>OU015749.1:48759978-48811876 GCA_907169655.1 Acomys percivali
GTGTGTGTGTGTGTGTGTGTGTGTGTGTGTGTGTGTGTGTACTATATACACATATTCTTGTCTTTCTCAATGTTGTCAGACCATGTTGTATAATAACTAGTGCAATCTTTTTTAATTTTTTAAAAAAATTCTTATGTGTGTAGTTGTCTGAATACTCTCTGAGTATATGTATGATACTATGTACCATATTCATGTAGGTGCCTGTGGAGGCCAAAGAACGGTATAGAATCCACTGGAACTTTAACTAGAGAAGTTTGTGGACTATATGTCACAGATACTAGGAAGCAATTCTTGTTTTTGTTTGTTTTGTTGTTTGCAAGACTGGTTAGTTCCCTTATCTGCTTAGACATGTTTCCAGGATTTACAATCTAATTGTAATTACAATTGGCACAAAAGGTATTACCCAATGTGGTAACCATACATCTAATTTACAGTTATCATTTTAGCACAACCTTGGATGTGGCAGTATTAACATTTCCACATTAATATTAGTTTTATGTCATTCCTCCATTCTCATCATAAGATTGCATTTTGTATAGAAATACAGGTGCTGCTAAAATGTAAGCATTGTTTCTTCATATGAGAATATTTATATAAGTTTATAATGAGCAAATAAACTTTGTTAAATTTACATCTCCTTGCTGTTATTCTTGTTTGTGTTCACTTCTCAAATTCAATTCCAAATAGTATTTATATCAGTGTATAAGTATGTTTGTGTGTGTGTTTGTGTGTGTGTGTGTGAGAGAGAGAGAGACAGAGAGAGACAGAGAGAGACAGAGAGACAGAGGAGACAGAGACAGAACAGAGACAGAGACAGACAAAGACAGAGAGAGAGAGACAGAGAGAGAAAGACAGAGGAGACAGAGACAGAACAGAGACAGAGAGAGAGACAGAGAGAGACAGACAGAGAGCGAGACAGACAGACAGAGACAGGCAGAGACAGACAGAGACAGAGACAGACAGACAGACAGACAGACAGACAGAGTGTTGGCTTTGAAATTAGGGACTCACTCAAGTTAGAGAAAAGTTCCACTACTGAAATTTAGTCGAAGCCTAAAATTCATGAAGCTTTACTGTCTCTTTACTTTTAGGTACTGCTTTATTCCATGCAAGTGGCACTTATGAAATACTTTCTAATGTAGAAGAAAATAATTATAATTAAGTGAATGTAAATTGAGAATTGACAGAGCTCCTACATGTATTGTGACTTGTGGAATATTATAATATGTTTGAGAAAAGTAAAATTAATGTTATTTAAAATAAATAGCTATTAACTTTCCTTTTAATTGTTTTTACAGTGATTAATTGTGAGTATATGTGTGTATTCATGTGTGTGTACGTGTGCCCATGCAGTGCCTCTATCTATATGTGAACATGCACATGTGCTTCAGTGCACATGTAGAAGTGACAAGACAGCGTGCAGGAATCTTTTCTTTCATTATACCATTTGCAGTATGGGAATTGAACTCAGTTCCTTAGCCTTGGTGGCCAATACTTTTACCTGCTGAGTCATCTTTAAGACCTAAACTGGTAATTTCCAATCACTCACAAGACTTTCTCCATTCCCTCATATGCTTCTATACTAAAATTTAAGAAAATAACAACAGCAGTATAAAATCCCTTTGGAAATATCAATGTGAGTTAGGACTTTACTTGTTTTCATGTTTACAGATAAATACATTAGGACACACTGTATGTAACCTTTGATGGCCGTATACTTGTTTGATCAGAATCTCCAATAAAATTTTATTGAGTCTGAAGTTACCTCCAGCTTGAACTTAGTACATGGGGTAGTCTAAAAGACAGAGTTGATGCTATCAATAAGAAGATGATTTAATATCAAATATTCTTCTTTGGATTTTGTTTTTGTTGTTGTTGTTGTTGTTTTTGTTTTTACCTTTTTACACTTGTTTGCTTAAATGAATAGAGGGAAATAAAGCTACCTTGGGTAGTCACTACAGTGAATACAGTTTTCTGTGGTTATGTTTCAATCTTGGAAAGCCAACCTGTCCCATCAGAGATGGACATCCCAGAGCACAATAGAAATAGTAAATGTCTCCAGGCATTGACTGAAAACACAACTAGCAAGAACACAAGCTTATAATTCTTCTGCAAGTATTTCATCCCTCAGTAGGATGCAGCAGCACCAGTGTTGACCTGAATAGCTCCCATGGGAATTGCAGAAGGATAGAAAATTAATACAAACTATGTTCTGACATCTCTATATTACTTCCAAGCTCAAGATACCCATGGGAGGAAAGTGGAGTCAACGTTTGGGAAATATGAGTGTTCATCTTAGAAAAACAGTTGGGATGCCATGATAAATAATATGCACAAACCAGTTGCATATTTCATTTGCACCTTATTATTTCAGATCAGTTATTGAAATTCAGTAAAACAATTGTTGTAATGGCATGCAATTTTATTTTTAAATAGTGCATTTAATTACTTTAAAATGAAGTTGTATCAATTGACCCAAACAGTAGCAAGGTATGTAGGCAGTGTTTTCCCATGTTAAGAGTAATAATCAAAAGATATTCAGTAAATTTGGTAAACAAAATATGTTATCATGATCATAGCAACCATAGTGTACAAACAATAAACCAGGATATTTACATTTGTAAACCAAAATAGAAAATGAAAAGTTTAACTAATTAATTAACTTTGAAAAAACTTTTGCCAAGATCTTTCTAGACACTTTTCATAAATTAAAGGGAGTGATTACAGAAGAAATAAGATGAAATGTGTATTTTACTGAAAGTCGGTGGATAATTGCCCTAAACTATATGTGATCCGTTAACCTAGCCTCTATTCCCTATAGGAGGAGAGCAAAAATAACTTCAGAAATAAGATACCTAAAAGTGAAGATTCAACATATAACCTTAAATTACCTTTCTAAAATTAAGCATTTCAGAAGGCAGTGTTTTCTTTCTTTTAAAATCTATCTCATAAGAGATTTAATCTATCTTGTATAAGGACTATACATTATGTCAATAGAATAATCAATCCTCTAGCTTGGTTTCTCTGAAGAAGTATATTAGACTCAATAGCATTAAATTTCATCTCTTAGATGCACACTTTTAAACTCTTAGACACTGAGTCCTGCATCCTTACACCTAAAGGCAGTGCAGGGACCTTGTTAAAGTAGAGACTTGCACAGAATCTCAGAAATTATTTGCAAATGTATTTGCCACCAATTAAACGTAGAAACTTTCAGAATCCAATTTTATCTCTGACATCAAGGAATAACTTCAAGCAAAATCAAGTTACCTTGACACTCTGCATGTCTCTAATCGATTATTAAAAGAAGAAAAAGGCCACCCCCACCCGTTTCACATACTCTTTTATTTTCCTTTGATGAAAGGCAGAACTATCAGATTTGGTAAGTAAGCCTCTGAAATGCCATTATCCCCAAATGCAGGCTCCCATCCAGGACACTTGCTTGTAAAACTAAGCCTTTCCCTGCCATAGATAGCCACTTACTGCAGTGCAGAATGTCAGCGCAGACAGTAAGAACTTTCTGTGCAGAGATTCCGCGCGATGCAGTCAGTCAGGCGCAGCAGCACTTACCTTAATTGAAATGCTCTCCGTGATCAAGTGAGAAATCCTTCAGATCAACCGTGAACTGGTGGGGAGATCGAAGTTTTCAATCAACACCCACAGAGTGGCAGCGTGCTGAGCTCCTTTGCCTCTGTTTATGCCAAGCTCCTCGCTGTCTGAAGGGAGAAAAAGATCAGCTGAAATCCTTAGAGATTCCCAGTGAGTAAATGAGGACTGAGCGATGTTTTCTAGCGGGAGTTTCTCTGTGAGCTTGCGCTGTTTGCAGGCTCCCTAACTGCTGTGATGGACGCCTGTCATGTCCCTGGAGCCAGGCGGTATTCATTGACCTGATTAGCAGGCAATGCTCCCTGCGTGCAGCAAAGCATGCGGAGGGGTTGTGGGTCTCTTGGGAATCAGAAAAAGAACCGAGGCCAATTCAGAAACTGATCTTGCCCAGTCTGATAGATAAACTACAACTATGACTATAATTTGTAGGGTGATTAGCCACGGTGTTAGATGTTAGCCATTGCAGGACTTTAGCAAATCTGCTTTCTCCAGCTGATTTCGCAAGATGTATTCGTATTAGCTTTAAGGTGCACTCAATTACCAGACCGATCGCACTGATTTGTAAGCCAAGCCTAAAGCTGAAACATGTTTAAAGCAACATGATAAAAGAGATAGCTGCATTTGCCTTTGCCCTTAGCCTGCTACATATATCAACCTTTGTCTAACTAAAATGACTTTAAAGGTTTACTACAGCCCTCCAGAGGGCAACTCTGTCTTGTAAAAAGGTAGCATTCATACTAAATAAGCATATGGGACAGTTTTTTTTTTTGTTTTTTTTTTTTGTTTTTTTGTTTTTTGTTTTTTGTTTTTGCAGACACAAGCATACACACCAAGGCATGCAAAACAGAGCTCTGCTCCTGTACTGTTTCAAATAGCATTTCAAATTAACATCACATTTACAGAAAGGAGTTATGCTGCTACCCAGAGTAACAGAAGGATCCATCACACCTAATGGAGACATCTCTTTTATTATCTGCTCAAGGCTGATGGAATGAAAGAAACAGCAACAATGGTATTCGCATTCGAGGGACTAAGTACCAAGCAAATGTTAAATGCCGTGAGGTGTCTTTACCTACCTGCTGCTCCTCCTCATCTATCATGCACCCCTTCCCCCACTCCTCAGTATCCTCCACTGTCTTACACTCAAAGTTACTAGGTCCCTGGAGAAAGGTAATGCTCTGGAAAAGGTCACAGAACTGAATGTTGAAGCCCCAAATGGTTAATTTTTGACAGCTCTCACTTTTGCAGGAGAAAATTATGCAAATAACATAAAAAGAACAGATGAAAAAAGTCATTTGCATGTCTTGAGGGTGAGAAAATTCTCATTTCCAGAGAGGAAACTGACTACTGTCCTCTCACAATAATACTGTGTGACATATTCAGCATGCCTTCTCCATGTAGGTCTCAACTGGGACATATGGCATCCCCTTGGTGTTTGGAGAGAGAGGCAGAAAGAGAGAGAGAGAGAGAGAGAGAGAGAGAGAGAGAGAGAGAGAGAGAGAGAGAGAGAGAGAGGGAGGAAGGGGGAGAGAGTGCGCTTTTGCACTGCAGTATTCACATGTATTTTAGTAAACTCCCAAATCCATATAACAAAAAGTCCCAAACAATAGGGGATTTGTCTGTCTTGTACATTCCAAGTAAACTCTCTTTTTGATTTGTCTCATTAATAGATTAACTCTGTGATGAAACTTCTTGCTGAAAGAGAACTGAAGAATGCAGCTGAATTGCTGTGGATAGGGCTCTGCTCCTACTGGAAGGTACAGATTCCTAGGGAGCCCCCAGAAGAAGGGACTACTCAAGCCTCCCACGAAGAAGTCTGGTGCTCCCTCAACTGGTGGAGGGAGAGAGCTGAAGGTGAAAAACACTTGATCGATTCACTTCAGTAGAAGGAAACAACTTTTGCTACTCCTAAGCAGGAAGCACATTATCCAATTATAGACAGGCAGTGGAGGGCTCCAGCAGAAACAAGGCTCCTTAAATCGAAATTAATGCACCTTGCTCATAAATAGCAAACAGGAACCACAACTGCTAATTTCTTCACAGAGTTCCAGCTAGATTTTAATGGTGCACTTACAAGTGATAGGTGGTCACATATCATGGCTCTGATGTGTAATCTGTCATACAGTTACAGCACTCTGTTACTATTTATTGATTAAAGTCCCATCCTGAGCAACTTCACTTAGTGACCTCTTTTTAAAACTTTTAAAGGCCTTAACACGGTTTTTCTTTTCCTGAACCCTGTCTTCCAGAAATTATTATTTTAAAAAGGAAGGCAGGTATAGAAGAAACTGCCATTGTGCCAGAGATGATGGTTTGACTGAGTATCTAACAGCCATGGTCCATTTATACACTAAGACTTCTCATTCTCAAGTAAGTTCTTTTACTAACCGATTTCTGCAGACAACGTGTCATCAGTATGTGTGATTCTATGCCACCCACTAAGTGTTTTTATGTGACTATAAGAAGGAAAACACTCTGCTGTGGGGAGAGTGAGGAGAGGTGTGAGCTATGTGGCATCATGCATGAAATGCCTGCCGCATCCCATGTGCTTCCTGCGCACTCCAGTTGTGACTTTTATGTATTAAGTATCAAGCTTTGCTCTGTTAACCATACTGTACCATCTTTTAATCACTTTTTTTTTTTTTTTACAGAAATCATGTAATTTTTTTTCTGATTGAGTGGTCAGAGAACAATTTTTAGAAGTCAATTCTCTCCTTCCACAATGTGGATTCTGGAGATCTAACTCCTGTGCTTGTACTTGGTGACAAACATCTTTACCATTGAGCCCAATATTACTGTATTAATTATAGCTTGGAGAATATAAAAAAAAATTGATCAATGCCAAAGAGTGAGTATATAGAAAATATAGAAGCAGAGGAGTTTACTGTAACTATAGAAATTCAGTGAATACTTATAACATTTCCAGTTTACAAAACAAAGGGATAGGAAAATTATTCTGGCATCTTTCTTACATGTTTTATAATTGAATAATTATTTAATTACAATAGGTTTGCTTTTAATATATTAAGATAAAGACTATTAGAAAATAAAATTCAAAATAAACTAGAGTAAAGCTAAACTCTATCTAGTATCTCCTAGATTTTTTAAACTTCAGTAGCATATAGTATATCTGGTCAATTAAATATTTCAGGCTCATGTAATAGGCCAGTGAAGAGCACAGAGCAACAGTAAGAGCCAGAGGAATAGGAAGTCTGCTTTGAATCAGTGTCTTCAAGACATGAAGGGAAACTATACTACCAGGTATCAAGCATATGGCTGCCTAAACAAAACTTGAACAGCACCAATAGACACGCTAGTATAGGCTGTGAAATCTCCTAGGGCATCACCACAGATAGAGAGCTAAAGGCAATTAGCCACTACTAAGAGAGTGAGAATTACCCTTCCCCAGCGATAAACCTTCTAAGTGATTAATGGGTTATCTAATACCAAGTGGTCAGCCTTAGAAACAAATACATACTTGAAACACAATATGGATCAGAAGAATGCATGTGCATGTGTGTGTGTGTAAATGTTTGTATATTGCTGTATGTAAAAATAATTATTAAAGAATAAAGACCATGATTTGAGAGGGAGAAATAGGGACAGAGGAGGAGATTGGGGGATAAGTGTAAGGTGAGGTAATGTAACAATATTCTAGTTTAAAAAACTGTTAAAGTTAAAAAGCACCATCATTTTGTTGGTCTACTCACATTCTCATACGTAATGATTCTTTTATTAGAAAAGTGGGCATTTTGCCTGGCCCAACCCAAGAACACATCATGAGAAAGAACCAACCTCGGACACTATTAACCACATGCTGCTCTACCTGCAGACAAGAGCCTAGCAGAACTGTCCTCTGAGAGGCTCCACCCAACAGTGTCTCAAAACAGATGCTGTGACTCACAGCCAAACACTGAGTTAAGCACAGAGAATCTAATAGAAAAGTGAGAGAAAGGAGAAAAGGACCTGGAGGTGACAGGAGCTTCAGAAAAAAACCCACACAGCCAACTAACCTGGGCCAGGACACATGAGAAGAGGATTTGCTCTGTCCTGATGCAGTTTATGAGATGGGGTGGGTGGGTAGGGGGGCTCCCCTTTTTCTGAGAAATAAGAGAGGGAGGATGGAAGAAAGGGAGAAAGGGTGGGACTGAATGGTGCTTAGGAATGGGGCTACCATTAGGAAGTAAAGCAAATAAACACACACACACACACACACACACACACACACACACACACACGGTTATTTTGTGGGTTAATGTACTCTTCCCTCCACTGGGAGTCTTGTCTAGTTATAGGGTGTCCTCTGCAGTCACCATATCCTCTGCTTCTAGGTGTCTCAGCCCAACAGAGCAAAGTAACTAGGGTGCAGAGTGGCCTTCAGATCTGAAGCACCAACCAAGGACCATGCATGTACTGGACCTAGGCCCTCTACGTAGGTGGTCAGCTCAGGCTACATGTGGGACCACTAATAAGGAGGAATAGGGACTGTCTCTGACACAGACTCAGTTGTCTTGCCTGGCAACAGGGAAAGAGGAGGAAAACTGGGCACTTCAAAAATGTTTACTTATATATGCATTAACTAGGTCAAATTTAGGGTGAGTTTTACTGTTCGCTTTCTCCAAAATGCATAATATAATAGCAAAAAGCAAAACTATTATGGAGATAAAAATTTCTAGATTGTTTAAGTTTTATCTAGAAGTTTCCTAAACCAGACTTAAATATAACCACTTTGTCTTCTTTGAAACTGCTAGACATATTCATAAGATTTCAGAGAAATGTTGTGACCACAGTTTTTAAATATGTCTGATAAAAATTCTGTCTATAAAGAAAATGATGATCACTAAAATTAATTCAGTCTTCAAGCTGACGGTAAGTTTCTTACCTATTATCACATTTTATTCTTACAGGAATCTCAAAAAATAGGTTATCTCAAGTATATTTTATCATATTTCCATGACAGGAAAATGAGAAATAAAAAGGGCAAGTACTTGTCCTTTGGACTTTGATATTTGCTGAGAAACCCAATGGTCTCCTTTTCAGGAAAGTGTTATTGCTTCCCGCTCTCCAGTAAACACATTCATCTGAGTTGTGATGGAGTGAGAGGCATCAAATGGGTGTATACGTTCAATTACTCTTTTCCATTTATTTAGTTTTGTTCCAGCAATTAATGAAAGAAAAATTATCCTGAGTTCATTGGTGAGTTTACACTTAATGAGTATTTGGATTTTTGCTTAGATTTCTCACGCACTTTATGTACAGCTGGAATATTCTAATTTTCAAAATGATGGTTTAAAAGTCTTATGTTAAGCTTATATTTCCACATGACTTTATATTCAAATGGTAGTTTCTTATACTTTTGTCATTTTATTAATCACCTGGAACTAAAATCCAGGGCAATGATTATGTTTTAAATAACTGATCATGGAGCATCTGCCACAAACTAGTACTATCAGAAAGATATATTCAGGTTACCTACAGATTCATAGGTTATAGCAATTTCTACTCCAGTCTAAACCTCAGAGGCTGAATAGCTATATTTACTAATATGTAAGGGATATTTTTCACATTATTGAGACCAGCTTCCCTTATGTACACTCAAGAAAGTGAGAAAAATAATGTAGCAGGGGGAAAACACTAAACGTGATATTGGAAGTTTTGGATTATAGGTAGATTTCTTCCACTAACTGGCTTTATAATCTTCAGACACTTAAAAAGCTTACAGTTAATGATTTCACTAGCAAATGGGAAGAAATTAAAGTATATTATCATTCACATTTCAGCCAGCTCCAAAATACATTATCCAACTAATAATTTGTGATATTCTTTCTACCGTCTGCAGAAGTAATCAGGCAGTCAAGAGCAGAAGGTTGTACACCAACACATGTTTTTGCCCCTCTCTTACCTTTCCATGTCCCTCACAATGTAATTGTTTCATGCAATGAATAACATTATAATAAGAATATTTTGATTTCATAGTTCAAAGTAATTTATGAATCAGACATGAGTTGCTGATGTTATATTGTGTATAGAGTATGTGATAAAAATCAAGGTTATTGGTGTTATTTAACAATTTTTAAACAATTATAATTTTTTCAAAAAGGATTTAGTAGATTTTATCTGACTAAATCAATGCTCTGTTGTAGTTACTCAATTTGTTGTCATAGCCAAAAAACAAAAGAAACAACAAACAAACAAACAAAAACCCTGAGGTCATTCTAATTAACATGATTAAGGATTAGCTTAAAACAGAACACATACATAGAGAATAATATAGATGTGTTTTAAACCAAATTTTTTACATTAATAATAAAATAATAAAAAGAATATTGAATCTTTAAAATGAAAAAGACTCTAAAGAGATATATTTTTCTTTTTTTTTCTTTTTTCTTTATTAATTTATTCTTGTTACATCTCAATGGTTATCCCATCCCTTGTATCCTCCCATTCTTCCCTCCATCTCTTTTTCCCCTTATTTCCCTCCCCTATGACTGTGACTGAGGGGGACCTCCTCCCCCTTTATATGCTCATAGGGTATCAAGTCTCTTCTTGGTATCCTGCTATCCTTCCTCAGAGTGCCACCAGGTCTCCCCCACCAGGGGACGTAGTCAAATGTGAGGCACCAGAGTACATGAGAAAGCTGTACCCCACTCTCCGCTCAACTGTGGAGACTGTTCTGTCCATTGGCTAGATCTGGGTAGTGGTTTAAAGTTTACCGCCTGTAATGTCCTTGGCTGGTGTCTTAGTTTGAGCGGGACCCCTGGGCCCAAATCTGCCTAACATCTTGGAGGTTTAAACTTGTTTTCTCACAATTATTATATTTGGTGTTTTTATTGATACTTATTAACTAAATAAATTGAAAACATGATATAACAATTTGAGAATAATATCTAGTATTAAATTCATTCAGATCCAGTGCAAATTGCAATGACTAGAAATATTATTTCAAAGTACACACCATACACATGTTATCTGGGTAATTACAAAAGTAACTAAAGACCTGCACATTAGAATATATGTATGTATATTATTTACTATGAAAATGGGTTACCATTTTATTGTTCAGCATGAATAATTATTTTGGAAGATGTAAAACCCACAAAAATTGACTCTAATGTGGAAAGGTGTAGAAGTGTAAATATGGTAACCAGTACCAGAAGAATCTTTTGCAGACAGTTTACTTAGGGTACCAAAAAATCTTCATTGCCTGCTTTCTTTTTTAATAATCATATGAAGTACATGCCTACACCACAATGCCCAGTAATATTATTATTTCTTAAAGTCAATACTATAATTATATGCCTATTAGATTTGTTAATCACAATGAATAGCAAACAACTAGTATTACTAAATCCTGGCAAAGAAGGGAAACACCTACATCTCCGATGGTTGAAGAGAAAGAAACTATAGACTGAAATTGAACTTATTTTGGTAATTTATTAAGGAATTAAATATTTGGCTGTTGTGTGATGTAGCTGCCTCTCCAAAAGTCATCATTCCAAATAATACAAAGCATGTGTCTACAAACATGCTTTTCCACACAAGGGTTTGAGTATTAATAATAGTTCAAAAACTGAATATTGTCTATGTACTCATCAAGAGAGGACGAGGTGAGCTGTAATACTGTTCTGGACTGGAAAACTGTTCTATAATACGCCAAGGTGGGGAAACTGGTTACATGATTGAAAACTGGATTATCATTTGATTAAGTCGGTGAGGAAGAGTCAGAAATAAGCATAACTACAAGATCCTATATTTGTATAAATTGTCAAAACTATGTATTGTAATTCATTAGGATAGACAGTGGGTAAGTGATTGACTCAATGATGATTATGCTTGAGTGAAAAATAAGAAAGGTACATAGAAACCTCTCTGGATGATGGAAGTTGTCAATATATTGCTCCTGGATATGGCTTTAGGATATTAAATTCTTTTAAGACATATGTAATTTATAACTTTTTGTTGGGATATGTTGCCTGCCAGTAAATAAGGAAAATTGTCATTTATTCCTAGTTCATCATGAATAAAGCATCACAATAATTCAACTATTAGTATCTTATCATATTCATAATAATATAAAACTTCACGTCTTTACCTATTTTTTCCGATTTTGGCTGGGCATTAAAGTGTGTGTGTGTGTGTGTGTGTGTGTGTGTGTGTGTGTATGTGTGTGTGTGTGTGTGTGTTTGTGTGTGTGTTTAAGTTTAGTTGCCGAAGGAGGCAAGAAGAGGGTGCCAGATCCCTGGAGTTGTAGTACAACCAATTGTGATGTGCTCGGTATAGGTTGAGATCCAAACTCAGGTCCTGAGAAAAACAGCCTATTATTGTAACCACTGAACCATCTCTCCAGCCCTAATAATTTCCTATTTTCTAAGGAAACCCTATGGAATAGGGAGTAAAATTGCCTGCTTTGTATTTCTAATGGCTCCTCAAATTGTACAAAGCGTTCCTCATTGAATCACAGTTTAAGACAACTTTAAAGTTAATGTCCTATCGAGATAATAGTTCAGTAAAATTTTATATAGGGAAATAAATGCCATCTCAGAACAAACTGTAAGGGCAGTGAAATGCTTAATTGCTTCCTGATACATACATATATCATTGTCCATTTGTTCATAGCTTTTCTATACCATGTACTAAAGTACCATCCTAGCACATGTTCAGCATCTATTCTACAGTGATATTATATTATAGAAACACAATTGTGCTTCCTGTGCCTCTAACTTAATTTGACAGGCTGTTAGATTAACATAACTTACATAGCATTATAAACTTGAGTTAGTTATAGAGTAGCTATCAAATGATCTGTCTTATTCTTATTTACATGTAAATCTGTCTTATTCTTATTAATAAAATAGGATGCTTTACTGAGACCTTGGATAACTCTAAAACCTCTACATGTCAAGCTTCATCCTCCATTCGTAGGCACTGATAGTAATGCCCAGTTTCTTCTGTCAACCTGTTCTTTTTCACTACTTACAAAAATCCATAATTTGCTGCCACATCATAGGGAATAGATATCTTTTATCTGCTTTGTTGACACTGATTATGTATTAAAATAATTTAAACCTCCACAATTACATAAAGTTGCATATAATTCAGGATATTGAGAAGAACTTGAAAATACTTTCACTGTAGCAAACATCAAATAAGCAGCAATGACAGAACAGTGCTGAAGACAAAGGTTATTTGGTGGGTTACTTCCTAACACTAAAGTAGCACAGCAGAATGGTACCTAGTAATACTGTATCCGTGGGCTAATTGTGTAAACCAGACTCCTCTCTGTTTCTTCAGATGAAAACGTATGATAAAATGTGGTTAGGTAATTCGTAAGGAGTAACAATCACGATTGACCTTAGAGATACATGGCTATAATGAGGAAATGAAAAAACCATGAGGTCTTACTAGATATTGACTATAACAATAACCAGAAATTCAGGCTAATGAGGTAGCTGAGTGGGAAAGGTGCTGGCTGCAGAAGCTTGTTGACCTGAGTTTCATTCCCTAGAATGCAGACTGTAAGACAGCAATTGTCAACAGTTGTCCTCACACCTCCTCATGCGTACCACAGCAAATGCATGTACAGGCATTGCAGACATACAAACACACACACACACACATGCACACATAATAAATAAAATATAAACAATAAGCACTCTAAGCACTGCATATAACAATAAAGGATACTAATTAGAGTTGTAAAAATTAAGTGTTATTTGGATATAGTAATAAGTAAATTACATATTATGCAATTTATGAATCCAGAGAGAATCCTCTGTTTTAACTTTAAGTATTTTACTGAAAATATTTGAATAGTGTACTATCCAATTTTAGCAAGAATAATAAGAATACAATAAGAGTCTACGTGGAAAAATCAGGGAACAATTCAATATTTTAACCAAAGGCCAAGTGTGATGGCCTATAACGTTAATCACAGCATTAAAAGGCAGAGAAACCCAGATCTCTATGAGTTTAAGGTCAGCCTGGTCTACATAGTAACATCCATGCCAGCTAATGAAAACCTGTCTAAAAAATTGTCTAAAAACTTTTAAAAGATTATATATATTTGAAAGTGTATACATTTGTCTGTGTGGAGGATTGTAGACTAATTATAAAGATATTAATGAGAAAATACCATGTTTTTAGCAATTTCTTGTAATTGTGGCAAAGTAAAATATCTGAATTAGTTTAATATTGTTAGGTATTAATATGAAAGTTTCAGAAATGAATAACTATTAACATATTATAAAACACATTTTACTTGAAAAAATAATTATATACCTGCATTAAAAATCTGGGTATATAATACATGTATATATATATATATATATATATATATATATACATACATATATACATACATACATACATACATACATTTCTAAGAAAGTTAGACTTGGTTTTGGAGGTTTTGAAAATTAACATGTGCCTAAGTATTTGCTAAGGAAAATGAATGAAAGGATAATTAGTAATTTGAAATTTCTTTCCTTTCCAGTAATATTTTGCCTTTTGTGGTTGCAAATAAACACCAAGAAAGAGGAACTCCTTGGGCAGAATATTGCAGGAGAATATGGGTGGATCATTTCAAGTTAATGAATGCCTGCTTTGTGTGTGTTTCTGTAGATACTGATTGTCCCACTGACAGTTTTAAATATTGTTAACAATTGTGACAATTCTTGATATTTGTGCTTCATTCCCAGTGACATTTATGCACAATACTCCATTTCCTTCCAAAAATAATGGGAAAATCAGGAAAACAGAAAATAAGTTTTAATCCCAGAGGGAGTCTTGAGCTAGTAGAGAGTGGTTTGATTTTGAAGAATCCTTTGGCATTAATACAGCCATGTTTGAGCACAGTCTGGTTACTGTTGTTTCTACTCTGCTTGGTCTTACCTGTTACAGGGGTGGAAACATACTGATACTTGTATCAGAACTAGATATACAATAGAATTTATTATTCCTTTTTTACATCTGTATCCCACATTTTTGGATGATACATGACATCCTCAATTTTATTACTCATAAATGCTAGTTTACTTCATAGATATAACAATAAATGAGCATTTTATTTCTAAAGCTACCTCACTTATAACTATACATCATTCCCTAAAGTTTATCTGATCCAGTATTATTACATCATGTTAATGATCTAAAATGAAAATATAATTACATCATTTTAATCCTTTACTTTCCTCCCAACAACTCCTCCCATGTACAGTCTTTCTCTTCCAAATTCATAAACCTCTTTTCTCTGATTCTTGATAATTATCCTAAATATAAAATATAGTCTACTTAGTTCATATGTTATTTATATGTGTAAGTTTTCATGGTTGATCATTTGGTATTGGACAAATGATTGATGTGCTCTCTCCTGGTGAATACAATTTCCCCTGTTCTCAGAATCACTAAGTTTCCTGTTGTTCTTTGTCTAAAGTTGCTATCAACAGGATGTTCTCCTCCATTGGAAGAGTGCCTATTTCCTGCCATCCTTGTTCTAGTCTTGTTTAGACAGTTATTATGGTGGCATTTTATGGGTGTAGGTCCATGACTATTCTGGAGTATGTAGTTTCACAACAGACTTCCTATTCCACTTACTTTCACAGTCTTTCCACTCCACCCTTAGTCTAAGTAACAGGAGCTGTGGTTTTTATGTATCCATTGGCACTGGTACTGTATGGTTACATGTCCTCTACATTTTGAGCAGTTGTGGTTTATTGTAATGGTGTCTCCCAACTGCAAAGTGAAGTTTCTGTGATGAAGGGTGAAAGATGTTCTTATCTGTGAGGATAAGGATAAATATTTAGAACAGGTTGTTAACTGTGGTGCTTTAATGAAGTCACAGTTTTCGATCTTCTTCGAGATTGATGACCTTACTTGGTCTGTGGTAATTTGCTAGGATTTGAGTATTAGGCATGATTTCCATGTTGCTGATTAGAACAATCACTACCCATTTCATTGTCAAATTTGTAAAAAATGTTGTCATATTTTGTAAATAGAACTGACTTCCCTTTCCTCACTTCCTCCTTTCCTTTTTCCATTCCTCCCTCCTACATTTCTTTCCTAGCTGCTTTTGATCTTTCCTTCCTCCCTCCTTTCCCCCTTACCTCTTCCCTTCCTTCCTTCAATCTCCCTTCCTCACGCCCTCCATTCTGTTTCTCTTCCTCTTTTGCTAGCTTCTTTCCTTCCTCCCAGTCAATACATGAAAGATGATTATCACACGTTGCTTAGTTTTGTTCAGGTGACTAATGTCTTTAGATCAACTTAGAAGTTAGTTCACTAGGACTTACAAGATTTCTAAATTAGACTATTGTATACTTCCACAATTAAAATGTATTAATATCTTTTTGCAGGCTTCCTAGGAAATTAACTTGACAGTAATATTCCACCACTCACATTTCCCGAGATTTCCTACTGACAGTGGTCAAGAAGCATGCGAAGATGTATTGTATATTGACATATTAACAATTCTGTTAAAAAAAATCTTCAAAAAATTAGTCAAAAAATCTTCAATCACATTTAGTTTCTTGTTGTATATAATGTAAAATTCTTTTGTGTAATCAAAATTTTTCCTTGGTACACCTGTGAAACCATCTGTAGTTAATTTAACTGAAGAAAACAGATCTCTACTTATCAAATTTAATTTTAAAATCTTTTGGTTTTGAAGTCCAAAGGCTTACCGGACATATTTTCTTGTCCTTAAGTAAAAAAATCCCATAATACTTGGATAACTCTGAGTGTTTAATGTAAGCACTGGCTAAAAAATACAAAGAAAATATTGACTCAATAAATGATACTCTGCCTGTTGAATAAAGCATTGGATTCATATAAACAACAGACCTTTTTGCGAGTCTACCCCTTTCCAGTCTACTTAAGGGAAGCACAGAAATATTTGTCGAAGAATTAGACTTCCCAATGCTTCTCATCTGCTCAGGAGTATGAAAAACAACACAGTTCACCACACCAGAACCACTTTTATTTAGGAGAGCGTTCTCAAAGGGGTAACAAAACAAGAACGATTTATCTTTATTATACAGTTTTCATTTTTATATCTAGAGACCATGATTTGAAATAAAAAAAAAACACTTCCTATTTTGAGATGCCTTTTAGCCTTTTAATGTATGTCATAATTTATAATGACAAGCCAACTTTACATTTTAATTGGATGTCTTCTGGACTCAGCTTACATTTGTTCACTCTAAAATGGATTAATTTCATTTCAGAAAATTGTGATTCTGTTTTAGAACTCATTTTAAGCTCAGTACTATATCTGTTAAAATATATGAATCATATATTATTAATCAACATTTCCTGAGAAAATAATTCACAATTTATATCTTCATTATAATTAAAACATACAATTTATTGTGTTAATGAGATAGGGTGAAAGACATTGAGTCTGTTGCATGATGGTTGGTTCTGACACAACTAAGTTTCTATATTCTAGTATTAATACATGCAAATAAGAAATCCAAATAATTATGAAACCTATTCCAGAACATGGTCAGGAGCAATTTAAACTAAAAATATTTTTAAAACAGTGTTTTAATTAATTATTTTTTTTGTAGTCTTGATGATTTCTTTTCTTATCTGTGTTTGATGGAAAGATGTTTTCTCGTCATATGGAGAACTATGATTGATTTAAATATAAACAGTGGGAGAAAAATCAAGCCTTTCTGTAAATAGGACTCTAGACTGACAGGCTACTTAAGGGAAGAAAGCATGGTAAAATCCAAAGGCATTAATGCAATCCTTAAAATTAATTCTGCAGTATGGTAGGGATTCTAGTTAATGGAGAAAAACACAAATCAGCCTCAGTTGAAAGATATTGGTGACATAACACTCACATCCTGTGATACAGAAGCATCATGCTCTCATTTTACTGGGAGTGATCTCTTAAATCTCTTATTCTCATCACCTCTTTCTATCCTTGAAATTTTTACAGGACCATTGGTCATAAGCAAAAACAAATATGTGAAAAACTACAACACTTAATAATAAGAAATCATAAGAGATGATTTTAAATACATTTTGACCTATATATGTATATACACAATTTTAGCATTTCTTAAGAAGGCACATTTTCATATTTTATGGAAACAATTAACTTTGACTATTTTGTACTAAAGAATGTAGCACATTTTAAATGTCTATAGCATGATTTTTGTTTTATTCACTACTTCTAAAGCTAGTTTTCATGAAACCATTACAAAATGGCAGAAGAATATTCTGTTCCTCCTAAATCAAAACCTAATGCATTTATTAACTTTTAAAATTTTATAACATTATGTTCTATTTATAAATATCAAAATACATAAAATTATAGGACAAATATCCTGAGATAAGCTAATTTGTTGAGCCTTATTTCTTGTGCGCCAATAAAAAAAGTCTTAAAAGCTGTCCCACCTCAGATTTCAGAGATTTGTAACTGAAACACGAGCTCACTGCTGAGCTATGGAGATAATTAAAAGCCACGACCCTTTAAGTACTGTTGTTGAGTTTGGCAAGTTGGCATTTTCTTAAAAGAAATTCTTCAGTCCATATAAAAACATTCTTTATGTTTCTATGTGTAAATCATTTCCAATTATAGGCAGAATATAAATAAGTTCTGTGATCTCAACGCTGAATTATGACATTTATGGGAAGAAAGCTTAAGGGAATGTGACCTGCCATGAGTAGAATACACTTATAATTCCCTTAGTTATAAACATACATATAAAAGGTAGTCAACATGCTCTTCTGTCTCTTCTAGCTAGTAAAACAAACTTAGGAGAAAATTAGATACTTTTAGAACACTTGTTTCAAGTATTTACTATCATTAACAAAAACAAACTTTACATAGAAGATGGTGGAATGGTAGTATCAAAAGACTCCTCTCACCTAGAGTCCCAATAGGATGTATTCCCCTCTGTCCCAGTTTCCTGGTAAGTGAAGACTTTCATAGGACATACCCCTTGGGCTAGTGTCCAGATATAAGTGAGTATATATCATTTGACTCTTTCTGCTACTAAGTGAACTCACTCATTATGATCATTTCTAGTTCAATCAACTTGTCCACAAATTTCTGGAATTCCTTGTTTTTAATAGCTGAGTAGTATTCCATAGTGTATATGTACCACAGTTTCTTTATCCATTCTTCTACTGAGGGACACTTAACTGTTTCCATGATCTGGCTATTATGAATAAGGCTTGTATGAACATGGTTGAGCAAATGTTCTTACTGTTTGCTGGAGCATCTTCTGGATATATTCCTATGAGAGGAATAGCTGGGTCTTGAGGAAGCCTTATTCCCAGTTTTCCAAGATTGTGCCAGATAGATTTCCAAAGTGGCTGTACTAGTTTGCATTCTGACCAGCAATGAAGGAGTGTTCCTTTCTCTTCACATCCTCACCAGCATGTTGGTGTCATTTGAATTTTTGATCTTACCCATTCTGATAGGCGTAAGATGGAATCTCAGAGTTGTTTTGATTTGCACTTCCCTGATGACTAAGGAGGTTGAGCATTTCTTTAAGTGTTTCTCAGCCATTTGATATTCCTTTGTTGAGAATTCTCTGTTTAATTCTGAGCCCCATTTCTCAATTGGGTTATTTGGTTTGGTGATGTTTAATTTCTTGAGGTGAGAGAAGCATGGGAGAATAGCAAAGTAGAAGGATCCAGAGGGTCCTAGAAACCTACAAGAAGAACATTTTGACAGGCAGATCTGGGCCCAGGGGTCCTGCTCAAACTATGGCACCATTCAAGGACAATATGTGCAGTAAAATCTGAACCCCTACCCAGATCTAGTCAATGGACAGGATATTCTCCACAGTTGAGTGGAGAGTGGGGGACTCACTTTCACACGAACTCTGGTGCCCCATATTTGTCCACTTCCCCTGGATGGGGAGGGCTGGTGGCACTCATAGGAAGGATAGCAGGCTACCAAGAACAGACTTGATACGCTATGAGCATATACAGGGGGAGGAGGTCCCTCTCAGTCACTGTCATAGGGGAGAGGAGTAAGGGGAAAATGGGAGGGAGGGAGGGAGGAATGGGAAGATACAAAGAATGAGATGTAATATGAATAAATTAATAAAATATATTTTAAGAAAGACTCCTGTGTTTTTTGAATTCCTATGTACTTTTGAGAAAGCCCAGCATAAAAATTAGTGCCTACACATGTCCTAAAATGCTATTCCATATCACATGCATCCCATAACTCATTTCTCTCTTGACCATTCTTATTTTGATGTGCATTCTGATATAATATGTTTAGGATAGGTATAAGATTGAAAGTGCTGGTAGAAGGGAAAATGACAACATTGCTTTCTTTCTGTTTGTGATTTCTTGTTTCTGTTTTTATTATGTTTTTGTTACTTTAAAACAAAATTTAAATTTAAATATATTTTGGTCATATTCTACCTCTCCTCCAATTTTTTTCCAGATCCTCTCCACATCCCTACCTACTCAACTAGAAGTTCATTCTCAAAAAAATAAAATTAATTTAAAAATATTAGAACTAAATCCCTTTTGATGGATTTCTGTATGTCACCCTGACACAAGCTAAAGACATCTGAATGAAGCTCCATGAAGAAGATGCTTTCATAATATCAGGTTGTATGAAGGTCTGTAAAGCATTTAAGCATTTTCTATATGAGTGATTGATGGGAGAGCACAAAGATCATTATGAGTGGTTCGATCTCTGGGCTGCTGGTGCTGGGTTCTACAAGAAACAAGGCTTAGCAAGCCATGGGAAACAAGCCAGTGAGCAACAACCAACCATGGCTTCTGCATCTCTCCTGCCTCCAGGTTCCTCCCTGTTTGAGTTCCTGGTCTGATTTCTCTGATGATAAATAGTGACATGAAAGTGTAAGCCAAAAAACTCACTTTCTACATAATTTGCATTTTGCTCATAGATTTTCATCACAGGAATAGACTGTAACCAAGACATCCCCCCAAAACAAGATAAAATAGCACCCCAAAAGAAAACAAACAGACAAAGCCAACCAAACTTACAAGCAAATGAAAACCTGTGGAGTCCTTCACATTTTGGTCAACTGTTTTTGAACATGAGATTTACCTCAAAGCTGTTAATGGGCTATTCCTCCAATTTTTTAAAAAAATTAAACTCAAGTAAGCAACTTAAACAGTAGTTTTAGCAAAATACAATATGATGTTGTACAAGTTTTATACTTATATATGGAAAAATGACAATAGAAGCATATCAAAAGCCTGAGCTTTGTGCAACTAAGTCACTGTTTCTCTCACGGTAAACACCTTGTGTGTACAATAAAGAAAACTGCAAGTCATCATATAGTAAACACCAGTCTGAGTGCAGGTTGTGCAGGCAATATTCTATGGTATTGTCAGTTATAGTAATCCTAACAGCGAGGATTTCTAGCCAGCCCTCATTAGAAAATATCTATCAGAGTGTAGGGGAGGTGGGTTTCAAAGGCACAAGTAGAGAGAGGGAAACCTTGAAAACAGCCACTTGTTAGCATTGTCTCAGCCTCTATTAAACAGCAAGTTATGAAAAGTCATCTATAGTAACAGCCAGGGTCCAAATCAAGCAATTGCACCAACCGTTACTCTTTAAAGACAAGCTCATGAACTCTGGTGTCCCATATTTGACCACCTCCCCTTGGTGGAGAGGCCTAATGACGTTCGAAGAAAGAATAAGCAGGCTACCAAGTCGAGACTTGATAGCCTATGACCATATAGTGGAGGAGGATGTCCCTTTCAGAAATAGAACTAGGGGAAGGGAATAGGGTGAGGGTGGAGAGAGGGAGGAACAGGAGGATACAAGTGATGGATAACAATTGAGTTGTAATTTGAATAAATTAATAAAATTAAATTTTAATTAAAAAAGAATATCCCATAGACCTTCATTTCATACTGTTGTTTTTTTGTCAAATATATTTCATATACATTTTCTTTTGAGTATGATAATGCATAAAATGAGCAAAATAATATTGTATTGTCCATTGTAAAGGTGAAAATATGAGACAAAAATAAGGTTATGAATGAGATAACCTCATTTCAATGACTCTTCTGTGAGGTTATTTCAATAATAATATTCAAAGAAGTAAACTATTTCAGGCTTCTGATACACAACTGTCCTATCATCATTAGATATATAGATTTATATTATTTTTTCCTTTAAGTTAGCATGCAGTTTTGAATTTGGTAAAAAGATAAAGTTCAGAATGCTGTTCATTTTTTATATAATCACTTAAATTTCAACCATTTAAAATGTAACACCATTTTTCGTGACTCATACAAAAATAGGCAGAAAGTCATGAGCTAGTTTGTCAACCCAGGTCTCTGCCAGTCACGATGTACTCTTATCCGCAAATAAATTATGGTATCTTGGAGGGGAAATTGTGATGAATCTTGATTATACAATGACATAATTCATTAAAACTTTAAAATATGATTTGTATATTCTATATACAAAATTTTAAAAACATGGTGAGAGCAAACTTTCAAAAACATGACTTTCAAATAAAAATCGTGGCATAATTTTATATTTCTTTCCACTGGTAACCTCTTATATGTGTTTGTATGCATGTGTTGTGTGTTCTTGTATGTGTGAAAGAGTGTGTATATGCATAGCCTCTAGCACAGGCTAGAGTACAATTTGGGGCATTATTTTCTTTTATGCAGAGTCTCTTTTTGATGACGAGCTCACCAGGTAGACCTTACCATCCAGCCAGTACGTCCCTTCTTAGTGCTACATTTGCAAAGTTATGGCAAAGCCCAGGACCTTTTCTTATGGCTTCTGGGTATCAACCTGACTAGCTTCCTTGTGATTTCTTCCTAAGCACTTTTTATACATAGGTAACTCCCTTACAGTGGTATTTTTATTCTGATGTTGTAAAGTAAAATAAAGGCAGTAAATATCTTACAGAATTTCCAGAACACACCCAAGTTATTCATTCTGTACTATTTCATCCATAACAGGGTAATATTTTACCCTGTCTGTGATGTTTCTAGAGAGTGATTAGTTTAAAAGAAAGTTACCAAAATAAAACCAAAGATCATGAGCAACCAAACTTTTAAACCTTATTATATTTTATATCAGAAACAAAGCTTTCATTGTTGTTCCAACAACAACACAGGGAACCAGTTACTTCATGTTCCGAGATACCAGGGCTGTATCTCTGTGGATAAATTATGAATTTAAGCCCATGATACCAATTATTTAATGCATTTTAGTGGCATATAAAATCACAGAAAGGAGTTACTTCTGTGTCACAAGCTGTTTATATATCCTTTGTAGTTTCTAGGAAACATAGTTCTCTTTTTTTAAGGATGATCTTATTGATTAAACATTTCTGTAGATAAATGGATAAGCTCTCTTTTTTCCTCTTATTTTCAGTCTTCAAAGTTACCTAGGAGAAAAATAATGTCATTCTTTATGATAAAGAAGGATGTATGAATTTCAGGTAATTGCAATAATTCCTCAAGGGGTCTATATATAAGAACAAACAAACAAAAAGTCTCACACAGCAGCAGGCAAAGTCACAGGACAGTCCCAACTTAATATACCCTTTTTATAGCATAACATGTTAGAAATATTTCTTTGGAATATTAGCAAATACGGCTTTGAATAAAATAAATATGCTTGATTGTGATACTGTGTACTTTCTTGATCTGTTTTTCAAATACAATCTGAATTTACATGCTGTAAAATATTAGTTTCAAGATATACACATATAATATTACTTTTATCATTGATGTCTACTTAAATTTCTCATCAAATTAGAGTGTGTTGTTGAATAATCTTTCCTAGCATGATGCTTGATTTTTCATTATGCTAAAAAGCATTTGTGAACATAATTTCATGACAGTTCAATATGCTCAACCATTGTGGAAGTCCATAGACAAAGTAAAAAAAAAAAAAACTGTGTGTGTTTGATAGAGTGAGACATTATTTCATAAGGAAAGATAGTATTCTTGATGTTTATTTTTATAATACAAAGACTAAGGCATAATGTTGCTCACAAGTGAAGTTGGCGCATATGTACTCCAGAACAAGGTAAAAAACATTAATTTCGATGTTGCTGTGAAAATACTTTGTAGATGAGATTAAAGCCTGTAATTAGTAGTCGTTAAGTAGATTATCCGTGATAATTTGAGAGGGATTGAGTGAGTCAGCTGAAAGTCTTTCAGAGCTTCACTGAAGCTTCCCTGAGGAGAAGAGAATTCTGTCTGACAAGCAGATTGAACAGTCCTGATGCGTGCCTGCCCTTCCTGGAGGCTTTGCCTACAAATGTTGACCTGTTCAAGACAGCCTTGATATTTCCATAATTTAGTCAATTACTGAGCTTCATCATATGTTTGTATTTATGCATGTATGTGTGTATGTATGTATGTATATATGCTTGAATGTATGCATGTATGAATGTTTATATATATGCATAGTGTATACGTTGAACTATATCACTAGAATGTCTTTTTCCCTGAGATAGACCCATGTGATGCTTCTGGATTTTCACATTATTAAAGATTTAAACAATCTCTGAAAAATTCCCAAAGGCAATCTCTGAAAAATTCCCAAAGGAAAAGTAAATCATTCATTATGGTAACTTCAAATACATAATGAATTTCCAACAACATAGCAGAAGCCAAAGCTAAATACCTAGAGATCTAGAGTAAGACGTAAAGTAGAATAAGGAATGAAAGTGCTGGGCCCAGACTACCAATTAGCTACAAACCAGAAAAGAAAGGAATCACGATACCCCTGTTGATTATTTACCACTGTCCTGCTTTCATCATATATTTTATAGGCATGTGTGCATGTGTTGATGAGTGTGAACTCAAACCCTAGTGAAAAGATGACACTGTGTAAGATGATCTTTCTTTCTTGTGTCCTTTCATTCTCTGAGTCCCTCTTGAGTTAAAGTTTACCATGAATAAGGGTATTTTTGTGGTAGGATTAATATAATTTAATGTATTATTTTAAATGTAAGGCTTTCTCCAAGTTAGAGACAGAAGACACTAAAAGCTGAAAGTGAAAATAGTCTGCAGTTCCCTTACCATTTCAGTGAGCACCTCTGGAAATGAGCATAGTATTCAATACAATATGAGAGATTCTTAGCTGACAGTAAGCTGAAAGGCAGAGACAATTTTCCATAGAGCCTCTAGTAAAAAGTTTGATTACAAGTTGGAGTTTATCCTTGAGATGCATAATAAAAAATTGCCTGTCAAGCTTGCTTTGCCATTTCTATTTTAATATTGAGGTAGCATGTGAAATACAAATGTAGTAATTCATGATAGTACATACAATATCACTGCAAACATACAACTTTGCAATACACAAGGCACTCATTATTTCTCATTTTATTACAAATTATATGATAAAATGGCCATTAAATAGATGTGTGCTAATTATATGAATGAAGACAGTGCAAAAGGGAACCATGTTCCTGATCTTCACTGCTTTTGACTGTACTCTGCCATCCTCTAATTCACATGGATTCAGCCTAACAGATATTGACCATAAATAATCCTGAGTACTTTCACATTTTAAGATAACATTCAGTGTTTCAACAATGACATGCATATCATAATTTATTTAAGTTTTTAGTCTATATAGTTAAAAATACCTTAGTATGCTAGTTAGCTTTAAATGTCAACTTTACACAACCTAGAAATAACTGTGAAAGGATTCTCAATTGAGGAATTATCTACACCTGGCCCGTGATCACGTCTGTGGATTTTTCTCTTGATTGGTTTTTATGTGTAGAGATCCAAGCCATTGTGGAAGACACCATTTCATGGCCTACACATTGAACTTTACAAGAGTACATCTTATAAAAGAATAAACTTCCTGAGGATAAGCAGCAAGTGAGAGTATGCTCCTACTCTCTTTGTGATTGTCACCGTGACATGAGGATGTGTTTATTCTGTATTTATTCTTGACTCTTAGTGTGCTATAATTTGGAGGTAGAGCTCCTGCCTTAACTTCCCAAATATGATAGACTGTAGGTCGCAATCCCAAACCGAGTAAACTCTTTCTTCTCCTAGGTTGATTTTGATGAGGATTTTTAAAGCAACAACGAAATGAAACTAATATACTACTTTAATCCTAACCAAGGAAATTGGGATAATAATTAAATGACATCCAATAGCTTTATCCTCAGTTAATCAGAAAAGAGATAAGAAGAGTTTTCCAGAAATTTTTGCCTCCTCTGATTTGCACTCAGCTCAATCTACATTGAAAATCCTACTATACCAGGGAAAGCAAAGCACCTGTGGTAGGAGGGGTGGGATGGGGATAGGATTATTGGTCCAAAGGTTAAGAATCAAATAGAAATATTAGGGTAAGTAAACATGTACCAAATGAATGATATTTTGAATACGAAATGCTAGCAATGATTGGATTGTTGACATTTGGAGGATGACTTGCCAAATAATTATTTGGTTTGGCTTTCAGAGCCTTTCTTGCTATTTTTAAAAGCTTGGTAATGTACCATCATCACAGTAAAACAGTGGAAGCAGGTAGAATGGAAGTGTCAACTGGTATAATTTAGATTCTCTGGAACATTCTGTGAGTGGGAAAATGGAGCCTCTCAGGGCAACATAGCTTTTATATAATTATTTATAATACAGCCTCTTTGATGTGTTCAAAACACTAGGAAGCTTCAAAGATAAAGAAACAAATCCTGTGAGAAGGTTAAATTCCTAACCATCTAATTCCTGTTTATTGTATATGTAACCTCAACAATGATGAAGCCGTAATGGTCCCATTAAGCATTATATCCCTGAAAGACCCAGTTTGCCGTTGATAGCAGATTAGTGTGTTTTAACTGACATGCTGCTCTTTTTAAATTTTTCATAAGTAAAATGAATGTTCCTGTATTTGCGACAAGGATGAAGTAGATTATTATTACAATTCCAAACCATTCATTCTTTTCAGTAAGTGTATATTTAGATATTGCTGGAAAATTTTCAGTCTCAAATCAGTTATTTAATAATTTTTGGTGAATTACTTTACTTTCAAACACCAGTTTTAAAATTTATAATACTGGAACACAATGGCATCTGTATTTAGGATACTTATATAGATGTTATAAAATAATACTAGCATGTTGGACCAGTATAAATTTATCTAAACCTTCCTCTGCACTCTCAGAATGAGCTGGATGATCTATTTATTATGTTTAAATCTACTTAAGGTAAAAATACATTAAAAAAACATTATTGTCACTGACCATATATTTTTTCTGTTTTACTAGTGTAAGCACCATTTTCTCAATAATAGTGCTTTCTACTTTCTAAATTAATTAATGCAGTTTTAATAAATAGTAATATGCATAAAATAGATACAAATATGGAAATATAAAAAGAAAACTAACCACAAAAGCTGAATGACATGGGCATATTTCCTCACTCAAACTATGAACTATATTAGGATTAGAGAGTTACAGATTTATTCTTATTAAAGGAAAATATGAAGGTTTCTAGAATTTTAACAATTAATGGTGGATATGATTATCTACTTATGTGAACATTTTACTTTTAGTTTCAGAAAATATGAATGAATGAACCAAATTTTTCTTACAAAAAATATGAATCATTTACCTTTCTCAATTCTGATCCTCATTATGTATATTTTTATCCTGAGTTTGAAGAATTTTATTCTGTACTCATTAATAAAAACATAAGCATGATTCCAATTAGCCTGTGTGTGCCCTAGAAATGCACAAATCCTTTCATTAGATATAAGAGATGAATTCTGGTCACCAGCTGTAAATGTCAAATTTATTATATTCTTGAGGTGAAGCTATTCTTCTAATTAAACTGTATACTCTATACAAGGCATAATTAAAGATAAAATAACCAAAAAATACCTTGCTTCTCTATAGAATATATATACATATGTATTAATAGAATTATTTTTACAAGTCTTTTGAAGGTTTTATTTATCCGTTTTTACAAGGATTGTAACTCTGAATTTAAATAGATGTTTTAATATTTATTTCAATAAATTTATAAATTTAAGTCCTGGCATTAAAAAATAAATAAAATAAAATAAAGTAAAAGCAACTTCCTCTGATGGAGTTGAAGACCAGGTAGCTTACTTTTATAATCACTCTTAGTTGTTTACGAGTTAAGATGTTTTAAGGTCTAGATAGATGTTTTATGTTGATAATGATAAGATATGATGGAGACTGATTTACATTCAGAATTTTAGACTCACCAATGTAAGAAAGATGTTTTCTTAAAGGCTGCCAAATACAAATAGCCAAAACACTAAGAATGTAACATTTTTATAATTCCTGATTCTGTCATGATTCTTCTTGCTACAGGCAGTTTATTGTATACATGTGTAATAATATAAATGTATATGTAAAAAATGTTTTTAAAAAAGCCTATTCTCCCTCTTAACACCAGTCCATTGCAACAGAATCTTCACAGGACTTTTTATTTGGACAATATATTACCTTTGTAGTTTTGGTTGTTACTTTATTGTTCTCCTGATCAATTATTATGACTCTCGCTCTTCTCATTTCCTGAAGTGGAGATGAGTGTTTCTGCCTATTCTGTTTACTAACATTCCTCTATCACCTCAGCGATAAGCTATATATTCAAATAACTCATATTTTACTTTCTATGCATTAGCAACAGAACAAGGAATCTTTTAAAAGTCCTTGAATTCATCTCAGAATGAGTGTTCACTACTCAGTTATTTGGAGAAGTGACTAGCATTGTGATGTTTAGAGGCAAAAGTAATATGTGCTTGTGTAGCTTAGTACACATGTGCTTACATCCCTTACACAAAAGGACCCTATACAAAAGGACGCTTAGGTTTGTCAGACAATTTTGTATTATCTAATTTTAGACCATTGAATTCTGGTCCTTTTAAAAAATCCACTTCAATTCATCTCTTAAATGTGTGCTATACTAGAATTAAGACCTACTAGTTTAAAATTTGGCTCCAGATATTAAGATATTTAATTAGAAATTGAAAACAAAATGTGTGTTTGAAAACCATATGGATATTCTTAGATTAAAAACCCCAATTTGTTAATGAATACATGGTGATAACACTAATGTACACACACACACACACATACACACACACACACACATACACAAACACAGAGATGGGGGGAGGAGAAAAGGCAGCGACAGAGAGAGAATTATTACCATTAGTAAAATTCTGTACATTTTAAAAGTTGAAAAACAAAACAAATCTCTGAGACTCCAGTAAAAGAAGCTTATTATTCTCCCCCTCCTTGCTGTCATATAGTGTTTGAAAATGTTGGCTATATTTTCTTTTTCAGTATTCTGAATATTGTATAACATGTTCCTGAGAAAATAGTTTCCAACCAAGCAAGTTTGTTTTGCTTCCAAAATCTTATAACACAATTCACTAAAAGGCAAAAGTCTCCAGGAAACATGCCGCATTAAGGGGTTGCACACTTTCTTTCTTTTCTCCTCTCACTTTGTTGTAAGTAGTCAGGAAGCTTACTGATTTACTATCTTAGATTACATATTATTATTAGACTTATAAAAGATGAAGACAGGAAGACAACTGGTAGAAGGAAACTGAAAATAACAGTTTATGGTGGTGTTTTGTCACCTTAAATAACCTTACACTTTTATAATGGCAGGGCATGCAAATTATAAAAAATGTGATTATATTCTAGTCGAACTGCTGATATGCCTTTAAGTTATGTATTGACGTTGAACCTACATTGTCACAATTATGAAAATTATTACTTCTTCTTTTTTCAGATTTTATTTTATGTTTTTAAAATATTGTATTTCTAAATATTAACAATATTAAATTAACATTTAATTTCTTCCCATTACATTACAATAAAAATCAGGATTGGAAAACCTTTTATTTGTACCTTTTTAAAACATTTTTTTATTTAATTAATTTATTCAGATTACATTTAAATTGTTATCCCCTAACTTGTATCTTCCCATTCCTTCCCACCTCCCCCTTTCAACCTGTTCCCCTCCTGTAGGCCTGTGACAGAAGGGGACTTCCTCTCCCACCATCTGGTCACAGCCTATCAAGTCTCTTGCTGGTAGCTTGCTTATCCTTTCTCTGAGTGACACTAGGGCTCCCCACCAAGTGGTTAAATATGGGGCACCAAAGTTCATGTCAGAGTCAGTCCACACTCCCACCCAACTGTGGAGAATGTCCTGGCCACTGGCTAGATCTGAGTAGGGGTTCAATAATTACTGCATGTATTGTCCTTGGTTGGTGCAGTAGTTTGAGCAGACTGCCCTGCGTCGAGATTCACCCATGTTGATGTCCTTCTTGTAGTTTTCTAGGACCCTCTGGATCTTTCTATTTCCGTGGTCTTCTTTACCTCTCTCACTTAGGTGCCAATAGGAAGGCGCAGTATCTATTCCAGTCTCTGGCTAAGTGAAGACTTTCATGGGACATCCCTTTTGGGCTCGTGTTCAATTATAAGTGAGTATATAACATGTGAGTCTTTCTGGGTCTGTGTTAACTCACTCAGGATGTTCATTTCTAGTTCCATCCATTTGCCCGCAAATTTCAGGATTTCCTTGTTTTTAATAGCTGAGTAGTATTCCATAGCATAAATGTATCATAGTTTCTTTATCCATTCTTTGACTGAGGGATATTTAGGTTGTTTCCAAGGTTCTGGCAATTACGAATAAGGCTGCTATTAACATGGTTGAGCATATGTCCTTGTTGTGTGGTGGAGCATCTTTTGGGCATATTCCCAGGAGTGGAATATGGGTCTTGAGAGCCAGTTTTCTGAGAAATTGCCAAAGTGGTTGGTCAAGTTTGCACTCCCACCAGCAATTAATTAGTTTTCCTCTTCTCACATCCTCACCAGCATGTGGTTTCACTTGAGTGTTTGATCTTAGCCATTCTGATGGGTCTAAGATGGAAACTCAGAGTCGTTTTTATTTGCATTTCTCTGATTACTAAAGAAGTTGAGCATTTCTTTAAGGGAACACCTTTTATAAGTTCAAATTTGCCCCAGCCTCTACTGATGAGAAATTTTAAGCAAACACTATAAATAATTTTAATATGAGTGTTCACCAAACTGTTCATTGGCCAATTTTATATTTAATATGACTCATGAGATTGAATGAAAAAGATACAAAACATCATTAAAGTAGAATGTAAGGAAAATTCTATGGCGAAAATGACTAGTTAGTAACAAAAGATTCATATGCAATCCAATTCATGAGGTAACTCTTCTGTTGGGAAGTAATATTCAGTAATGAATAAAATGTACTTATAAAACAGAAAATACAATGTGACATTAAATGTCTTAAATAAAAAATAAAATATTGGAAAATATTAACTAATAAAATGCATACCGAAACAAAATTTGCTACCATTGAAATGGTAATGCCATTGACCCTAAGTAAATTAAATACCTAGATACTGAATCAGTACTAAGAAGCAGATGAAGTGAGGATAAACATTGACACCATAGAGAAAAATGCATTTCTTGGAAAGGAGAGAACATACAGGAAAATGTAAATATTTCAGAAACATATTTATCAATGTAACTTTCTGATGATAATACTTACATAGTATCATAATGTTTTGAGCACAATGTGTAAAATTTAGACATTTATCTCTTTAATGGTTATTGCAGGTAAACCACACTTTGAGGAACTATCAGTAAAATTCATTAAGCAGCACACAATATTCTAGGTTGGGTTCATTTGATGTATGTGAAACTACAAAATAATGTATAGAGAAATGTTTGTTTAAATTTTACAATTTTAATTATTAGATAATTAATAATTAGTTTGTTTTTAAAAATTTAAAAATGCTTTCTATGATTTTCATTTTATTTTGCCAAGGGCTATGTGCACAATTATTTTAAAGTGTTTTGAAATATTTTTCAAACCTCTAAAATATAATTTTGAGTTATAAAATCATACAGTTTTAGTTTGTCAATTCTTACAAGTAATTAGAACACACTAATGTCAAGGATTGTGATAAAGGTATCTTGTTTCTCACCCACACCCCTAGTATTTGCATCCTAACACTGAACTTTCTATAAGTACACAGGTAGTTCTGTCTGTGGGTGTATGGATGTGAGAACATACCGCTAAAAGAAAACCTTACTTATGCACAACTCCCTATGAGATTCTAGCAAATCCTCAGTTCTTAGCTTGTTTCTGCGTCCAGTAAAATAGTGGCATCTTCCCATGCCAACAGTTCACTAGTAAAACTGTCATCAGTAAGTCAGTGCTACTGCTTTTTTACTGTTTGACATAAAAATAAAACAATATTAATGTGAGTGATCAAACACCAAATGCCATTTTTTCAGTGTCAGAATAGTGTTTTATAGAGAGTCTCCAAAGGTACAGTATTTTTTGAACAAGAGAAACAGCAACATTTTATCAGTGTTGGGGCTATATTTTTGATAGTGAATGATATAAGGTTGGACAAGGGAAACAAGATAAGGCCTATAAATTCCAAAACAGCACAGAAATGTGACTTGTACTTTATCAAAGTTTAGCCTGGACTCAATTGCTTGACACTCATTGGTACTACAATCACAGTGAATGCAATCTTGCATGTACTTTGAGTGACAAGAGCATTGTCCTTAAATTATCACTTGTTATTACATGTACACAAGTTGAATTAGGTTTTTTTGTGGGGTAGTATTTTATATAGGTATTTTTTAGTGCACATTAATTATTTATAATAGTTCAATTATGGCACTTTATATTAGTTATTTTATTATATTATCTCTCACTACCATATTTCCTCATTCCACTTACATTCATATTTTAATATTAAGATAGAAAATTAATAATGAAGGGAGCATAAAGCGGGCAATTGCCAATTTCTCTGTTTTGAAAGAAGAAATTTTACAGACTTTCAAGCTCATTTGTCTTTTAAGTATTAACTTTAAGAATATTTGAAGTGTTTATCACACAATAAAGACAAAAAAGGGAAAATAGAAAAAATTATGTAAAATAGAATTCTTTCTGTTTTGCCTTATTTATGATATATGTATTTATCATCTGTCTGTGTGTCTACTAACTCCCTATTGTCTATCATGTTTATCATTTTCTTCAACAAGGGACACAAAAATGTAATATCATGAAGCACATCAAAAATGAGGAAAATACAAAATGAAAAAAGATAAATGATATTACAAAGAACTCAGAATGTAATAGGTTCACATCATTTGGAAAACATGAAGTTAATGTATTTGTACTATATAATTGCAGCTACAACTAAACGCTGTAATCCAGTAAAAATGACTTGTAAAAGAGTTGCATATTTGTAAATTCAGTAGGGAGCAGGAGAAAGTCAAAATGGTTCATAAGCACATAAAATAACATTTATTCCTCCTAGAAAATTATAATTTACAGTTTTCAAATATGTGATTGATACAGTATGTTGTAAACTGATATTGATTTAATCAGCATCTTGTACTTGAAAAGTTACTTAAATCATTGTGAGAAAATAAATCTAAATATATATGTATGTCTATGTACATATATATGTATGTATGTATGTATGTGTACAGCATCAAGGACATCAGCACAGTAAGGTATTTCATGTGATAATTAATGTGCACATGGAATAAGAAATTGTTCACACTTTTTAATGTTTTTTATTTAATTAATTTATTCTTGTTACATCTCAATGGTTATCCCATTCCTTGTATCCTCCCATTCTTCCCTCCCTCCCATTCTTCCCTCCCTCTCATTTTCCCCTTATTCCCCTCCCCTATGACTGTGCCTGAGGGGGATTACCTCCCCCTGTATATGCTCATAAGGTATCAATTCTCTTCTCTGTGACCTGCTGTCCTTCCTCTAAGTGCCACCAGGTCTCCCCCTCCAGGGGACATGGTCAAATGTGAGGCACCAGAGTACGTGAGAAAGTCATATCCCACTCTCCACTCAAGTGTGGAGACTGTTCTGACCATTGGCTAGATCTGGGTAGGGGTTTAAAGTTTACCGCCTGTATTGTCCTTGGCTAGGGCCTTAGTTTGAGCGGGACCCCATGACCCAAATCTGCCTATCATAATGTTCTACTTGTAGGTTTCTAGGACCCACTGGATCCTTCTACATTGCTATTCTCCCATTGTTCTCTCATCTAGAGTCCCAATAGGATGTCCTCCCCTCTGTCCCAGTTTCCTGGTAAGGGAAGGCTTTCGTGAGACATGCCCATTGGGCTAGTATGCAGATATAAGTGAGTATATACCATTTGAGTCTTTCTGCTTCTGGGTTAACTCACTCATTATGATCATTTCTAGCTCAATCCATTTATCCACAAATTTCGGGAATTCCTTGTTTTTAGTAGCTGAGTAGTATTCCATAGTGTTGAAAAATATATTTTATGGTTTTGGTCCTGACCCTGCATAAATAGCATTAGTGCTTGTATAGTTGAACACTGTGGACTCACAGAGGTGGTTAGGTTTGACTCTGTTAGTTATGCAAGTGCTACAAAGTCCCACATCTCCCATTCAGCCACAGCCAGAGCTCAGAAAGTGAGCGTGACTGCATCTGACTTTAGGTGAGGCCACCAAGCATGGGAAGAGTCTCTCAAACCACAGAGGAAGCTGCAAGCCAGGAGAGAGGTCTTAGGTGTCATAGCACACAAATTGCTCCTCAGTGGAAGAATCAGAATACAGCCTGTGACACAGAGTACCTGTGGCATAAAGGGAAAGACATCTCAACTTTACTATCTGTTATTCTTCCTCTGAAGACTGTACATGCTGCCTATTAAGAAAACTAAGACTAGAGTGTTAAAAGTAAACAACCCCATGAAAGACAGAAACACTCAGTGCACTCATTTCTCTATGTTCAAGTCCTAGCTCAGAATCAGCAACAACATGAATAACCAAGATAAGATACCTTTTCCATTAACTATTAACCACACAAAAGAGGAATCTAATGAAAATAATTTAAAGAACTTCTAAGGAAAATGAAAATAATGTTAAAATTTCAAACAAGACATTAATATGCTACAGGAGAGCAAAACAAAGAGATGAACAAAATGAAGAAGTCAATCTCATATATACAAAAAGGTAAAATTGCTGAAGAAGCCACAGACTGAAATGATATTGGAAATAAAATAACTCAATTAGCCAAGTAAAAACATCAGTGGAAATTCATCTATAGAATGGATTATGTGGAAAAAAGAGAATGCAGAGAGTCAAGATAGAGAAAGTGGATTACTCAGAGGACATGTTTTAAAATAAGTATGAGCACATTGTAAGAGAGACACCATGAAAGCAACTAACCTCTGAGTCCTGGACATAAGCATACAAGAGCAAAGGCAAACAGGATACTTTCAATAAAGTCACAGAATAAAATGACTCTGACCTAGAGAAAGAAATGACTGTCAAGGTACAAGAGGCCTACAGAATCTCTAAATAAATAGAAAGGACAAGAAAAGAAAACCCCACAACATGTCACAGTCAGAACTTTAAAACCACAGAATATAAAAAAAGCATTAAAAGATGCAAGAGAGAAATATCAAGCCACTTATAAAAGAGGGCCCATCAATATAACATTTGATTATTCAACAGAAACCTTTAAAGCCAGAATGACTTTGAAAGACACATTCCAAGTACTGAAAGACACCAACTTTCAAAGTACAGTATTATACCAAGGAAAACACTCCCTACAGTTATAGAAGAAATAAAACCTTGACAGGATAAAAAGGAATTTATGACCACTAATCCAAACCTTTCTCAGATGTTGAAAGTAGTATTTTGTGTTGGAGGAGGGCCTTATTCACTGTGTTTTCAGAGCTGACTTCAGTGCCCTGAGATCTGGTTACAGCCCTGCCGTGGGCATTGGTATATATGTCGAGCCACCTCCAGTATCCATGTGGTGAAAGGAATGCTCTTCAATTATGCCTGGTTGGTTACTAAAGTTGCTGACATCCTGGGCTGCCAGATGAAAGGTGGTAGAGCTAAGATTCCCTGGTATGGAATCTCTGGAGGACAACAAGGAAAGTAGGAGGACATAGACAGAGCAAAGACAGGAGGTTGCCATGGAGTGACCAGGAGCACGTGGCTTAGAGGACCTAGCTCTGAAGACTGGCTTGTTGGAGCAGAAGCAGCCAAAGTGGAGAATGTGCAAGCAATAGGAATACTGGATGGGAGCAGACAAATTAGCCTAAGGGGTTGGTATCTTCCAAGCCCTAGTGCTTTAAGGGTTATTATAAATGTAACGAGTTTCTGCGTCTTTTATGTGGAGAATAGCTTGTTTATGAATAACTGCTGCTGTAATAATATCCCATATTAATAAATACATACAGACTAAATAACTCATTTTACAACTTTGGTCTTAATATAAGGATAAATCCACCCAATAAGCCAAGGGCAATAATTAAGCAATCATATATATCTAATCAAAAGAAATCTAATAAAATCTAATAAGAAAAAAGAACAGAATTTAATACACATTGTCCTGCAGTAATAGACAGAATAACAAGATATAAATGGATGTAGATGTGATATGGACATCAAGGGGCAATCAATTGCTTTCAAATAGACTTAAAGCTCACTCAAAAAGAGGAAAACATTCATGGTACTGTAAACTTTGACAAGAACCCATGGGTAGGGAGCTCACAGAATACAAGGGGGAATCTACTACTATTACTTTGTTAAATGTGTGTAACATTCCAGAAACCAGTAACACTTTGAAAACGTCCCTTAGTTTGCTAAAATTGCAGTTAGTGATAAAAGTTCCAAGTGAATAAGAATGTGATAAAATAAAACAATATTGAAAGGAACATAAAGACATGATATATTTGGACTTTTGCAAATTGTATTAAATGCTGGAGATCTAATTTTTAAAGTATTATGTTGAAGATGTTCTCCAATTTTATGTACAAATGTGTTACCCTCAAAATTCTTAGAGAAACCTTAATCTATAAGGAAATGGAATTTAGGGTTGGGGCTTAGGGGTGTAAATATTCATCAGGAACATAGTAAGTTGTAACTGGCAGAAACAGTTTGCCCTATGAAATTTAAAGGGAATATATGGCAACCTCAAATAAAAGTCAAGGCTTATAATGGTTGCATGAAACACTATTTCATAAAACAAATGTAAATACTTTAATTAATATTGAAGAAAACTCTATATAGTTTTGCTTATTATACCTATCATTTTCATTGGAATCTAGTACATTCTACCACTTGATGGAAATGCGTTGCATTAAGGTTTTCCTTGGATATGTAGACTGTGTGCATCAAAAACTCTTTCCAAATATGGCTAATATAATGTCCAAATGACAGGCTTTCTTTACTCACCTGTTTTGTGGATTTATATCTAATTGCAGGAACGGACCCTCGATGCTCCTTGATTGACATGAATCTGAGTGTCTGTGCCTGAGGAGCAGATCCACTACTCCAGGCAGTGATTAAAGTTTATTCTGCTCCAAAGCATTACCAGAGAGAAACATATGTTTCAACTGAGGAGCACTTCTCCCAGAATTTACATGGATTTAACAGCCAATAAGCATCATCCTTTGTCACCTATGTGGCTATTCAAGCGGCCTAATAATACACCAAGTATTTCTGGTAAAAGTAGTGATAACATTAATGAAACAACCCATCGGTCTTCAAAACTTGATAAACATAAGAACTTGAGTTCAGAACTGAACTGAATAAAACAGAAGCTTAGTCATTTATACACTAGAGCTCCTAATATCGAATTGAAGAGAGCCTGACTACTACAGTACCTCAGAATAAGGGAGGAGAAAAAAAGATGACTGAAATACATTTCCATTCTTGGTGCTTATTCTAGTCTGATTCATCTAATAAATTCATAAAAAGACATCTGCAGATTCAAACAATAAAAATAACTTTAAAAGACCCCTATTTGCCAAGAGGGGTACTTACATTTTACACTTTCTTCTCTAACATTGATAAATTACAACAATAAGAGCTTTACTATATTGCATTTTCATCTAATCACAGGATAATGACCAATTTACTCATTTGAGACAGAGGAGGGCATTTGAATAATCCAAATCCTTAGTAGCCTTAGGTATCAATTAATATCAAGAGTTTTAGGCACAAAAGAAGATACTGAAAGCATTTTTCTCAAAATGACAACTTCTTAAATTCAAATAGCAGGGAGAGAAAATATTTCTCCCATTACCTCTCTTTTAAGTAATACTATTAGGGAAATTGTTTAATATCTAGCAGTTGGTATGGTAGATTAGTAACACATATTTTAGTCAAACAAAGACTATGATAAGTTAAAAATGATAAATTTGTAGTTCTTTCTTCAGACCAATGACTATCTCTAGAGTTGCATCTATGATAAAGAAAAGGGAGTCTCAGTTACAGCTTAAACTTTCCTTGAAAGTTTGACATTTGTTCTCAGCAAAAGGACTTAATACTGGAAACTAGAATTTGCATAAAGTGATTCTCAAATCAATTCCTGATCATGAGCTAGAAATATCATTAAACAAACCAACCTGAACGATATTAATAAGTAACACTGAGACTCAGAGCCAGCTGGAGAAAAAAATGCTGGATAACAGTGAAATTCATTAAGATGACAGAGAGACTGTGACAATCTCCTCACAGATCTGCCGCAAAACAAAACAAAAAAAAACATGTTAAAACCTAAATCGTGATTACATTGCTCACATCTTAGGGGAAATAAATACATCACCTCGAAGGAGATGGAGCTGTCTAGGTGGTCTGGAGCTCAGGCTTTCAGGGTCTGTAATTTAACAGGGCTGATTACATTTGGCTGTAAAGAAAGCTTAAGATTTTGGATGGTGATACTGAACGGCCAGAGTGGTGAGCATTCCAAAGGAAACTGAGCATACTACATCAGGAAGTGAAGAAATCAATGTTTGACAGTGAGGAGCTAGTACATAACAAACAAGAGGACAGAATGACATGTTTTCTTCCTCAGCTTTGAATTGTTTTGTAAAAGTTTAAAATCCATGTAACTTGTCAGGGGAGATGGCTCAGTAACAGCCCTTGAGTGAAAGCAGGAGGATGTCAGATCTAGTCCCCGTATCCACAAAGAGAGTGAGCCTGGTCTGTCTACTCCTAACCCCTGCATTCAACAGTGGTGAGCATTGGGTCCTAAAAGCTTACAGGTCAGTCAGCCTAACAGACCTTACGGCCAAGTGAGACACGTAGCAATAGGAGAAGATATTCATTAACCTCCTCTGGCTTCTACATGTACCTGAATAGCAAATATGTACACACATTTGCACGCACACAACCCATGTGCACATGCACATGCATGAGCACACATGCACACACACTCACACACACACACACACATTGTGCTTTATAAAGCTGAAACAAATTTAAAAGGAAGGGAAGTAAGCAAAATAAAAACACGAAAAAGCGAAAGAGTGAGTGGTGATTACTTGATACTGTCAGGGAATGTCGTGACACATAATGTTTAATTAAAGATATAATAGAAACAAGGAAAGAACTATGAAGTTACAAAGATCATTTTTTCCAGGATGGTACCATGTGTGTTAGAGATGTGTCCAGGATGGTAGTGGGACGCTCTGCTGGAATTCACACTCACTGTTCTCACCATTTGCTAGTATACACATTTTGAGGTTCTACTTCATAGAAAGGACATCGTGCCTAGTTCTCTTGTAACCTTAATTATCAGACCTTAGTTGTGAGGTTATAGGCCATAAGGGAGGAATGTTTGTTATTTGCATAAAGAGAGATGCTTCCAACATGTTGCTTAAATACACACACATACACACACACACACATACACACACACACACACACACACACATACACACACACACACACACACACACACACACACACACATATATACCCAGAGACAAGTGTTGTGCTTTATTTTTCCCCACAGAAGCTTATCACTACAGTCTGGAAAGGTTGAAGCACAAATATTAATAACTCAAAGTATTAAGATTAAGTGATGATTGAGCGCTGGTCTGTAATTGAGATGCTGCAACTTCCTCTCTAATGCTTAGGTACCATCTTGAAGTGGGGTGGTAGAAAAAAATGTAAGTCGTGGGATTGACGATGCACAGCAAAAATGGCATGGTCTATGCCATGAAAAATTGCTGCAGCTGTAGTTATTTGAACAAAAGCTGTTGAACACTGGGTCCCTTCAACATTTTATCATGGATGAGCAGGGGACCCATGAGCCCTACTTTACCTGAGGAACTATGCACAGTAAATTGTTTTGAGGGAATGATGATCATTGTTTTTAATCCTGTAGACATTAAGAAGTTGCCCTATCTTCATAATAGTTTCTCATTCACACACTATCGAGCTCTAATTCATCCCAGTGTATCATACACAAAAATAAGACCTGAAAAGTATGAGAGGAACTGAGGGAAATAAGATTTCATCAGCAGCACGTTAGAGGAAGAGAATAGAAGGAATAGATGGGGGAGGTGAAAACTACTACTAAAATCCATTGTATTCTTGAATAAATGCAAGTAAAGTGTGTGGTGTGTGTGTGTGTGTGTTTGTGTGTGCACTCATGCATGTGTGTGTAAAAATGATGGAGACAGTTTTAAATTTTGACGAATTTCCAGTTGTCCAAACCTAAATGCACATATTCATTATTAAGATGTGATAGTGATTACTTCACAGTTTGGAAGCTGGCAAGTTTTCCCACATTGCAATGTAATGCATTTGTAACAGACAGAAGATGTAGAACTGATATTCAAAATATAAATTCAGCTGAGATGTGGGGATAGGTGATTAGAGGTAGAAAGATGGGAATAAAGAAAGCACACATAGTAATGGCTTCCTATGAATCCCAGGATTTATCTTGATATGTATTTTACATCAGAGTATGCAAGAGCCAATCTGATTTTTAAGTCTAATTTTCACCAAAATTGTATTTTGAAAGTTTATATATTAAGTAAAAAAAAATCTCAATTTTGACATTTCATTTACTAGATGCATTAATTAATATGAATAGAAGTGGTTGTTAATGACTTATCTTAGACACTAGAGAAAATACATTTCTCACTGAGACATAATATCATCCTTAATAGTCTGTCTAATTTACTTTATTTAATAGTCTATATAGAAGAAATTCTAAAAAATGATTACAGTTCATCAAAAAATTTAATTACATAAGTTTATAATAAAATAGAATAACAACAAATAATGATAATAAAAGACTTACAGTTTAATTTTTAAATGAATAACTCATATTGGGTAAAATGATTTTTAAAACTTTTGATAATACAGGATAAATTTTATTTTTTTAATTTTTAAATTTTCTTTTATTTTATTAATTTATTCATATTACATCTCAATGGTTATCCCATTCCTTGTATCCTCCCATTTCTCCCTCCCTCCCATTTTCCCCTTACTCCCCACTCCTATGACTGTGACTGAGGGGGACTTCCTCCCCCTGTATATGCTCATAGGGTATCAAGTCTCTTCTTGGTAACCTGCTCTCCTTCCTCTGAGTGCCACCAGGTCTCCCCCTCCAGGGGACATGGTCAAATATGAGACACCAGAGTACGTGTGAAAGTCAGATCCCACTCTCCACTCAACTGTGGAGAATGTCCTGTCAATTGGCCAGATATGGGTAGGAGTTTGCAGTTGACTGCTGGTGCCATAGTTTGAGTGGGACCCCTGGGCCCAAATCTGCCTATGATAATGTTCTTCTTGTAGGTTTCTAGGACCCTCTGGATCCTTCTACTTTGCTATTCTCCCATGCTTCTCTCATCTAGAGTCTCAATAGGCTGTCCTCCCCTCAGTCCCAGTTTCCTGATAAGTGAAGACTTTCATGGGACATGCCCCTTGGTCACAGGATAAATTTTAAATCCACCATTATTTTAAAAATTAATAGGCTATGCCACTTTTGATAAATCAATAAAAAAATTAAAAAGTGTCATTTTACATCTATCAAAGCCAATTTCTGTATTTTGTCTGGATGGAATCCTCAGCCTAATAAACTCTTATCCCCACATAGCTCTAGAATTTCCTGGCATCGCCTAGAAGAACATCATGCAAACACACGCTTCATCTGAGGTAAAGCATCTGCAAGTCTGGATTACAACTTTTCCCCATATCCATAATATTATGTTAAAATTTTTCCATAATATTTTAAGACATGGATTATTATTTTATTATAGAACGTTATTCAGGAGAAAATATGCAGCTAAACCTAACCAGTCCTGAGCTATGCACAGAGGTGTGTTATTTGATATACATTTAAATCCAAAATTATAAAATTTTTCTTGAGTCATTATGTTTATGTGAACTCCACATGACTAAACTTAACAATCTACATTTGTATGTCAGATCCTTTTAATATCAAGAATTATTTTTGACATCTTCTCATTTGGGAAATTGCTAACTTGCACTTCCTGTATACTCAGGTAATTATTTGTACTCCTTCTCAAGTCTCTCATGGGGTTGAATACCAAATAGTTTAGTTTTACAATAAAGCTTAGTTGTTTAGGGGTTAAGGTGTCTTTAGGTCTCTCTAAACTTCTGAATGCACCAAGATAGGAAAGATATTTTCTTCAAGGCTGTCAAATACAAATAGACAAAACACTAAAAAGTAACATTGTGTCATGGTTCATCTCACTATAGGTAGTTTATTATATAAATGTGTAATAATATACATTCATATGTAAAAAATAAAATATAATGATTAAAATATTTTAGGTCTAGATAGATGTTCTAAGTTGATAATGATGAGATATGATAGATATAATTTACATTCAGAATTTTAGACTCACCAAGATAGGAAAGATGTTTTCTTCAAGGCTGCCAAAAACAAATACCCAAAATACTGTGAGTGTAACAGTTATATAAATCCTGATTGTTTCATTGCTCTTTTTGTTCTCTATAGTTTATTGTATATATGTGTAATAATATAAATGCATATGTAAAGATATATTTAATTAAAATTTAAAAAAATTTTCATTTCTCTCATTGTATTAATTAATTTATTAATATTATAAATCTTAAACACCAATGCATCTCGGAAGTATTTTTCATGATTGCTGGAAATATTCAGTGATATTTCAAGTGAGTGACAAACAACCTGTGTCTCACCTTAGTAGACCTTTCTAACCATATAAAAAGAGTATTTATCTGTAACTTGGTGTTGAATGGTCTGTTTGCCCTGGAGTGACTCTACATGATCATTATTCATGCCACAGTTTAGGCTAAGTTTAATGAATGACAGATATAATAAAAATAAAATGTGAGATCAATACATAGACTCAGAATCCTTATTTCTAATAATATACTTTTGTTTTATTTATTAAAGGAAGAAAGTATCTACATAAAAATTCACAATTATTTATCTTCTCTATTAAAATGCTGTATATTTTATAATGATTTTTGTTCTTTTGTACCAGAAAAAATTTAAAAACCTTATCATGAATAATTTCATCAATATTTCAAGTAGGTTTAGAATTATTTCAAGAAACCTGTCATAATATACAGAAAATTGCTATCATTTTTACATAAGTTCATTTAACATTACCTTTTGTTCATACAGTTCAGCAACTTACAAAAGTAAAATTTATATGCATAAAGACATATCTAAAATCTGTTGGCAGTGTGTCTATGGCCATTCAGAGAAAACAGTAAGGTGCAAAACAAATGTGATCACCCGATCAATATTTTCTTGTGCTGAGGAACCATGACAAAATTATCAGTGACTAGAGTGCCAACTAATTTTGAATTCATAGAATAGCTTTGAATGTCAGAGCCAGAGGGCTTTTCCTGAGAATTACCTCTCATAGTTATAGGAAGCATAACAATTTACCCAAGTATACTTGGAGTATAGAAACTCATAGGCAAGATGGAAAAGGTACGTAGAATGGCCATGTAAAGCTTGACTGGAGGCAGCTGCATGGAAAGAGGTGATAAGGCAAGAAGGAAGTGGAGTTCAGAGGGGCAATAGTGAAAGTCAAGCTGAAGGAAAGAGCTATGTAAAGATTAGGCTTATGAAACCAGATGTGTATCCTGAAGGCAGACCTTTGAGAATAACATTTAAACACATCAGAGAGTCTTAAGGAAACAGTTTCTATTAGTACAATATAAAATAAAATGTTGGTGTTGTGGTTATATCTTTGGTATATAATACAATATAATTATAATGCATGAATGAAGTTATCAAGCAATAATTCCCCAAAGCAAGTACAAATATAAAACTAAATGTGTTTTATTCGTTATTGATATCTCACATAAAAACTTGAAATGTGAATAATAACTATGAACAACAACTATGGTTGGTTTTTTTTTTTTTTTTTTTTTTTTTGCCCTGTTAAGGAAAAGTCATCATATTATACATGCCATTTTCATGATTGTTTTATGAAACATTTGTATCATAACAAGTATCTTATTTTTGTATAGTCTACTTGGAGCTAGATTTAATGTTGGTTACCGATAAATGCAAAAGGGGTTTATGGTGCACCACCACACCCCCAAAAAAGGGAAGGGTCACTTGACACATTTTTTTTCTAAAAAGAACTGAATAAAACTTCCAAAAATAAGGCAGAGGCAGGTGGATCTCTTTGAGTTCAGGACCATCCTGGTCTGCAAAGTAAATCCAAGACATTGAAGGCTAAAGAGAAAAACCGTGTGTTAAAAAAACAATCCAGAAGTGTTTTCTATTTTAAATTTTCCTTGAGAACTTAATACATATGCATACATATGCGGTGCACCCTCCTCACTACAGACTCTAACCCCCTCAGCTCCATCTGTGCTCACCATTCCTTCCAAAGTCATGCTTTCTTACTCCATTATTCCCATCATATGCTCATACATAAGTATATCTATACATATATAACATTTATATATAACATGCACACATGTATGTCCAACCTACTGAGTCTGTTAGAAACTGCCTATATGTGCCTATGTTCAGGGCTGACCACAAAAGAGTGGACAATGTGTCCTCAGGCTTATCCCTAGAAAATACAGCACATGCTCTGTTACACCAATGTCCCCAGAACTGCCTTCTGCTCATCAGATAACCTCGCAACATGGACAAGATCAAGTAGAAGTGAATTTGTATCAGTATTGGAACAATTCACTTAAAACTAAGAAGATAAGATATGAGCATGGCATTGAAAAAGACTTCTTGGCTCACCAAGACTGGAAAAACATTTTTGGCCATCTTCCTCACTTCTAATAGTGAAATAAAAGAGCGGAATAAGTGTATATATCAGAAAGGGAGAAATGCAAAGTAAAGGAAAAACAAAAAGTCAATAACTCAACAAAATCACAGTATTTCATAGGGAAAACATCTAACGAACTTCACCATCTTAATAACACTTTGCCTTCAGGGTAATTGCAAATCATTTGAGAAGTATATGGATCCACGTTTTATCAGGGCCATAGAGTACTGTTTTTATGTTGATCTTATTATACTCTTATTTTAAAACCTCAGTGTCCACAAAGCAGTTATAATGACATAAAGAACAATCAAAATATTATCTAAAACTTAGTGTGCTTCTTTTTAAAAGTGTCTTTAATTTCATCTCTGTAGCTACTTTCAAGTTAAGTATTATCACTGGCCTTACTTTCCCTATAATATTAAACCCTGAGTTATCAGGATTATTAATTTTAAATATAAGTAACTAGAATATGGTTGTGTGATAATGACATGATAAATTAGGATTTCAAGCCTGACAGGAAATGTACACAGTGTTCTTTACCACAATACCTTTAACTAATTATTTAAAGTTTTCATTTTCTGGTGGATTGGCGTAAAGGTGGCCTCCTCCCTCTCATGTCCCTCACTGCTAGGAGGTTTAGCGAAGGACATCCCCATATCCTCCCTGTACCTTGCCCTGTTGCAGGTCTCCAGCAAGTCTCAGTGATGCCCTGCCTCCTATTTCCCTTTTCTATCCAGGCCTGCAAGCCTTCCTTCCCCATTCTCCCTGCATCTGATGGCCCCCACGTGTCCCTCCCCAAACTGTCTCCCTCCCAGTTCCTCTCTACTTCCTCTCTCCAAAACCTTTGAACCAAAATTAACCCTAACTACAAGATATGCAGAGATAAAGGTAGAGACTAAGGGAATAACCAGCCAATCGAGACCCAACCTGCGACCCATTCCATGGGAGAGACCAACCTCTGACACCGTTAAGGATACTCTGCAATGTTTGCTGCAGGAGCCTAACTTAACTGTTCTCTGACCATCCCGACCCTCACTTCTCCCTAGTCTCTACATCACCCACAGCAACTGATTGAATCAGAGGCTGAGACTCACAGACAAGCTTTAGGCCGAGCTCGGGGAGTCCTGTGGAAGAGTGGTGGGGCAGGATAGAAAGGATCCGGAGGGAGCAAGAAAACTTCACAAGACCCAAAGAGCCAACTAACCTAGACCCACTGGGCCATATGGAGACATAAGCACCAACCGAAGAGCATGCACGGACTGGGTCTAGGCTCCTGACACATATGTAACTGATGAGCAGCTTGTCCTTCATGTGAGTCCCATAGTAAGTTGTGTGGGTGCTGTCTGTGACATGGGCCCCGTTGCCTGCTTTTGATCACTTTGGCGCAAACAGAGATTCCTTGCTTGGCCTCAGTGGATGAGGAAGAACTCTTGATGCTTCATGATAATCTGGTGTGAGTTGGTGGGGTGGTGGTTCCCCCTTTCCGAGGACCAGGGGAAGAAGAATAGGGGGAAGAGATTGGGAAGGAGGGACAAGAAGTAGAGGAGAGCGGGGGCTACAATTGAGATATATAGTGAATATGTAAACTAAAAATACATTTTAAAAAGATTTCATGTTCTTTTTTAGGAACCTTGCTTCTCAACTATTACAAATATTGGTTGTTTCCAGACATTCATTTTAAGTAACTTAGTTGCTTTGAACCACATCACATACAAGTTATTATTATTTTTATTAATTAGTCTCTTGGGGTTGATCATTTAAGTGGTCATGCTAAATCAAAAATTCATGAAAATGAATGAACCTTCTCAGGCTTGCAACTAACGTGGGTTGTGGCCCGCTCCTGACTCAGCTCTGCCCTTTAATCAGGGAGTCTTATGGAAAAGTTGTGGTATAGAGTGACCTGGCGGGGTCAGGAGCTCCACAAAGAAACCAATGGAGCCAACAAATCTGGGCAGAGGAGGGGGCTACTGCAGAGACTGATGTACCAACCAAGGACCAAAGACCCTCTGCTCAGATCTAGTTGATAGGCAGCACAGTCTCCTTGTGGGTCCCCTAATTTGGGGAGTAGGGACTACATCGGACACGGATTCTGGCCCCAACACGTTGATCATTTCCCTCTGGCAGGGTGGCCTTGCCAATCCACAGGGTAAGAGAATAAGGGCAGTCCAGAGGAGACATGATAAGCAGAGGTTAGATGTTAGGAGAGGGACGCAGAAGTTGTGAAGGAGGGAGGGTGGCATCCGGAGGCGATGAGGGCGGGGGCTACAATCGGGATGTAAAGTGCACAAAAATTAAAAATTAAGAAACAATCATGGACTTGCTTCATACATTTAGGTCATATTATAGTTCCAGAATATAACATTTAGTCTATATTACCATCTACTTGGCATTTGGCATGTTTGTAAAAATAGATAATACACACAGGAATGAATTTCCAGAAAAATATTTATTACATTTATTCTCATTCATAGTGTACTATTTGTAAAATCAAAAATTATAAAATATTTAAATAATTTATTGCCTCAGTTTGCTTTCATATGTTCTCTTCCTCCACAGTTTTAATTATAACTTTTGGCAAGTTATTTGCATGTATAAGCATGTTCTAGATATAGTAACAGCAACATTATTTTTAACAGAGTAACAAGAATATAAAAGTATTTAGAAACAAAAGAAGAAGCTACGTTTGACTAAATCTCCAGGAAAAAAATACAAGGATATTTCTCAGAGGCAGGTTAAAAGATAAGTTTGAGAATATTAATGTCATTTGTATTTTGAACATTCTCACCGGGGGTCCTGCAGGTTTGAACCTATGAACAGCCTCATAATGAATGCCATTTTATTGACCTAGTTTAAAGGCATAGTCAAAGATTCCACTCTTGTTGGTTCTGTCTTCACTTGGGAAAACTGGGTCTCAATGAATATCTACATGAGAAAATCTGTTCTTACTTACTTCGAGTTCAGTGTCACTTTCGAGTGTTTTTTAATTCAGTGGAAACATCCTGTGTCTTTGTCTTTTAAATGTACAATTGAAATTTCCTGTTACTGTCCATCACATACAGGTGCTAGCAACAGTACCTGTGACTAACTTACTAGTCACGTGACAAGATTATTTCAATAGCATAATGTATAACATATATGTTTATAGATGCATTTCATAAAAGTTGTTTTCTAAATGCTACTTTTTGCTTGAAGAATTGTAACGTATCTGCTAAAAGGAGGTCACTGAAACTAAAATGTAAAACATAACAGGTTTAAAGAGGAATCAGTGTTATTTGAGATGAAAACAACCTTCTGCGCGCAGAGGTTCAGAAGTGAAGAGAATGATGCACATAATGCAGAGAGCAGAAAAGTCAGTTCTCTATTTTATTCTATATTTAGTATGTTCACTGATGTCAGAGTATGTTTGGATCTTAAAAGACAAGGTTTAGTGTTATTTTTGCCCATCTTTCACAGTTCAGGGCTGTATTATCTATTAGTGTTACGTAAATAAAGCAGTATAAAAATGTCAGGCAATAAAAAGAACACAAACAATCAGAAAATAGTAATTTATAATATGACAAGTTCCAGTGAATGCCAGTAGTGGTACACAATGGAAGATTCTTATTCAAATTTTCTAGTAACATGGCAGTGAGTTCAAATTTCTGTTACTTTATTTCATGGTGAGGTAATGCTTTCTCAATATGAGGAGTAGTTTTTCTCCTAACTGTTACTTTTCTGGTATTTCTTATGTAAGGCAAGATGTGTGTGCCAACTCACCTCACTGGAAATCCAATCTGTGTGTGCAATGTGTTATATGCCTGTCACCCCGAATTGTTTATGGCGAGACATTCTTTGACTTACAGACATTTGTCAAGGTCATGCTTCTGTAAATGACCCTCAGTCTGCAAACTGAGAATGATCATTCCACAATAACTTTTCTCAAAATATGAACTGCTAGACTAAAGTTTTCTTAGCTAGCCACCCCCTCCAAAAGTCACTAAACTTCAAGGACAACAAATTAAATCAGATATGAGGTCAGAACAGAAAATGGTAGTAGTCTGGGAATCAGTATTTGACAAGATGCTTTGTACAAAATATAAGTGGAATATTCATTGTGTATAACATCAATCAGCAGAGGGTTAGAAATAGAGGGAAACAATATTTTAGAACGAAGAAATTGGAAACAGGAAAAAGGAAGTTATTTTTAAGCAGACATTCTAAAATACATTTTATGCAAACATTTTTCTCATAGTTAGGCAAGGAATCAGAATTGCTTCAACGATGGTCCCTCGGGATGAAATCTTGTTACGTTTTAAAAGCCTAGTTACCCTGCAATCAATTGGTGAGTACAAAACAATTAGACTATATTATATATCAATATTTTAAGACCAAGCTTCTTCCAGTATCTGAGCTTTTCACTTAGGAACAGCTTTCTTGGCAAAGATATTCACCATCCCTTTTATGTAGAATAGATTCTTTTGGCAATATTTAGTAATTTAATTGAAATGTATTCGTTGGAAATGTCATTTTCCTTAGATAAGAAAATAGAGGTACTCTTTTCTGGAAACAAAATATGTATTTTACCTTACTATTTTTAGGAGATAATGTTATTAAATAGCAACTGAATTGGAGTGTCGCTTTATTCTGGGGGGAAAAAAACACATTTTTCTATCTGCAAGAAATACTAAGAAGAGAAATTAAAATGTAACTATTCATAATTTAACAGAAACACATCTAAATAAATATAAACATGTTGAGAAAAAATTAAATGTTTTCAAGCGTAGGCATTTGGATATGTTTACAATTTGACAGGCCTAAAAATAACAGCATTCAATAGCACTGTCATAGGTGATTGGCTTCAATTTAGGAGGATGCCAATGAGCTCTTAAATCATATCATATTATGGCATCTTACTTTATATAAACTGAGTGACACCCAGAAGTCATCATGTTGTGCATTGTTGACTTTTAATTAAGCATTAATCTCATATTGGCCATTTCACTTTATTTTCCCTTCAACATGTAAATACTCTATTTCACCTTACAAAGGTGGCAAGCCCTAAGACTTCAGTACTGGCTGATAGTCACCCTCCTAAGAACAAGGAACAATATCGTGGTTAGACAGCACCATTGAAGCCAGGCATTGAGAGTATAAGATTCCACAGAGTTGTCAATAAGAGCATTGATACTCTGGGACAGGGAACATTCCAACACAAATGGGAATATAGGCAACAGTAATGGTGTCAAATGCTTTACTCCACAATTAAATTCACTTCCTTATGGAAAGCCAGATAATTTCCATCTACGTCAGGATTACAAACACCCATTTTCTTTTTAGGTAGAGAATATGTAAAAGTCCTGATGGCTTAAATTCACTCTGGTAATTAAGTAATATCTTGGTATTACTTTAGAAATTCATGCACATTTGGCTTAGAGAACAGCTTAAGATGTACATCAGAGAGTATTTTATATATTCTCTTGGATGAGCAGGTATCCTAAGGGATACAAAAAATACTTTGATGCATGTTAGATAAAAAGCAATGCTTATTTAACAAACTGAATAGTTTCAACTCCATCTATTCCCTTTTACTGTGACAAGAGATAGGAAAAAAATTATTGTCTGAAAAGGGCTGTCCTGTTTCTTTTGTTAGGTGCAATTTGGATTTCTGTGAATTATATTATGGATTGCTTCTGGATCATGCATCCTCTTCATTGTGATGAACTTTTTTTCCAAGCTACATAATTAACAAACCTTCACTAAATGGGTGCTTCTCTACAGCTTTTCAAGATAGAAGACTATGAAGTTACAAATTTTGCTCAGTTTAACTCCATTCTCATCTCTTCCCCCATAATACCTCTAATCTTCTTTTTTTTTATACTGTACCTCATGGGAATTATTGCAGGATGATTGTGTGTTATTAGATAAAAGAAGGAATACATCTAAAAAGCTGTACGATGGGGAATTTCATTTTTTCCTGTGAAAACAACTTGAATAATTTCATTATTTTGATTTACTAGCTATAAGTAATCTGTTTCAATTATTTTTTATCTCTCTATATATAATAAATTCTGTTCAATTAGCCTCTGTCTTCTGGAATGTAAGATGAGCACCTAGAAATTGTAAAATAAAAAAATGGCTATTTAATCTACCAGAATGTGATGCTGAACTACTTCTAGACTAGAATAGACAGAAACAAATGCCATCATATTCCAGACACTTTATGCTGTCTACAAAGTAAAGAAAACTTAGATACATTGAAAAACATGTACTTTTGAAAACTCAGAGAACTGATTCAAAGTAAAATGTATTTGTGCCGTGCTGTAGAGAAAAATCCTGATTGGTTCTGGCCTAGCAGAGTTGACAGTGTTTACAGCTGTAGCCATGAATTGGACAGGTAAATGGGAGGGAGTGTTTTGTGTGGGGTTCTCTCTGTTCTCTTGTTCTCTAAGAAACATAGAAAAAAAGAGCATTTTCCTCTATTCTGGGAGTTACCATGTCCACCTTGTATGCACAGACGGAAGATGTGCAGAACAAAGATAAATATGGAACATGTATGCTTACTTACAGCAATTCACATGTGAGAAGGCAAAAAAAGATTAAGCTATATGTTTTTGGTTTTTTCCTTCTACATTTAAGCTTCCCAACCTACATCGATAACACCCGTGTTTATATGAGTTCAGATAAGCACTTTACAGGATGATCTGTGGAAGTAGAGCAAAACTCAATTATTCTTTCAAATTTTCAAAGACTCATAAGTGGGCAATGGAAAACATGCAAGGAATATAAGAAGACCAGAGGACAGTACCAAGACATTTGCTCATCTCCGCCAAAGTCTTGACAACATAGGCTTATTATTATTGTGAATAGACATTTGAAGGAAGGGCAGGTAGACAGCCCAAGGAGTAAAGTGCTTCCTGTGTAATCATGAGGATTGACTTAGATCCCCATAACACACATATAATTTCAGCGAAGAAGTGTTCATTTATAAAAAAAAAAAAAACCTGCACTTAGGAAGAGAAGCAGAAAAATCCCTGGAGCTCATTAGCCAATCATCTAGGACAAACTATGAGCTCATGTCTCAGTATCTGTGTCAGAAAATGTAGGCAAATAAAAAGAAGCGCAAAGTGATAAACGATAGAGCTCAGTGACCCAACTGTGGTCTAGGGGTATGAACTTGAAAAAGCATGAATACTTCTTTCAAAAGCACACACACACACACACACACACACACACACACACACACACACACAC
>OU015749.1:48811886-48845132 GCA_907169655.1 Acomys percivali
ACACACACACACACACACACACACACACACACACACACACACACACATGCGCACACACATGCGCACACACACACACCCTTGCAAATTGCCTTGATTATTAATTTATATTTCATGTCAGGCTTCTCTCTTAGTCTTCTTGTAGTAATTTATGCCATCATCCACTTAGGTAAATATAGCTGTAAAGACTAGCATTTGCTGCTGTGAGAGAAGGACTGGACTTGGGAACAAAGCATCCAGTTAGCTCCTGTGCCAATGACTCTTCAGTATGACTCCCTACCCTTCACCTGAAGTGACATTCGCCTACAGAATATTATGAGGATTATTACACTTCTTTCTATGGTATGAATAATTTATAGGTTTTTTTGTTAAGTCAAAAGTTAAAAAGCACTGAAATATTTCATGGAAATAGTTTTAAAACACAGGAGTTTGTTCCACATAAATTTCTCACAAATTTGTTGATTTGCTTTTCAAGGGAAAATTAAACCTTACCCCTTCATCAAAACACAGGCTTTTCCTGGAAGGATACTTCAAGTTATAAAATTTTGATTGGTTCTACTTATTTTTGTGTAATTACATACATATTTATATATTTTAAGCTTGATTCTTTATTCTGTGTCTGAAATGTAATTTTTAAAGAGGTATTTTCAAAATTAAAGCCAACTGTGAAAATGACTGGAATCTGAAATTTGATATAACAAGTAAAACCTTTACTTCATTCTTCCTCCATACTCTTTTTACTGACACCCAGATATTTTCTAGAAAGAAACCATCGGAAGAATGAATATTGTAATGGATCTATTGGACCCATACTTTTCCTATCTGGTTACTTAAAAAACATAAATGATATTCAAATATAATATTTTTAACTAAGAACATAGACATATTGAAAATATATTAGTATATTTACCTTTATTTTCTCCTTGATGCATCATTGCAGCATTGTTTATTTTAGGAAAAATGTACTTCTTCATATTGTTATTTACTAAGTAATATTTACCTTTGGAATGAAGACCAGATTTTCAATGTGGAAAATAACTCATTCTATTCATACTAAAAATATTTCGATGTGCAGCACATTAAAATTTTTGTTTTATTTTTGTTTTTTTTTAACCAAAGACAGCCTGTATGTTGAATGTTATATGAACAGTAATTGAAAGAATATAGAGAAATAATTCCTTTTCTAAAATATTCTTTCCATCTTTCCACAGAATTTTTGAACTGATCATGAGGTATTAAAGAAGATTGAGTAATAATAGAAACAAAGAAAGATTACCAAAACTGACAAAGAAGGAAAAAAGAAAATGTGTGTGCTCATTTTCTGCCACACTACATTACACACAAAGTACAAAATTTAATATACAATTTTACTGCTATATGGGATTTCAATAGTTGTTGAGGAGCCTGGTGGTTTAAAATACATAAAAACTCAGATAGCAGCTGATGGCTCTGCATACTGGATGCTCCACCTTAATGTTCAAGCTGTTGGCTGGTGATATACCTTGTCATTTGCCTACCTCTGCTAATGTTTTTATGGAATTTTTTCATTTTTACTATAATTTAAGCAAACTAAAAATTATATTTAGTATGTTTATCTCATTTGAATAATCTTGTTCGTCTGTGTGTGGCTACTTTTTTTTCACATTTTGCTTCAAAGTTTGAAGTTTAGCAAACCCTTATTTTGAGTGATTCTGTGTTACTGCAGTGGGTTGAATTGTCCAGGCCCTTCCCTTCAAAACATGTGCTATAGTCTTATGTTTCTCTACCTGCAAATAAAATTTAATATTTGAAAACCATGACTTTAAAAGGGATACTAATTCCTGGACATGATGGATCTCTATTTCAGTACTTGAAAGACTAAAACAGGAGGATCAAAAACTGGAGATAAAAATGGGTCTACATTGTAGAACAGGTGTACATGGTGTGTGTGTGTTTGTGTGTGTGTGTGTGTGCACGCACACATATGCATGTGTATCTCTGCAAAAATCGTATGTGTGCATTAGCATGTGTGTGTATTACAAACACACATATATAATATACATTAAACATACACATACATAACATATGTAAATAAAAGAGGGACGTAGAGAAGGAATGAGAGAAAAAGAGACAGTGATTGAGGGAAATGATGATTTTATATGAATTCTAATTTAATTTGATTTACATAATTCCTGATTGTCCCATGAATTTTCCTCCTGTATGTAGTTTATTTCATTTGTGTGTAATAATATAAATGTATATGTTAAAAAAGAAGCATAATTTTAAAAAAAGAATAGGGAAGGATCCAAGATGGTGGCACCTCACACATACCTTGTCTGATCAGCAGGACAGCAGTGACTATTCAACAACCAATCCGCTGATCTGAGAAGTGGAAAACAACAGCACTGGTGACCCACAAGTGAGAGGGATCCAAATTTTGTGAAGCATGGCTGTGTCCAGCCTCAGGCCACCAGGCAAAATCACAAAGCTCCCAGTTGCCACAGAAAGGAGCACACAGCCTCCAAGGGCCAGCGCCACACACCGGCTTATAGGCAGCTCTGTGCACTCCCTAGTACACAGAACAAGCTGGGGCCTGCCAAACCACCTGAGTCAGTGGGTCCTAGTACCAAGAAGTCCCACTGTTGGTATCACAAGCAGATCTGATCTCAGGTCACCCAGAAAAGCCATAGAGAGACCTCCTGGGTCCGCTAATAGCCAAGTGCCCATGTGCCCACTGCATGTCCAGCTGGTGGACAGCTATTGAACTTCTGAGCGCACAGTACTAGGTTGAGTCCACAAAATCACCAGTGTCTGTGGGTTCTAGCACCAAGAAGACCCCACAGTAGGGATCACAAGCAGAACTGATCTCTGATCACCCAGAAAAGCCACAGAGAGAGCTTCTGGGTTCCCTATCAGCCACTGAGCACCTGCAGGACCCAAAATAACTGGCTGGCAAGCTGCTCTTTTACCCCCAACTGTACAAAACTAGCTTGAGACTGCAACATCACCAGTGTCTGTGGGTTCTAACACTGAGCAGACACCACATTTGGAATCACAAGCAGTTCTGATTTCAGGTCCCCCAGAAAAGCCACAGAGAGAGCTCTTAGGTTCCCTAACAGCCAGGCCAAATATCACAATTAAAAAATGGGATACAGAGCTAAACAGAAAATATCGAATGGCTGAGAATCACTTAGAGAAATGTTCAACATCCTTATTCATGAGGGAAATGCATTTCGAAATGGTTCTGAGATTCTATCTTACATCTATCCTAATGGCTGAGATCAAAAATTCACTTGATGGCACCTGCTAGCGAAGAAAGGGGACCACTCCTCCATTGCTAGTGGGAGTACAAACTTGTATAACCACTTTGGAAATCAATCTGACACTATCTCAGGAAACTGGGAATAAGTATACATCAAGACCCAGACATACCATTTCTGGGCATATACCCTAAACAGGGTTCACCATACAACAAGGACGTTTGCTCAACTATGTTCATAGCAGCCTTGTTCATAATAGGCAGAGTCTGCAAACAACCTAGATGTCCCTCCATTAAAGAACAAATAAAGAAATAATGGTTCATTTACACAATGGAATACTATTCAGCTATCAAAACAAAGAAATCTTGAAATTTGTAGGTAAATGGTTGGGGCTAGAGAAAAATCATCCTGAGTGAGGTAACTAGAGCCAGAAAGACACACATGGCATATTCTCACTCATAAGTGGATGTTAGCCACTTAATTCCAGTTAACCACATTATAATTGAGTGACTATGTGCCAACCAAGGTCCATATAGGATGTGGACCTAGACCTTCTGCTCAGATGTAGGAGATAGGCAGCACATTCTCCTTGTAGGTCCCACAATATGGGAAGTAGGGGATACTTATGATATGGACTCGGGCCTCCTAATGTTCACTTCCCCTAGCAAGATGGCCTTACCAGGGCACAGAGGGAGAGGTTCCAGGTAGTACAGAGGACACTGGATAAGCTGAGGTCAGACATTAGGGGAGGAAGGCTCCCCTTTCTAAGGACTAGGGGAGAGAGGAAAAGGGGATGAGGGAGGGGATGAGATGGGGAGGTGATCAGAGAGGGGGCTGCAATTGGGATGTAAAGAATTCAAACTGCAGAACAAGCAGGTAACTAATATTGATAATCACACTACTTGGGAATAGCTCTGAGACTGGCTGAGATATGAAGGTCTATGCATAGTCAAGGCTTCATGTTGGTCACAGATTCTCTGTGACCTATAATTAGAGTGAATTCTTAGAATGGAATGAAGGAAGATATTCAAATGTCTTATTCCTGTTCATATAATGAGCAGAAAGCCAGCCTTAATCCCTCATACCTCATACAATCATAATGTTAGAACTGTATAATGCTTGTGAGAAATTATGTTTTTGGAACAAAAGAACCAGACACTGATGCTGGATCAGACCTGACAGGATTCATTCTTCTCATCATGCTGGATGTTGACATCCTGCATCCTCCATGTTCCAGCCCTAGATGCCTCAGTTGCTGTTACCCATGAGAATATGACAGCTTCCAGGATAGCATTGTAGAAAGCTTCTGATCCCAAATGGTACAGCATTTCTGACTGTCCCACACAGGACTCCTATTAAGCCTGAAACCACATCATTAGAAAATGGACCACAAATGCTATCTCTGGCTTGCTTAACCATTTGCCCCAATTTTTTGGGGGGGGCTTCAAAAGTATTATTTACCCTAAATCAGCTTGAAGAAACCTAAAGAGAATGAAGTTACACTTACTCTAAGGGGTTTGGGTAGGTTTCTCTTTGCTCTCTTGGTCTACAGATGCTTATTTTTATTAGAAGTTGGTTGTAAGTTATTATTGGTCATATACAGAGAGAAAACTAGGTTGGATTCAAGGATTTCTCCCTTTTCCTTTATCTTTCTTTTGTATGTAAGGAGATAGGAGCTGAAAAGAAAGAAAGAGGGATATAAAATTTAGAGGGATGATAGAATGAAAGATAGGTTATTGAATCTACTCCTTGATTCAAGGCCTTAATTGTTACAAAAAATGAGGTTATTTTTAATTCAGGGGTATTGAATTTTGTATATTTATGCAAATCATAGCCATATCAAATACTACTCTAATTTTATCACAAGAATACATATTCTAGTTCTAATAGATAGATATTATTCTCTAGCTATATAACGTACAATACTTAAATAACATCTTCAAAAGCCTCAGAGACCTACAGAATATGGCATTTAAAGATGATTTTATTATTGTAAAGATACTTTAACAACAAGAAAAGTTAACTCCTGGCAACACCAGCCCACCCCAAAGATGATCATCAAAGAACCTCTTTATGGAGTTGGCTTCAAAAGTGGCAAACCAGCCACTGGGCAAAATGTCTTCGTTTCTTCCACAGACAGAATTCTGCCTAAAAATTGGCAAGCTTAGATGCAGACAGAGTGGGCGGCCAAACTCTGGCAAGACATGGTAAGCAAGTCCTCAATAGTTCTTGCCTCGCAAATATGTCTGTCAGATACATTGGACTAGAAGGCCGAAGAAGATGCTCCAATGCTATAGAGAGTGTTGGGTGACTGTTCAGACAGTAAATTGTCTCAGTCATTTTCTTCATTTTGGAAGCTGCTAACCTGCACTTCCGATTCACTCAGGTAGTTAGGTTTTATTCCTTCTCAAATCTCTGATGGGGTTGAAGACGAGATAGTTTAGTCTTATAATTAAGCTTAGTTGGTTAGGCGTTAAGTGTTTTTAGATCAGGATAGATGTTTTAAGTTAATAGAGATGAGATATGATAGTTATTGATCTTCATTCAGAAATTTAGACCCAACAAAATAGGAAAGATATTTACTTCAGATTTGCGAAATACAAATAACCGAATCACTATGAATGTTTCATTTATATAATCTCTGATTGTCTTATGGTTCTTCCTGAAGCATGTAGTTAATTTTATTCATGTGTAATAATGTAAATGTATATGTTAAAAATAAATGATACAAATTTTCATAAAATAAAAAAAAAAGAATAGGAGTTTGGGACACAAAAAACCACTGAGGATAAGTATGAGTGCAGCCGCAAGATGGAGGTCACGCTCACACTTTGAATTAGGTTTCTACCTTCCGGTACTGCAAACAAATAAATTTGTTATTCAGACCAAGGGTATATAGAACAAAATGAGGTAAGGTGCCTCCAAAGATGTCTTTTAGTGGGTTTTCTGTTGGGTATTACTAGCCAAAGGTGTCTCCTTAACATTGAGAATCCCTTGGGGAAAAAAACTACATTTTCATTTGTGAGTAACTATAAGCTAGAGATAGTTTCTGGGGTGTGTGCTCACTTCTCTTAGGTCTAGGACCCCATCTCATGCAGAACAGTGCACGCCATGTCTATGCTGCCAGTGTCCAGGATTTCATACTTGTTCCAGTGTTTTGTGACTAATAAGCCTTGATTTTTTAGTGTTCTCCCATCCCTTGTGGCTTTTACACTCTTACTGCCTCTTTTTCCACAGAATTCTGTAAGCCCTGAGAGTAGTATTTTGATGTGTTGAGTGTTTCAAGATCTCTCATTCTCTGCATCATGTCTGGCTATAGGTCTCTGTACTTTTTCTCAGATTTTTTACTGGATGATTATCTGGTGGTGACTGAGCTATCTGTATAACAGAATGTAATTGTGAGTCATTTTACTGATAAGGTGAAGAATAATCATACAGAGTTTTCCATTTGATTCCTAGACTATCATATCATGTCTCAGATTCTTGACCACCCAATGAATGTTGGATATGGTTCAATATCATGGAGGTATCCTTAACTCTAATTAGCTATTAATTGGGTACTCACATAAGATTTGTGCCACTATTGTACTTGTATATCTTGCAGATAGGGCACCACCATAGATCAAAGGCTTTGCAGATAGGCTGGTGTTTACATTTCTCCTTTGTAATCATGAAGAGTACCTTTTAGTACCACTTGTACCTATCTGTAATGGTGAAGGTTCTAGGAAACACCAACTCAAGTTCTCCATGTTCAATGAGTTGTATAGGTGTTGCCTTCAGTAATAGCACCATGAGTTCAGTTTGTGTAGACACAAATAGCATTGGCTAGTTTAGATTGATTGGTGTTCCCTTAGTGTTCCTTTTGGCTATCAACTAGAATAGATGGAACTCATTCTTGGTTGTGGAAGCCTAATTTGATGAGAAGGGATGCCCAGCTGATATTCTATCTCCTCTTTAAATTGGTGAATTCATGAAGATCACCTTTATATATACATATATTTTAGAAAATTCTACTCTATTATATAACCCCTGAAATAGCCATATATTTAGTTTTCCCTCTGTCTTCCCTCCCTTGATGCCTCCTTCCTTCCCTCTCCTGTTTTATTCTCCCATTCCAGCCCTCTCTTTAAAGCTATTGATCTATAACTATCGATTCTATTTCCTATTCCTATGAAGATCCATCTGACCCCTTAGTCTCTTTCTGTGTGAGAATTATAGCTCACTTATCATTGACTTAACAAGCAGATATAACTGAATGCATACCATATTTATCTTCCTGAGTCTCACTTGGAATAATTTTTTTCTATTTCCATTCGTATACTTTGAATTTCATGATTTTGTTTTCTTAATGAGAGTAATACTCGATTGTATAAATGTACCACATTTCATTTTTAAAAATCATCCTGATCCATCTCCATCTTTTGATGTCATCAATTTTTTCAATATCTTAACATTTTAGAATAGAAATCTTACCTTTGTTTTGTTAGAATTACCCCAAGATATTTTAAATTAATTGAGGATATTGTAAAAGGCACTGCTTCCATGATTTCCTTTTCATTCTGCATGGCATTTGTATATAGGTTGGCTACTGGCTTTTGTGTGTTATTTTATATCTGGCCACATTGCTGAAAGTGTTTATCAATAGTGTTTCTTGGTGACATTTTTAGGTCATTTATACATACTATCATATCATCTGCAAATAAAGAAATATTGACTCCTTACATTCCTATTTGTATCCTATTGATATCCTTAAGTTGCCTTACTGCTCTAACTAAGGTATCAATCACTATATTGAATAGATTTGGAGAGGGTGGACAACCATGTCATGTTGCTGATTTTACTGCAAATGTTTTCAGATTCTCCCTGTTTATGTTGATGTTGGCTATAGGCCTGCTGTAAATTATCCCTATTATGTTGATATTTTTCCATTTTATCCATGTTCTCTTTCAGACTTTTATCATGAAGGTGTGTTGGATTTTTTCAAAGCCCTTTTATACACCTAATGTGATATTCATGTGGGTTTTTTGTCTTTCAGTTTGTTTATATGTTGGGTTATATTTATTGATTTGCCTATATTGTACCAACCCTCCATCACTGAATCCTACTTAATTATGGTAGAGAATGTTTTTGATGTGTTCTTGGATTCAATTTTGCAATTATATTATTCACAACCACTATTTGTAGCAATACGGTAGCCCAATCTTTTCAGATTTCAGTTAGCAGTAAACGCCTTTACTGAAACTCTCATCCCCAATATTTTTTAGTTGAATGATTAAAGTTCATAAAATCCTGGAACGTATAACAGAGAAACACTTTCACAGTTTTCTAAGTATATGAACATATCATGCAGTGAATTATAATGATATTTATATAACACTTTGTGTTGGATGAAAAAAATAACACTAATACTTTGAGTCTGGTATTTTTATGGATGTAATCTCAATTATTTCTATTATACCAGTAAACCTTGAGTTACTTCTATTTAATTTATTTAAACACCTTTTTATTGATTGACTTTGTTATTTGACACTTTCATGTATTCATATGCATTGCAATTACTCCACTACCTAAATTTTCTTCTTTTTATCCCATTCTTGCCCAGAAACTCCCATCCCTAATAATCTTTCCTAATAAAGTTTCTTGGTTTTGTTTGCAATAGTTTTACTTTTCATAGTCATATGCGTGATATTTGGAATTGAATTATCCATCCAAGCTTAAAGGAGTTAGCAGTAGGTAAGAAACTGAAGACAATGTTTCTCCATGGCCTGAGTCTATTAACAGCAAACAGGCCAGCAGTTATAGGTAGACTGACATAAGTCTTCTGCATCTATATATAAGTGTGGATGGAATCATAATTATGGAGGGAATTTGATATTTTATTTCCACCATTAATACTCCAATAAGGCATATTACCATATTATACATAGTCTATCACTTGTGGATTGTGCCAATTTTCACAATCATCAGAGTATGCCACTTTGCTTTATTTTGATGAGCCTGATGGTGAGACTGCTAAGCTTATTGGCTTTCCATAGATTCTTATCCACACAACTTCTTTCTACTTAAATCATTGTCTCAAGAAATAAGATATAGAAATAGAAATGTGCTGAGTCAAAGACACTTTCCTCACTTTATCTGGCAAAGTACTCAACTACAGTGGTAGAATATCATCCTAAGTCTTCATTAAACAAACAAACAAACAAACAAACAAACAAACAAACTACTCCAGGGACATTCAAAGCATATGTGAACTCTTGAATTTAAAGGAGTTTCTATGAATACTTAGAACTCCAAAGGAGAAAAATTAAAGTTTACTTTTTCTAAGAATGTGTAAAGCAAGGAACTGTTTTATGCATATTAAATGCATTATTTTCATTATGTGTATTGTTTGCATGTGATACTTTATTGTGTAAGAATATTTTTCTGTATATGTTTTTGTGGGGACCAAACAAAGGCCATTTTTCACCAAGCCTCTGTCTCATCCCCATGGTGAAAACCCCCTTTCCACCATGTTCCCCAAGTTCTCAGAAAGCCTACAAAAGTACACTTGGTAACATCTCTCTTACACCTGGGGGCCAATTCATAAGGTGAAAAATCCACAATGCTACAGTACATAAAAAAAAAAAAATTAGATAAGATTCCCCTTGCATCTTGGCCCAAACCATCTACCCTATCTTACCCTATCAGCATTAAGGCCAACTTCCCTATAACCTCTTCACCCAATTATGTAATGCCAGTGCTTGAAAAGTCCCACTTGAGGTTCTGCCTTTATAAACCCTGTACCCTAAGGACTCAGGGCTGCCACTTTCCTCTAGTTACTGGGGAACTGCTGGTCATTACTATGGAGCTTGCTCAATAGAAGACCCTGTGTATCTTGCATCCAGATGGTCTCTGGTGATCTATAGAGGTCTCACAACATGGACATAACATTTAGTGAATTGGCGGGCAACACCCACCCCCAGAACCCCATCTGGAAGGTCTACAGCGGCCGGTAAGTGTTTAGTGTACAGAGCACTCATCTGTTTCTTACTTTTGTTTTCTCTCTCCCTTTGATTTCCGGGACATTTGTTTTGGTATTTGAAGCACCTAAGAAGCAATCAAGTGAACGCACTACAGTGTTGCAGGTGTGAGGGCCTGAAAGACGTTCCAGACCCTCATTGCGGAAATGCTAATTTCCATTTGGGAGATGTCAGTCTCACTTAGGAGACCTCAGTCTCACTTGGGAGGTCAGAGGACCTCAGATTCAGCAACTTCCTCTTTCTGTTGTCAGAGCGGAGACAAATGCTCCCCAGCCTGTACTTTTGTTTTCTGTTATGGTGAGCCACTGAGTACATCTGTCTTTGTGTGTGTTTGTCTGCAATTTTTTTGTCTGATACTTGTGATGATCTTGACTTACTACATGGGACAGACTACTTCCAGCCCCCTGGACCTTGTCTTGACTCATTTTAGAATATTAGGGAAAGAGAACATAACTTGTCTTTAGATGTTAGGAAGGGAATGATGATGACATTTTGTCGTGCTGTTTGGCCTTGGTAAAACTTTTTTCCAGATTGCCCTCCAATCATGGTACACTGGTCACCTGTTTCTGGACACTGCTGGAAAACTACGGTTCCAGCCTGAATTGATTGGGTTCAACAGATGACAGGATACTTTTCCTTAAAATTACATCTAGAAAAGGTTTAAAAAAAAGTTTTGTCTGTCTATCTTAGATGTATTAATATATGTGGCCACTATATGTTTAACTTGTTTTATTTAAATATATAAATTTATTGTGGTTTGTTTACCTTGCTTATAAAAACTGCTCATTAAAGATATTTTAAAAGTTCTTTAACATCTGTAACAAAAAGGTTAACTTAAACTTGTAAGTTAGAGTTGGAGCCATTCTAAGCAGCAAGTGGCATAAGCCAGCAGGCCTCTAAAGGTACTTCTAAATCAAGGTTTTTATGTAGTTATTGTCCTGTATTTAAAACAAGATTTATAAAAGATAAGATTTAAAACAATGTTTCTTTATTAGATATTAAAGCTTCACCTCCAGGCTATATAGCTTAAGATTATACTGTGAATATTTACCTAAGGATTTATAATTTGTTTATTAAATATAATTTTTAAAATTAAGTTCAAACTCTTGTTTAAAATATATGAGTACATGTCCATTTATAACACGTGTGTTATGTGTCATTTGATATATTCCTAGTTCAAAATACTCTTTATTTGGTAATAAAATTTTAAGGTTATAAAAATTGATTCAGATTAATAGACTGCTACATTGCAGTTTTTAAAATAAATGTTTCTAAAGATACCATTAAGTTAAAATATATTAACTTTGGAGATATTCAATTGTTTACATTATTAAAAATCTGGTTTTGAATTCTGAAAATTATAGTTGTTATTTAATTTAGACTGTTAAAATAATTAAGATGTGTAGATTATCAGTTGCATCATAAATGACTGTATTCCTGAAATATCTCTGGCTGTGGTCATGAGTGATTGCCAAGATGGGATTTCTTTGGCCTCTTATGTTTATTTCAAAATTAAACAGAGATAAATAACTAAATTATTACATATAACTAGGAGATACAAATTGATGGTCACTTTTAAGTTAAAAAATATTATATTTTGGTCACAGCATACTATTTATTAACCCTTTTAAGGTGTTGCATATAATTCTTAAAAATGATATATAAAGTTCTATCCCCTTTAGAGCTTCTATCACAAACTGTTTAGGGTAAATAAAACTTATGGTTTTGTTAGGTTAATCACAGGTAAGATTTTTAAAAAATAATCAGCCAATATATAGCTAAAAACAAACAATCCAGATATACTAAAATTAGACAGACACAGTCCTCTAACACTTACCTGCAGATTACAGATTATATCATTCCTTTTTACGTTTGTAGGATATAGTTTACAGCAGACAGCTAAACACAGACAAATGATTCAGCTCAGATATGCTGGCCCTCAGGCTTATTAGAGATCTGCTGAAATACAGCATTTAACATGTATAAATCTATTTTAAAAACAGAGATTCCCAGATAATAACAGTAGTTCCCAAGGTTTTAGAACTCTTGGTCACAACCCTAGATTGTGGTTTCTCACCACGGAGCAAAACTCCTCAAATATCTGCTATGAATCAGCCTAACTGTGGACAAATTGAACACCTGGAAAGTCATTGTTTCACGTTGGTGAACACAAGGTGAGGTCAGTCTCTTCCATGTTCACCTTGCACAGAAACAGCCTCTCATCCTCTGTGCCTGATGAAAGACTGTCTCTGCCCATCATGGCATGCTGCCACAGGAGACAACTGGGACGCTTTTTACTGGAATTGACTTAACTGGTCATCTCTGTCATTTTAATTGATACATAAATTTATCTAGGTTACAATTTATCCTTCTCAGGTCTCTGATTGATGGCTAAGCTCCTGGTACCTTGACATTTAGAAGACAATTAGATCTACTGTTAATATCAACACTTCAAGACTGAAAAAAAATGTTCATGGTTTTACTGCGTTTCAAAGACATAAGCCTACTCCAGCTGTCCTATAGACTTATTTTTAACTTTTGTCCTCAGTTGTATTTCTCTCAGCAGATTTTCACCTGGCTAGCAGACTCCATCCAGAGCTTTTGGGATCTGGACATGTTGGAGGCTGATGTAAACCAGTCCCGCAGATATGACTACTCCCTGTCTCTTCAATTGGATCAGCTAAAAAGGTGCTTGTGAGAGGTGCCTCATTTGCCTTTGACTAGCTTTTCAGCCTTCCTAGGACCAAATAATGATAACAAAGCCTGTAGTGTCAGCAGGAAGAAGTTAAAAAAAAAGAATACCTCTGACTGTTTTCCTACATTACAGGCTGAGGTGCTAAGTCAAGGACAGCTCTCTGGCATGAGAGAATGACCACAAAAACTTGACTCTAAGTTCTGTTTAAACCAGTCTCTGTTTGAGTCTTCCCCGTGATTAACTACACTGATTTCCACCTCCGTCAGCCTGATTGAAATTCTGCTCCTAATCCGCCTCTTCTGTTCGGCCCTGTGTCTAAACAAGTTTATCCAACATGTTTAAAAAAAAAAAAGAGAGAGACTATACAGCTTATGGTTCTCAGATGACGTCATTTCCCAGTAGGGACTGAGGAGGCTAAGATTAGGCCCTAAAGTCACTAGTCAGAGGAGGGACTGTGGGGACCAGACAAAAGCCATTTTAACTAAGCCTCTATCCTGCCTCCATAGCAACTGCTCCTTACTCCCATGCTCCTCATGTTCTCAGAAAGCCCACAAAAGTATGCCTGATAACATACCCCTACACCTGGGGGCCAACTCATAAGGTGAAAAATCTACAATGTTACAGTAGATTTTAAAAATTAGATAAGATTCCTCTTGCAGCTTAGCCCAAACCCCCTACCCTATCATACCCTATCAGCATTAAGGCCAACTTCCCTCACCTAATTATGTAATGCTAGGGCATGAAAAGCCCCACTGGTGGTTTTTGCTTTTATAAACCCTGTACCTTAAGGAGTTGGGGTTGCCACCTTCCTCCAGTTACTGGGGAACTGTCAGTCCTTGCTCTAGGGATTGCTCAAAAAAAGACCCTGTGTATCTTGCATCTGGCGAGACTCTGGTGGTCTATGGCAGTCCCACAACTTGGGCATAATTTATTGTACATACATCATATTTTATCTAACCTTAGTTGTAGTAGAATTTAAGTAATGATAAATTGTGATTATTAAGTCACTGTAATGTTTACAGCATGTACAAATGATGTTATATATTTTTAATAAATTATTTTGAAAATGGACATGTGAATTTTCCATAAAAGCAACAAAGGAAACTTATCTGAAAATTTCTAAAATAGCTTAGAAAATTCAAATTCTGAAAACACAAATTTTATAATCTTTTGTTACTTTTTGGTTATTATATGTTTCATATTTAAAACAATTTTCAAATTCAAAAATATTTTGACCATGTTCTTTCCCTCTCTTAAGTCCCTCTAGATCCTCTCCTCCTTCTTTTGTTTTTTTAAAAACAAAAACTCAATGTAACATCTCCCCTCAAAAAACAAACAAAAAAAAAAAAAACAAGAAATCAAAATAAAACCACTGCCAAAGAGAAAAACAACTACATAAAACAAATAGTAATTAATTGTAACCAGATAAAACTTCACACACACAAAAAAAAACCTTTGGAGTGAAGTACATCTTAGTTAACTATACTGACATTGCTTGAGTGATTAAGAACTTAAGACTAGATAGCCTGGGGACCTAGGGCAAAAACAAACAATACTGATCCAAAAAAAAAAAAAAAAAAAATGTAGGGATAAAACAACTCCTAATGATTTTCTAGTGTACTCATAGATTACTGAATTGGTCTTCTTTTGGCAAAGAAGCATTTTCCTGTTGCAGATGGGGACAAATATAGAAAACACAAGAAATTATGCAGAGACTGAGAGACCTTAAAACACCCAGCCCTAACTGGGATGACGCCATCAAATCTTTCCTTTCCGAGCTCAGGGAATCCTGCAGAAGAGGAACAGCAATGAACATCAGAGCCACAAGGCATAGAGGACACTAAGAAAGCAAAACTCTACAAATTTTATAGTTTTAACTACTTTATCCTTATTTAATTTGGCTCAGTGAGATTTTATTCACTTAGTTTCCTCCAGTTTAGAAAAACCCGTACAATTAATTTATAAAAATATTTTTAACAGCAAGTCTTATTTTAAATCTTGGCATGGTTTTATTTTAGACATGAGATTTGTGATATTATATTTAATGTGGATGTGTTGTAAGAAAACAATTGCATTAAACAGGACTATGAGCTTATGCTTGCTATTTTCAGAAATTCATATACCCAGAAATTATTATTATATGCTTAGTTGTATTACAAGTTTTATAGCAATATAAATAGAATACAGAAATATCTGCTCATGTTGGGTAATTCCATAAACTACTCCACAAAGTCCATTCTTAGCCTATGAGGAAGACAACAGCAAGAACTCACAGAGGAACTCTTCCTTAATGATTATCTTCATTTGTAAAGAACTAAAATTGAAAGTCCACTAACTGGACATTCCTTCTTCTAGTCTCTAATCTTGCCCTATTTTGTACTCTGCCACCTCTTGTTCTGTCTTCCTTAAGGAAAGTTCATATAAACAAAAAAGTAGTTTTTGCTTGTTGGTTGGTCTGTTTGCTTGCTTGCTTTGCAACCAAAAGAAGGCACATATTTCCAGGTAGTTTTTAACTATATTAGTTGGATGCAAATTTCTTCTTTAGAAGTTTATATCTTATGCAGACCTTTTAATATCAAGCTCTGAAAAAAATTTTCTGGTCTAAGCCGCTTAAGCTTCTTACATTTATCCCTTCATTTGAATAATTAGTAATTTCTCCTAAACTCATACACATGTTTGAAAAACTCTGAAGGTGTTGGGAACCTTTTTAGTTGTATAGTTTACTAAAAATTTATAGATGAAAATATGCATGAGTCTACCCATGTCTGGTGCTATTGGTCTAATAATTAACAGAAGTTTACTAAAGTCACAAAAAACATTTTGATTGCTAAAAATAGGATTTTGTCATCTTGGCTCTTTTCAGAGTGAAAGGGAAATTTTCTTTTTTTTTTTTTAATTTTCAGTTTAAATTTTTAATTGATATGGTAACCATACATATAAATCTTCTTTTGTTAACTACTGTGAGATATAGAATTTGTTGTTGTCAGTGATAATAATTTAATAGAGCTATAAAACCTTGGGGATTATTTCTCCTCTACAACTGCACTCTTGTATCCAACAATTCATTTTGTTGTCCATCTTTATTCTCTTTCTTTTTTGAACTTAACCTAACAATTTTAAGATACAGCTAAGTTTTTATGTGTATCAGTATCGTGTTCTTTTGTTGTTGTTGTTGTTTTTAACTGGTATTCAATTGTTCGGATATATTATTATCTATACATTGAACTAGGCATTGGATTGCTTCTAATATTTGGATTATACTAACTTAATTGCTATAAACAACCACACATAAGAAATTCCATGATTTCTTTCATTTGAACTAGAATGAACTCCTTAGATTAACTTGGTAAGTACATATTTTCATTAGGGAAAATGAATTCAGTCCTTAAAAGTAGTATATACTTTGGTGACTTAAGAAGAGGTGTATATTTTCCTTACCATTAGCTGTTGATAATTCTTAAAAGCGAACACATATTTTGAAAAACATATTGATTTAACACATAGTATCAGTGTACATTGAAGTTACACTACATATTTCAATAATATAGTAAACAGAGGCTATATAAATTTGGATTAGCTGAACCAGAAGGTTCTGAATTTGAAAAAGTTTGAAAAGGCATTCACTGTGTGTTCTAGCAGGCATTGACCACGTTTTGCCCTCTAAGCAGTGTCTTTGCAACAAATGGCCCTAACGAAGACTTTCTAAAAGTACTGTTAAAAGACCTCTTAAACCATCTTTAAAATCTGATTATAAGTGTGGGAAAGTCATAAATCAGATGCAACAGAGTCAGATATAAGATCCTTTGGAAATTCAATGTTATGTGTCTTGTACTAATATTAACACTGTGTTATAGAGTAGTTGAGTTGCTTTATATGAATATAGATGTCAAAATGAGCAATAGCAGACTGACTTATTCTTTCGCTGAAAGAGAAATTAACTCCTCCTAAACCAACATAAACACTTAGTTGGCAAGCTAGGTTAGTACTAACAAAAGAACTATGTCTCAATAAATAATACTGACAAGACAGCATGCTGAGACGATTTTAAATATTGCATCTCAATAATTTATTAGACTTTTATCACACTGAAGTTTTAAAAACTATTTAGTGTAGATTGCAAATGCTGTGTCTAATTTAAATAAAAGATGAGAAAAATCTCTGCAAAGAAACTAAGTCACTTGCCCGGGTTTAGCATCTAATGTTACACAGGTAGAATTTCAAGCCTAGAGGTCATTTATTAGTATTTGTAATCTTACCCATGACTAAATATCCTCAATGTTCTACTGATACTTATGTTATAGCAGCAAAGTGGCCTTAATGACTACAAATTAGACAATAAACTTAGAAAACTCCATTCAGGTACAGGCATCACTCCTTGTCAGGAGCCCTCAAAATCCTAAACATTGATGCTGCCCTCTACCTACTAACACATAGCATTTCTTTTTTTTTAAATTAATTTATTCTTGTTACATCTCTATGGTTATCCCATCCCTTGTATCCTCCCATTCTCCCCTCCCTCTCATTTTCCCCTTATTCCCCTCCCCTATGACTGTTCCTCAGAGGGATTACCTCCCCCTGTATATGCTCATAGGGTATCAAGTCTCTTCTCAGTGACCTGCTGTCCTTCCTCTGAGCATTTCAAGAAGAAAGCTGATGGTAGACATTAAGCTCCAGCTGAGCTACTGTATTTGGTGCCCACAACTATTTAGATGGCACACTAGAGAAATTTTGTTAAATGGCATTCCTAGAGGAGTGATATTTTACATCTCCTAGTTTCTCTGGCATCACTGGAAAATCAAAGCAGCTAGGACAAGTCTTTCCACTCAGAGATTTTCTACTGATACCAATGATGTTGAGGAGAGGAATCCTTTCTGCCTAGACATAGTTAATGAACAGCACCCCAAGGTAAGCCACAATTAAAGACTTGATAACAAATAAGTAGAAACCAAGTTTCTTCCTAATGGCTGGCCATGTGAAACACTGAGCTTCACACTCTTAAAGTACAGACATCCTACTTATGGTTAAATGAGTCCAAAGTCTATGTATTGATAATAATTATGAAATATTAAATGACGAGAACAGCACATTTCTTACTAAAAGAAGGAAATACTTTATATAGTGCAACTAAAGGCAACATAAATGGCCATAGAGGTCATTGATATCCAATGCACTATAAACTGAATTGAATAAAATAAAGTAATAAGGTCAATGGAAATACATTATTCCATATGACATGAGCCTTCTGGAGTTTTCCAAATATTTTACCCTCTCTTAAGATTTGTTGGCTCTATCACTGGGTTGAGCTGCTGAATCTGTGTTAGCCAGAAAAGTAGACTATGAATCAAAGGCATGGGGCAGTATGGAGGCATTTAAATGAATTTCTGACATTCATTCCTTGTATAATACTGACTTCCAGGAATTACAAGACACAAATCACCCGAATTTGTAGAAAGGAGAGAAGTGGATACTTAGGCATTCACACACTCCTTTAGCCATAATGCACTGGTAAGACTTAAGATTTGAAAAATAAATATGTTACTTCAACATGTGTGTAAGTAGCTAAATAGGTGCCTTCTTAAGGGGTTTTTCTTATTACTGTTCAATAAGCTCAGGATTCTTTTTTTATTTTTCAGGTTATAATTACAGTGTTTCTTTCTTCCATTTCTCCCTCCAAACCCTTTCATATATCTCTCCTTAATCTTGTTCAAATTCATTTTATTCACATTATATACATATTGTAATCCCCCCCACTCTTCCTGTTGCTGCCCTCTCCCTCACTTCCGCCCTATTCCTCTCCCTTAGACCTCTGATGGGTGGGGTCCTCCTCCCTAAACCGTCTGACCACAGCCTACCAGGTCTCATCCCGGATCGCTTATATCCCTTCCTCTGTGTTTCCCCAGGGCCTCTCCCCAGAAGGCAGTGTTCAAATCACAGACACCGGAGTTCCAGTCAGAGGCACAGGTCTAGATTCTTTCCTAGCAGTGTCCTTGGTTGGTGCATCAGTTCGTGAAGGACCCCTGGGTGCATATCCTGCTAGATTTAGATTTACCAGCCTTGATAGTTTCTGTGTTGAGCTCTTGACAACCTCCACCTCCCAGGCTTTCTATTCCCCAGCTCTTCTATACAACTCATAGAGCTTCACCCAGAGACCAGCTGCAAATCCCAGTATCTTTCCCAATCCTCCTTAGGGTGGAGTCTCTCGGAGGACATCTATGTTTGGCTAGTATCTGCTTATAAGTGAGTATTTACTATGTGTGTCTTTATGGGTCCTGGTTACATCACACAGGGTGATCGCTTCCAGTTCCATCTATTTCCCTGCAAATTTCAATATTTCTTTGTTTTTAGTAGCTGAATAGTATCCCACTGTGTAAATGTACCATGGTCATTTTATCCTTTCTTCAGTTGAGGGACATCTAGGTTGTTTCCAGATTCTGGATTTTACAAATAAGGGGCCTATGAACATAGTTCAGCAAAAGTTCTTGTTATATGGTAAAAATTAATGCATGCATATATATGAATATATATATGTACATTTTCATGGCTGATCATTTGGCGGTCAAACAACTCATGTACCTTTCAGAATTAATTTTCATATCAATAAACACATTATGGATGGAATATGTAACCTGTGCACCACACTATAAAAGTGTACTTTTTGACCTATTTCTGAAGAATAAAAAGAGATAAAGCTTGAGTATAGGGGAGGGTTTCAAGTGAAAAAAAGGGAAAGATTTAATGAAGTAATCATAGTTTCAAATGACAAAATATTTAATTATTTCAGCACTCATGAATTGGAGTGTGACATACAGAAGCAACCAAGGAAAGACCCAATAATAATAATATAAATATCTGCAAAAGACATGATATGACAATTTTTTGTTTTTTATATTTTATTTTATGAATTTATTCTTATTACATCTTTATAGTTATCCCATCCCTTGTATCCTCCCATTCCTCCCTCCATCCCATTTTCCCCTTACTCCCCTCTCTTAAGACTGTGACTAAGGGGGACTTCATATCCCTGTATATGCTCATAGGTTATCAAGTCTCTTCTTGGTAAACTGCTATCAGGGAAATGCAAATCAAAACAACTCTGAGAGTTCATTTTTTTTTTTTTTTTTTTTTTTTGAGACAGGGTTTCTCTGTGTAACTGTCCTGGCTGTCCTAGACTCACTTTTGTAGACCAGGATGGCCTCAAACTCACAGTGATCTGCCTGCCTCTGCCTCCACCCAGATATGATAAGACAATTTAATAAGGCCTTTAAATACATTCTATATATCTTTTTATGATTTGTAAAACATTCCTATGTAGATTTCATCTATGGGCAGTACAAGCTGAGAATTTGAACCTAAAACCTCACACATATCAGGTAGTCATCTGACATTCTATTTACTTTTTATTTTGAGGTAGTGTCTCAGTAAGTTGTCCAGGCTGACTTAGAATTCACCTCATAAGCCAAGGTGGCCGCTCAGTGGGGAAAGATAAAATTATTGGTTAATCAAACTATATGAAGGGGGGAAAGAGGCTGTCTCTCAATGTGGAGATACTTGCAAAATGTTTTGTATTTAATGCTGTATAGTATATGTAATGACCGTACATTATTAAAAATTAATATCGAAGTGTTATTTATATTGTCTTCCATTTATTATATGACATAAATTTTGGTAATTATAACAGTTATAATTTCATAACAGTTGATTATATTTTATAATGGTGCCAAATCTATTTTGACATAAATATGTTAGACATTTACACAAATAACTGAAAAAGCTATTACATTCATATTTATTAATATGGCAATTAATATAAACCCTGAAGAAATTATTTATCTGACTCATACCATGATTTTGATAATGTGCAGCACTGAGTGACATTGGACTGTTTCTAGTTGGTTTTAAGACTATGTTTACAGTGTCGAGACACAGATAATATATTTGTAAATTATTTACAGAAAATGCTTTGTTTTATCAAATGAATTCATTTTGAATAAAATTAACTAACTTTAGGCAAATGAAGCATGCATAAAAATGTCTACCAATTACAGTCAGTTATAGACCTGAAACCTAAATAATAACCTTTAAGTAAGTAAAATACAAGGTTTGGAGCCATTGGCTTAAATCTGGGATAATACAACCTAAAATTTTATTTCTTCATATAAATCACACCCTTGCTTAATAAATAATTGAAATAAATTTTTATGAAGTTCACTATTTTTAACTACTTGATGGTATTAAAGAAAATACTAACAAATTTAATGTTATAGTGAAATACTTAATATTTAGTCAATTCAGCTTAAGAGCTTAGTGTTAGAAATAAAATTATTTATTATTATGACAATAAACATGAATGTGGATTACAATATTAGTGTAAAACTAATGTTCTGGTTGGATTAATCATGTAATTTAAAGTCACAGTTCAAAACAACTGCCATATTCACCTGTGGGGAAAAAAAATGTCACCATCCCAGCTCTACTCACAGGAAGAAGATTTATGAAGGATATGACTATATACATTACTGTAGGTGTAGATGTATATTTTTCTAATTTACTCATTTGCATACTATTTTATAAATTATTGGATTTATGCAGCACAATTTTGTAAGAAATATGTAAAAAATGCAGATATCAGTAATTATTTCACTGCATTATCAGAACTAAATGAAACCTTTTAGTATTTGGCTGAAAGTGCCTGTGGTGTGAGTTATTTAAGTTAATGTGTGGAATATGGTTTACATGTTCAGTTTCTCTTTAAGTTTAAGTAGGCTCTTATTATTTATATATTTGTGTGATATCACTCAGATAACTCAATTTGGAGTAAGCCTATGAATATACTCCAATATCCACTTTTGATCTGTGAAAATATTCAACATCTTTTTTTCTCAGATATTAAAATATGCATTTCTTTATTACTTTCCAGTAATGTGTCAAAAATTTCTTGCTCCTACTTAGTTATATCTTGAATCCATTAAAAAATAAATTTTCTCAGTGTATCATTCCCAGCCTCTAATAATGTTGATTTACTGTTGATTTCTATGCTATGTTTTAATACGTCTTATAATTAATTATAAAACAACATTAAGTAGATTAAAAATCATCTTTGAAATATATTTTTCATTTTACAATTCTATCTTTAGAAGAAATGTTAGAGAATATCAGAGCTTTCATTCATTAGTACTCAATATAAGATAAATAAGAATTATGCACACAAAGAAATATATTTTATCCTATTTGATTACTCTTACATATTTACCTTCGAATTTACAATTGTCTTTTTTAGTATCTAATACAATTTATAAGCAGTATTATATCACATTGAAGAAATAGTGTATTCGTAATAACCTATTTCTTGTTTCTCTAGAAAGTTTTGCTGTACTTTATCATATGCAATGCTTTATATTTTATATAAAAATAAATCATCTTATTGTAGAAATTCGGGCAAAGCAAATGGTGTTATAAATTGAAGGAAATATAATTCTCACTAAGACTTATTTTGCAAAGCAAAAAAGAATAAATGGCATACTTGCAATTTTACAAATAATGTTTCCTCTTCAATTAATCAGACAATCAATTGGCTTGAAAAAATATATATCATCTCAGACAAGCAATCCATCTTTGCTGGCACGTGAGGTAGATGGGCCATTCTTTATTTTATAGCACTTCAACTATATAAAACTAAAAGCATAAGATGAAATTCTAGCACACAAGGTTAGAGAATAGCAGAGTCAGGTTTCATCTCCTGCAATAATGTTAAGTGTTCAAGGTGAGAAACAAAAGTAATATCCATGTTTTGTGAAATATAAGGCAAAATGAGCCAGAATGTCAGCAATGATGAATATCAGGGAAATCTCCCAGTGTAGAAACACTTCCTTTCCCCCAGCCTCTTTCTCTCCTCTCAGTGAAGCCAAATTCTAATATTTTTAATAAATATTATTTGGGTAAAGACTTGACAATAACGTTTTTTGTTAACACTTGTAATAAAACTAATGTTTGTGGGGTTTGATTTTTTTTTGTAACTGTGACATTATTGATATAACAGAGTTTGTAGAGGACACTTCTCCTGTGTTTAAAAGAATGTGATTCACTAAACATAAAAGAATAAACATTTCCAGCATACTTTCATTCAGACAGAACCCTCAGGGAGCACATGAACACTCAATACATTTTGCAATAAAAAATGCCTATCCTGTGGACCCATATGTAGTAATATGCATAAACATATGTAGTATTAAATATACTCTGTTGTTGAACATAGGTTAGAAATAAGTGATAGACACAGAGGGAAAAAATAGAACAAAGTTTATAATGACGTAGTTTCTAAACAAGTGGAGACAGAGGGGAAGAAAATTAATGGTGTTATTATAAAACTAGTAAACTTAAAACTTAATTGAATATATATACGTGATAAATTTTATTGATGATATGAGATTAATGACAATGTTAGTAGCAGCTATAAGTCACAGTGCTGTTACATATAATACTAAAATCTAGCTGTTATATTTTATTTGTTATATTTAATAATAAAAACTACATGAAATGATGAATAAATTATATAACATAATAGCCAGGTATTTACATTATATGAAACTATTCAACATCTTCCTTGGGTTCTAGACTATGACTACACTGGGATGAACAGTTGCACAGCCGAGCAGGTGTAATCTCCCTGCCATAATGACTTTCCCTTCAAACTGTGTACTAAATTATGTCCTTCCTCCCTTAAGATTAAAGCAACTAATGTAGAATGTTAACACAAAAGCGTTTCTTTTTGTGAGAGTCTGCACTGTCCAGTTTTATTTAAATTTCATAAAAGCTGGGAATAGTATGTGAAGAAGTAGCCCCAGTTGGCTTATGGACAAGCCTGTGTTACATTTCTTTTTTAAAAAAATATTTATGTCCCCTCAGGGTGAAGAACATTTTTAGTAAAATATTTCTTTATATTTTATTATTAAATATTTCTTTAAAAATATTTTTTAACTTTTACATATACATTCATATCATTACACATATATACAATAAACTACCTACAGCAAAAATGATCACAAAAAAATCAGGAATTATATAAATGTCACATTCTTAGTGTTTTGGCTATTTGGATTTGGCAGCCTTGAAAAAAATCTTTTCTATTTTGTTGCATCTAAAATTCAGGAAACTGGGACCGAGGGAAGGACATCCTATTGGGACTCTAGATGAGAGAACAATGGGAGAATAGCAATGTAGAAGAATCCAGTGGGTCCTAGAAACCTACAAGTAGAACATTATGAAAGGCAGATTTGGGTCATGGGGTCCCGCTCAAACTAAGGCCCTAGCCAAGGACAATACAGGCCGAAAAATTTAAACCCCTACCCTGATCTAGCCCATGGACAGGACAGTCTACACACTTGAGTGGAGAGAGGAATTTGACTTTCTCAAGTACTCTGGTGCCTCACATTTGACTATGTCCCCTGGCATGGGAGACCTAGTGGCACTCAGAGGAATGACAGCAGGTCACTGAGAAGAGACTTGATACCCTATGAGCATATACAGAGGGAGGTAATCCCTCTGAGGAACAGTCATAGGGGAGGGGAATAAGGGGAAAATGGGAGGGAGGGGAGAATGGGAGGATACAAGGGATGGGATAACCATAGAGATGTAACAAGAATAAATTAATAAAAAAAATAAAATAAAAGAGTTCAAGTTGAAAAAAAATAAATAAAATAAAATAAAATTCTGAATATAAATCAATATCTATCATCAATATCTATTATATCTTGTCATTATAAACTTAAAACATCTATCTAGACCTAAAAAAAAAAACATCTTAACCCCCAAACAACTACCCCTATTACAGCTGTAGAAACCAATCAGATTTATTAACCTGCTTAGTTAATGGAATCTATTTTGTTAATGGTTCATCACCACATAATTTACTTTTAATCATAGTATTATAATTTTGCCAATGTCTACTGCTACCAAATCCTTTTTAAATTTGTTTTTATTTATCTTTTTCCAGTAAATGAACATTTAATTCAGAATATTTCACAATTTCCATCTGTAGAAAGGAACTCAAATATTATCACCAGAATTTTCAATGTTTTAAAAGTAGATTCATTACATTTCATAGCGATGAAATGACCACTAGCACATGCTATACCACTGTGCTTAATTTCATTCCTTAAATTCTGGAGTTTCACCACCACTTTACTTTTTAATTTATAGAAAACATGATTTAAACATTTATTCCAATGATACATTCTGTTAATGTGTTTTCCTGTCTAACTATTCAAATTGTTTCATATTTCAAAGGGAAAATCATATTTGGAGTTTAGTTTTCTACAGCTCATGGAGGTCTCAGATATTTACTTACAACACACATATGTGACATATTTCAAACCAATGCATTTGTGTCCACTATGAAAATCTGGATAAACTGTAAATTTCTTAAGGTTCATATCTTTGTGTCTTCTTACATCTCACGTTCTTCACTCACAGAATACCATGCTACTGAATACATAAGTAGTACAGATTTTGTTGATTTTCAAATTTTTTAAATTACAGCATATGTGTTTTTACACATACATTTAAATTATTAACATATATACCATAAACTACCTATAGCAAGAAGAACCATAACACTATCAGGAAGTATATAAAGGTTACATTCTTAGTGTTTTTGGCTATTTGTATTTGACAGTCTTGAAGAACACATCTTTCCTATCTTGGTGTGTCTAAAATTCTGAATGTAAACCAATCTCCATCACATCTTATCATTATCAACTTAAAACATCTGTCTAGACCTAAAAACATCTTAATCCCTAAACAACCAAGCTTCATTGTAAAACTAAGCTACCGGGTCTTCAACTCCATCAGAGATGTGAGAAGAAATAAACTTGATTACTTGAGTATACCAGGAATACAGGTTACTAGCTTTCCAAATGAAAAGATGACAGAGAGAGAGTTTGCTACCTCAATAGTCACCCAAACCTCTCTATAATGTTGGAGCATCATCTTCAGTGTTCTAGCCCAATATACCTGACAGACATATTTGTGAGGCAGGAACTATTGAGGACTTGTTTACCCTGTCTTGGCAGAGTTTGGCTGTCACCTCTGCCTGTATCCATGCTTGTCGATTTTTAGACAGTATTCTGTCTGTGGTAGAAATGTGGTGCATTTCCTGATAAAAGATTGAGGTCAGAGGGCCCGCTTACTGTTGGAAGTGCCATCTTTGGGTTTTTGGTCCTAGTAGCTTTAACAACACAGCCTGTGCAAGCCATGGGGAACTAAGTAGTAAGCAGCCCCCCACCCTATGGCCTCTGTACAAACTCCTGTTTCCAGGTTCCTGTCCTGACTTTCTTCAATGGTAGTCTGTGATGAGAAATCATAAGCCAAATAAATTATTTCCTCTCTAACTTGCTATGGTCATAAGGCTTTCGTCCAACAATAGAAACTTTAACTAGGAGAGACTTGACTATTTTACCATATATAACTGGACCATTGTCAGGATGGTGGTGTTGGGGAGAAATAAAAAAGAGAATATCAGTGTAGAATTCATCAAATCAAGGAAATGGAAAAAGAGGCGCTCTTTAGAGAGGGGATGGAGGTAAATGCAGAAATTGGTGGAACTAGGGTAAAGGGGACTAGTAGAATCCAAGTGATTTGACAGTGAAAATGGGGGAATAGGGAGCTCCTTAAGAAGGAGAGGGAGGAGTGAAATATAGAAGAAAAGAGGAAGGTAAAATAAAAATAAGACTATCTGAAAAGCCACACTAAATTAGTGGGGCCTGTTTCGGGTGCTTTTTCTTGCTTTTGGTAGCCTTTCTCTTACTAGGGTGCATAGTCCAGCCTTAATGAGGGGAGGTGCCTGATTTTATAGCAACTTGAGATGCCATGTTGAGTTTATAGCCATGGGATAACTGACTTTTTCTGAAGGTAAATGGAGGAAGAATGAATGGAGTGAAAGAAGGTTGTTAGAAGGATGAAGGAGATATGTGGCAGAGGAAGAGAGGAGGAACTCTGGTCATGATGTAATATATAAGAAAAAAATTAATAGAAAAAATAATTATATAGTTTCTTAATTATGTTATTTACTGAAAAACACATAGTTCTGTCAATAAATGCTCAAACATAGATTTAATGAAGTTCTGTCATCTGAGCTGACAACTATCCCTCTACTTCCTGAAGACCACCTAAATAAAAGCCCAATATCAGACATGAAAAGCCCCTTTTTGAGTTATTGGCACGGGGTCTACAAGAGACTCAAAAAACATTAAACCTGTTGCTGACATTGACTGACTCTAAGAAGTCGAAGGCAAGTCACGATTGCTGGAGACAACATGAAGTTTAGAAGCAGGGCACAGAAATCTCTAATACACATATAAACATATATGTAAGTATACATATATGATGATGTGAGATATATAATATATAATAAGCCAAGATGTGAAACCATCATAAAAATGGTGTTATATAATACGGGCTTCCTCTCTACTTCATGAATAATTAATATGTTTTAATTTTTAATGATTTATAATCTGATGATTAATAAAATAAATGTTTTATTATGATGTAACTTAATGCATGCATTTAATGTGTTTTGGCCAAACCTACCCCCATTTCTTCCTCTTGACTTTTGTCATTTCCTCAACATTTTTTCCACTCAGCTTCATGTGATCTTTTGTTTAAACACATCAAGGGTATGCGTATGGACACAATGCAGTCTACTGGAGCATGGAGAGCTTCTCAGAATCCTACACTCCTTAGAGCCATTGATTATGCCTGTCTCTTCTGTTAGGGCTAGGAATTCGTGAGTTCTTTCATCTTTATGCTGGCCATTGGGCAGACATGATTTTGTTCAGGTCTTGAGCATGCAACCCCAGATGGCTTATTTTTGTTGTTGTTGGTTTTGTTTTGTTTTAATTTACTCTTATCGTTTTCCCCAAGTTTCAGGAATCATTGATAAGAAAGGGAGAAATGAGAGCGTATAAGAGCCAAATGAAGTGGCCGGCCCTAGTGCAGCCATGTCTTCTGGACACAGCACGGTAGCTACATGTATAGATTCACAGTGGTTGTCACAACAACCTGTGCAATCCCAAGTGAGAACAAACCTCAGCATGGAGAGTGGAGTTAGGCCCACAGTCTTATTCCTGACTGAGGAGCTATTTGGCAATTGACAGCTGCTACGTGAGACAGAGTTTTCTTTTGTGGTTAGGCTATCATACTCCAGTGTAAAGATGTATATTCAAGACTATTTGAGCAACACAAAAAAGGTCAGGATAGGCTCAAATAAAAAAATGGACATAAAGTAAGTCGATATGGAAAGAGAAAGGGATCTTAGATAAGATGAGAAAGGGGCCATGAACATAATTAAAACATGTATAACTTATCAACTAATTAAACTATTAAAAATAGTTTAAATTATTAAAAATAATAATTCAAAAAGAATAATAACTATCACTTTAAATAAAATGTTGCTAAGTAGAATATAGTTCTGAAATTACCAAATTTGACATATTTCTAGGCAAATGATTGAAAGAACATTAGTTTCTCATAATTAATTTGATTGCTACATTTTAAAAACTAGATATTTTATTATACCATATAGTTTTATAGTTTTATTAATATGGGAGATTTAATTGATAACATTCACAAATAGGAAATTTTACCCCAGTTTGAGCTTATTAATGATTTAAGTAATACTTTCTAAGCAATACAATGCAGTTGCTTTGTTCAATAGATAATTAAATATTTAAGACAATGATATACAGTTTAATCCTATGATTAGTACCATGAAACCAGGACCAAAAAGGGAACAAATGGCTTTATGAAATCACACAGATTGGAAGTATTATTTTAAACAGGAACCATTATCATTAATCACTCTTAAAGTTGTATAAAGTTTCCAAATGTTAAGTATCATTGTTGACATTTTACTATATTGCAGTCACATTTTAATGCTCAAAATACATTCTCAGATGTTTTCAGAATCGATCCAAAATATTCATTAATATATATTTCAAAATATACTTTGTACAAAATTTAAACTGCTTCCTCACCACATGATAAGACACAGATAGTATTTGTAGTCTCCATATAATTTCACCATGACATTATATTAAATGGCTTTATTTTCTAAAGATGATCCAGATATGTGGATTTAAGATGAAGATTAGAATAAAATTTAAAATCAATATGACAGTTTACATAAATTGAGACTATTTGATATGTGTACAACAAATTTTGAGTTGTTTTCATCACCAAATACAACAAATTCTGTGAATTTAAGATAGAACTACTTTCTTATGAAAAACCAAGCTCTGATTAAGTATATGTTGATCTCACTCATGCCACCAATTGTCTTTAGTGATGGTGATTATAATTTAAATAACCTTTATTGCCAAAATTATTGATTTTAAAAATATGTGAAGAAATTGTATGAGAAAAATTGTTTAGGGAAAATATTACTAGTGATTAGGATTTGAAATTATTATTATTCTAAAATAAATCTGTGTTTGAAAATTTAGCAATTATTAATTATGACAAACCAATACACATCCATTCATTTGTTTTGAAATATTTAATTACTAACATTCTGTAGCGATTTCAGGATAAATTTTTTTATTTTATAACATAATTATTGGAAATACTCATAATTTTGTATCATGGTTCAATTTTTATTGGATTAATTTTTTGGACTTACTTTTTATTTTTTATTCATTTATATTAATGAATAATGTTGTCAAATTAACAAAGTTATTTTCCCTATTAGAAGCATATGCTGTTTATATTATTAACAATTTGTTAGAAATTCATTGACGACGTCACTTGTAAACAATTTGAAGATGTATTGGAAATGTATGCTGCAGATGATGAGATACAGAAAGACACACAAAAATGTTAAGTAAACTGTTTAAGAAATATCTCACAGTGAAGTTTGAAGAAAAACATACGGAAGACTAGTGATTGAAAACTATCTGCAACTGAGGGAAAAGTTTTCTGGTGGAGAAAAAAGAACAAATCTGAGGGGAAAATATTTACAAAATGAAGAATGATGTACTCATAAATTGTTAGAAAAAATGCAGAGATGGATTTAGCAGAAGAAAGATAAAACGTTTCATATACAGTCACTTAATAATTTGTATTTTGGAGGAGCAAAATTGAGATCAATCAGATACTTCAGAACGCTCATGGTAAATATTTGAGAAACATGATTCTGTTGTACAGAAATTACAATATGATTTAAATAACTATATAAGAAGGCGCATCATGTGACAATGACTATGCTTAAATTAATCCAAAAATGTTGCAATGTGTGAAACTTATTATTTATGTGACCTTGAATAATTTACAAACCATGTTTAACCTTAGTGTTCTCCTACCAAAAATTAATTCCATGTTTAACTTTCTTTTTTTTTTCTATCTGTCTGTCTATCTATCTATCTACCTATCTATCTATCATCTATCATTATCTGTCTGTCTGTCTATCTATTTATCTATATGTATGTATGTATAGATAGATACATGCACATGCACATGCCTGTGAGGCGCTAGCCATGTTTAACTTTCAATATTTTCTGTTTAAGTTTTCATAGCATGTCTTGTGAGTCAATATAAAACACTATATTTTTGTAGTTTTGGGCAAACTTTTCTGCAAGTTGTTAGGATAATAAATCAGTAATTTTTAAAATATTATCAGTGTTTTTACTTGTTCAAAATATTAAGATTTTTTAGTTTAAGTTATTTTATGTATATGAGGGTTTTGCCTGAATACATGTATATGTATAATCTGCATGCTGTGTGCCCATTGCGGTCAGAAGAGTATGTTGGATCCCATGGACCTAGGATTAGAGGCAGTTGTGAACAGACATGTGAATGCTGGGAACTGAATCCTGGTCCTCTAAGAAGAACAGCAAGTGCATTTAACCACTGAGTGATATTTCTAGCCCTGTACCCTAAATTTTGCTGTTGGTGAGAAAGACATCTTTTTTTTTTTCCTTCAGTCTGTGCTACAACATTCTTGGTGCAGTGGTGAGAGATGGTAATGCTCTCAATGTTCACTTTATTACTTTCCCCCACTCTTGCAGAGTTGCACATTTTCCAGAAATTAAACCCCAAGAAAATTGGCAATCACATATAGTAGATTTTCCACTGGAGTGCATAAATGCTAAGCATGGTAATGGATTGAGAAATTAATACTACATTTTAAACTACATGTATATATTCATTTAAACTTGGGTACATGGGATTTATTCTTTCTTAAATTATAACTCCAGTAAAAATGAATAGGAACTTAAGGAAATGGCATTGGGATAAAAATAAAATTACTCCATAGCCAAGTAACATTATCTAAAAAGCACATCTATTGTATTAAAGATGTGGGTAGCCAGAAACCACAAAGTGAAAGTGTGGGTGCCATCAGGTCTGTGGCCTGCACTTTGGCTATGTAAAGCACAGCTATGCCAACAACATTTATTAAGAACCCACACTATATATGCACTGGCTCTTCTTAACTGTGCAAAACTTGCAACTGATTTCTTTTGATTTTGTAAATGACTGTTTAATATTTACCAAGGAAAGTGGTTCCAAATTATACTCCCTCTTAAATATATGTATTCAGAAGGTCAAAATCATGGATCCTCCAAGTATTCCTTATCAGATTTTAACTTGCAAAGAAATCATATCCAGGCCTACCTTATTCCATTGTTTGATTGAAAAGCTTGAATGATCTATTTTAATCTATGAGGTTTTAGTATTATGTGATAAAGATCAAACTTCAGGACAGTGTATGTCATCCTACAGTGGCAGTGTCATGGAATAATTCCAAAACACAGGAACTCAACCCAGGGAAACCAGATTTGGGTTTATTTTGTCCTGTAGCTCCTAATGCAGTCCATAATTTTCACATAATAATTTCTTTTTCTCTTCAATAGGTAGAGTGTTGTTTTGATTTGACAAATGAAAGCATAGTGACCTTGTTGATATTATCATTTTATCTGAAAGGGTAAAGAACCTTTATATGTTATATAATTAAGGCTTGACATTATTTATTTACCTATGAGTCAAATAATACAAATTAGTATTTTGTATGTGAATCAGATTGCTTTTCAGTGTTACAATTGTTTATGAGATTTAAGATAGAAGGCACATTCAAAGCAATTAATAAACTTAAAACTGAAGTTTGTTCTATCTTCTGTGTAAGAGACTAAGTTCATCAATATATATTTATTGAATCAGATTTTACATTAGGAAAAATTCAAATTTTGTCCTGACATATTGAAAAATAGTGGATAGATACAGTAAAATGTGGCTATGATTATATGTAAAATACAGTTCTTATTTGAAAATGTTTTTCCTGTAAGAAAACAGGAATTATTCATAAAATAATTCAGGGGCAGACTATGTACCCATGATGAATAACAGTGGCCATAACTGATACATCTGTCAAAAATGACAAGAATAAGAGAAAACACTTCTCTCACCAAGTATGTTCTATAAATACAAGAACGAAAATGTGAAACGCACTGTGTGAAACATCACAGTCTGTGACTTTTCTTGGGGAGACATACAATGTCCATTCACATCAGACTGGACATCAGGAATAGGCAAATCAGGTATTTTCACACAAGCCCAGCTTCATAAAACTGAGTTATTAGGTCATGTACAAAAGTATGGGTAAGGAATTATTTATGGGAGCAAGGGTTACTCAAAGGCAGCGCACCACAAAAAGCATCTCAGTAGTATTTGCCGAGTAGCTGGTTAAACTGTTGCCTTTTTCCAACAATAGTTAGTGCTTATGAAGCCCAATTGTTATTACCTATTATATATGAATCTTGTTTCAGAAACCTCCTAAGATTTGTGTTGCTTACTTTCTGAGCCTAGCACTTGTTTATTTTCAGAGACTTAACAGCCTTCTCTTCAAGATGAACTCTTTCAATTCAAAGGGATAAGTAAGCAGCAGGGCTCTCTCAGAAACAGAGCTTCAAAGAATGTGTTCATGTCCTTTGTGAAGCTGCTTTGGGGGAGGGATAAAGAAATGTTATGAATTGCTAGAGTGAGTTCTTTTAAGAGTATGTACTCCCCACTGAATCACTGACCATTTGCTAGTTTTGTGACAAGATCAGACCTTCCACACATACCATACTCACTCTATTTCCATCAGCCATTAGCTCTTAATTAGTGCCAAAGTGAAAGCATCACAATGGAATTGATTCTCTGGAACTACGAGCTAAGAAATAATATATTTTCTTTGTTAAGATTCATATTATAGTCTCTCTCTCTGTGTGTGTGTGTGTGTGTGTGTGTGTGTGTGTGTGTGTGTGTGTGT
>OU015749.1:48849290-48860302 GCA_907169655.1 Acomys percivali
AGAGAGAGAGAGAGAGAGAGAGAGAGAGAGAGAGAGAGAGAGAGAGAGAAATTGGGCCTGCCTGTCCTTTTGTAACTTCAAAGTCCAACCTCATTTACACACCTTTTTCAATTAGACGTAACCTCCTATTTTCGCAAAAACACTTGCATTAAGTAGAGACCTAGCATTTAAATATATGAGTCTATTAGGACAATTCTAATTCAAATCGCCATAGGTAGCAGTAACAGGGTTCATAAGATAGGAAATGGATATATTTAAGAGGCTATTATTTAGTAAAAAATGGTGCCTTTAATGCAAACATACCAACACATAAAAAAAAAAAAACAGTTTTCTAGTCAGAGATTGGTGAATCTAGGGGAAAACAGTTGATTTTACAAAATGGTAGAAACATTTAAATCATGGTAAAAATAAATGTGACCAACATAAGAGAAAATATTTACTAACCTACCAAAAATCATACATAAATACAAAGGGCTGTTGGGCTGACACAAGAAGTCTGTCATAAAAATATAAATTTAAAATAAAATTTAAAAAACCACTTTCAGTAACAATAGGAGGGTTCAGTTAACACCATATCTCTAAAGTTGTACAGGCATTTAGGATTAGAGCGGGTCATTAGGAAATCTTCCAACCAAATGAATACATTGATAGATAGTTCCTGTCAGTCAACATTTTCCTAAAACAAACCTCTTAATGAGCTTTTTCATTTAAGTAGAGATCTAAACGAAAACTCTATCTCAGTGTCTCTGGATCCCACATCCTCCCATAAGTATGAAACAAACAAGAAACAACATTAGAGACAAAACAGGACAAAGCAACTACAAAGTCTAAATATAATTAATCATGACACAGGGACTTCAATCTTTTGCCTCTAATTTAATAACACTGCTGTTTGACATTTTTCCCTCTTGGCATTTTGAATTTCTCTCATATTTCAAGTAAATCTCTCCCTTAGCATCAGTGTAATAGAGGCAGAAAAAATGATCTTGTTATCCATATGGCCACCTTGAGGGCACAGTGCAGCTTGCAGAGCACATGGTGCTACTTATGGTGTCAATAACAATATCTAAATAACACAAGTTATAATCTCAGTCATGTTTCATCATCATCGTGGATGCTCCCTGGGCACTTTATAATATGATCATTCTGCAATGTGCTGCCCTGATTTTCATGAATTAGGACAAAGTCACCCTCAGTCACCATCTGAAATTTCAGATGTTCCTTCTCATTTGGTAATGAAAATAAAAAATTATTTTCCTTGGCAACTCAGGCAATTTTGTTGTTAATTATGTGGATTTAATTATTTGATAATTTGCATACTTTATAGCTAGAAAATACCTTATTGTATACTCTGTTATTTTTATTTTCCATATACATATACTTTTTCACATTTTTCTGAACTCACTAAACTCATTCAAAAGTCCAGTCAAAAGCCAGCCTATGCATAGGCTGAGAGAACACATTCCCAATATTTACTAATTTCACAATACCAATACAATTGGTATATATCCAAATACTATTTTTCTTCCACAACTGTCACTATCATGGATAATATATAAGGAAAAATATAAAGTTCCATAAAAACACTCTATGAGTTATCAATGTTGATGTTTCTAAGCATCTGCCAAAATATGTGTAACCAAGATTTTTAAAGGATGACGTAGGTAGCTATAGACATTGACAAACTTATAATAGTATGATTAAAATAAATTATGTGGTGATGAACTAATAACAAAATAGATTCCGTTAAGCAAGCAGTTTATTTACCTGATTGTTTTCTACAGCTGCAATAGCAGTAGGAATCTCCCCATCAAACCATATAACTGATTTCTAATGTCTTATGTGTCTGCTTTTGATTAGCAGGCTGCACAGCTCTTGAGCAGCAGTTAGTTTGTGGTGTGTCAAGAAGTGGCAGTTTTCTTCCATTATGATACAGCTCTAAAACAAAAAGGCTGCACAGATTCTTTTCAGAATGATTTAACATTAATAATCTCTTCTAATTACTGATTCTGGAAGTTTGCTAAGCTATTCCTTGATAAAAAAAAAAAAAAAAAAAAAAAGCAACCACATATACATTGTTCAAAAACCTTGTAAATGTACTAGGAGAGGAATGAAATTTATGACGCTACGCATTTCCTGTTTGTCAACTTATAAACCCAAACACAACTATAACCTGTGTGACTGTTACATATTGTTCATGTGGTTTCAGAACACACATAATTTTGTTTTAATAAAGATTGTTATTTCTGGTACCTTATAAAGAAGAGATGTTTATGTTCTGCATAACCCTAATTGAAACAAAGAGATTAAGGCAGGACCCCAGGTCTATAGTTTCTTCATTCTATGTCTCCCAAATCAAGACAACCACCCACATTGGGCCTCAGTTTCCCCAAAAAATATAAACTTCTTCATCTATTCTTAAAAATTATTGAATACTAGAGGAGTATTTGGTATCACCTGATATCAAGACTCAGGATTGCCAGACTAACAGGTTTCTCAAGGATAGAAAACCATTTGGGGTTCATTTAATGAGAGCTGGAGAAAAGACTATGAGACTACAGGTAATAAAATATAATAATCTGTGCAATAATAACCTTATCAAGTAGAATCTATGGTCATATATATATGTATATAATCATATAATTTAAAGACACAGGAACATTAGGAAAATTTTTGACTATTTTCTATTTTTCTTTTTTAATCACTTTTTACATATACATTTATATTATTACAATCAGGAAGTATATGAATAACATTCTTAGTGTTTTGGCTATTTGAATTTACAGCCTGGAAGAAAACATCTTTCTTATCTTGGTATGTCTAAAATTCTGAACATAAATAAATCTCCATTACATCTTGTCATTATGAACTTAAAACATCTATCTAGTCCTAAAAACATCTTAACCCATAAACAACTAAGCTTCATTGTAAAACTAAGCTATCTGGACTTCAACTCCATCAGAGACTTGAGAAGGAATAAACTTGATTACCTGAGTATGCCAGGAGTGCCAGATAGTAGCTTTCCAATGAGAAGATGACAGAGACAGTTTACTACCTGACCAGTCACCCAAAACTCTCTATAATGTTGAAGCATCATCTTCAGCCTTCTGGCCCAATGTTGGACAGACATATTTGTGAAGCAAGAAATGTTGAGGATTTGTTTACCCTGTCTTGGCAGAGTTGGGCTGTTGAGTCTGCCTATATCCAAGCTTGCCCTTTCTTTAGGCAGAGCTCTGTCTGTGGTAGAAATAAGGACAATTTTCCCAGTAGCTTGTTTGCCACATTTGAAGCCGTATCCATAAGGAAATTCTTTGGTTCTCATCATCCTCTTTAAGGTAGGCTGGGTGTTGGCAAGAATTAACCAGTCTCATTGTCAGTGAATCTTTAAAATAAAAAAAAAAATTTAATGCCATATTCTGTATGTCTCTGAGGTTTTTGAAGACCTTATATAACTATGCAATCTTATCTTTCCATAGAATCAATCTAACTGCTGCACCTAAAATGCACATGCTGGTGATAAAAGTAGACTAGTAATTGACATGGCCATGATTTGACCAACTAACAATTAACTTATCTAACTTACTTATCCTAAACAGCCTGCGATTGCACTTTCAAATTATTGGAAGTAAACAATGTTTTTTTTTGTTTTGTTTTGTTTTTTTATTAATTTATTCTTTTTACATCTCTATGGTTATCCCATCCCTTGTATCCTCCCATTCTCCCCTCCCTCCCATTTGTAAACCGTGTTTTATAATTGAGTTATATGCTTACAATACCTCATATTAGAGTAGAAATACATATAATGTGTGAATAATGAATTGACATTTGAATTTTCTACCACTGTAACTAGAATTAAACTTATTCTGCATCTATATATAACATTCTATGCCAGAGAAATTATATGGCTTCAGAAGAAAAGAACCAGACACTGATATTGGTTTAGACCTGACAGGATTTGTTCCTCTCAGCATGCTGGACACTGACATCCTGTATCCCTCATGTTCTGATACCAAGAGCTTCCCGGACACTTTGAAAGAAAGCTTCTATTCCCAATTGGTCCAGTATTTCATACTGTTTCACACAGGACTCTAATTAAGGCTGAAGTTTCTCAACATTTAGAAACTGTATCACAAATGATATTCCTAGCTTGTTTAACCCTTTCCCCAATTTTATTTGGGCCCCTACAAAGGTATTGTTTGTCCCAAATCAGCTGGAAGAAACCTTAAGAGAATGATGCCCCATTTCCTTTAAGGGGGATTGCGTAGGTTTTTAGTTGGTCTCTTGGGCTATAAAGAATAATTTATCAATGGGAGTTAGTTACAAGTTATTATTGATCTTATTTAGAGAGAAAAAAAGGTTAGATCAGCTTTGTTTCTCTTTTCCTTTATCTTACATTCTTAGGTTTGGAGATAGGGGTTAAAATAAAGGAGAGGGGGATATAGAAATATGTAGGGAAGATAGAACAAAAAGTAGATTAGTGAATCTACTCCTCAACAATGCCTCAATTGTTATTCACAAGGTTATTTTTAATACACTGGTACAGAATTTTGTATATAGATGCAAAATAAGTTTAACTCTACTTTTATTTTTCATTCATGTATTTATTTGTTTGTTATTGTTAGCAAGTGTTGCTCAGAAAGAACAGGTAATTATCATCTTCTTCTTACTTTGGGTTCCAAAACTATGTTGTGACTGAAACTTTTGTAGAGTTGAGCTCTGTTGTATGATACTCTTGCTGGAGAGACAAGAACAAATGACAACTTTTTCAAGAGAGGGAACCCATGAGAGACTAAGAAAGGATACCACTGAAGTCTAACTTGAAGAACCTGTTAGTTTTATTTATTATGTAAAAAACTATGTTTAAGAGTCAGGACCCGTCCAGTGGAGTCTGTGTGACAAACATTATTACGGAACCCAAGGCTGTGACCCCTACTCATAGGGAGATCCTCCTGGAAACAAGTCGAATGTTCCTGCCAGGAGTAACTAATTGCAGTCCTCCTCCTTCTCTCTTTTCACTCATTTATTTTGGGAAAATTCTGATTGGTTTATCTTTCTGTCTTTATTTTTACTTTTCATATCAAAGAACTTTTCAGATGTAACTGTGTTGCTAGGAAACGCTTGACTTGAAACTGCAGCGAAGGGTCATTTAGTCACGTTTACCATCAAAGTCTGGTCCACTTGTTAATAAAAACATGGCTAAGAATTAGTCACCAGTAGTAGTTCATATTACAACTGACAAATAATGTGTTTGAGTAAAACTTCAGATAGTAGCAGACGTGCTAAAAAAACAAACTGTCTTGATTCACAGATGTTTGGCATGAGAACATTGGCCTTTGATAAAGAGGGCATATGCACTGATACCAATCTAATGACTTATGAATGATTGTTCAAGATTGATTACAACACAATTATACCTCATCTTGTATTTTTGAATTCTATGGAAAAATAATGTAACCATGAAAGACACCCTCATTTTAAACCTGGTTTGCTTGTCTCCAAAATACACTCAGATTCAATCTTCCCCTGAGTTTGTTCTTGTTTGTCACTCGCCTATCTCTTGCCCTCTGACACTTCAAGAACTCCCTACCCCAAGGACCTATACCAGACTGATAAGGTCCATGGCACGTAAGTTGTTACCTATAGGAACACAAAATACACACTACAATACCAAAAGACCACCCCAACATGGATGACAGCTAATTAACGCTGAAAACCAAGAATGTCCTTCACAATTTGCTCAAAACTCAACAAATTGTAGAGTATCCTTTCTGGGTAGATCTTTAAACTGAGCCTCTTTCCGGCAGGTTATCTGTTTTTCTCCCAGGTAGTTTCTCTATTCTGAACCACCACCACCACCACCACCACATAAACCTTTTCTTTTTTTAAGCTCAATCTACTGAGACTGTCTGACTACAGTCCTTATAATTTATGTATTGTGAGGAGGGTGGGGCCCCATAAATTTGCTCAGGTTCAGCAACATCCTGAAATATTTAAATTTTTGGTGACCCTAAGTTTCCCTGGAGGGTGAAATGTCTCACTGCTTTAAAACAGTGGTTCTCACCTGTAAGTCATGATCTCTTTGGCAAACCTTTATCTACAAAAGTATTTACATTATCATTCACAACAGCAGCAAAATTACAGTTATGAAGTTGTAACAAAAGTTTTTTATGGTTGGGGGTAACCACAACATGAGGTATTGTAACAAAACGTTGCAGCATTAGGATGGTTTTGAACCTCTGCGTTAGAGTAACCTATTGCTTCACCTCCCATTTATCATCCTGGATGCAAATATTCCATTATACTATCTCTGGTTAATATATAGTATCTCCTTTTTCCACCAAGATGGAAGGCATATTTTAAAGAAACAAGCTTTTAAACCTGTATAAAGTTTTATCAAAAAAGGGAGATAGATGTATATGTTCCTATTTCTTCCACAAAGTGAAACAAACTTAAATGTGGTATAAAAATAACTTAAAATCCGGTAATTAAGCAAGTGAAAAGTAAATTTTTCAGAACTTCTGAATCCAAGAATAGCGTAATGGTGCCTTCTCTAGGTTTTATTTTGTGTAATATATCTTAAACATAATACTGAAAGGCAAGCAAGCTTCCTGACTGGAAGTGGATATAGAACTATGTTCCCACAACAGCTTAGATTCTTTATCTAAAGGCCCTAGAAAGATCTCAAGCAAAACAGAGAGGGTATAGGTAGAATCTGCAGCACTTTGGCAAAACATTACCAAACACAATCAAAACACAACAAAATGAAACATAAACCTAGAGTATTCCTCTCAATGCTTGATTTGTACCCTAGACATCTATGTGTGCCAAAATATAGCAAGGTAGCCTTTTCATCTTCCCAACTTGGTGGTAGAGGGTAAGGAGAGAGCTGGGATTTTCTCTGCTGATGGTAAAGAATCCCAGTGCTTGTGCTCATTGTGTTAGTGGGTTTCACACTCTGTCCTTAGATGATGTCAGAGGGTGTCTATTGAAAAGGAAGAGCTTTGGTTCTTGCTTAGAATTAAAACTATCAGAGAATCAATAGAGATCAACTGCCAAATAGGAGCTCATAATGTTATCTTGAAGTAAGATAGATCTAGCCTCCTTTACCTTATGAATGAGGGCAGCCTTCTCCCTTGTACTATTAAATGAGTGAGGAAAATCAAATAAAGTAATGCATAACAATCAACACTTAGATACTTTCCAACTGAATGGAAAGAATAAAAAAATATATAGATCTCAAATCAAGGTAAAAGATTGACAAAATTATCAGGAAAATATTTTAAAGAAACCATTATATAATGATTAAGGAAGTGATTTTAAATATTTCTGAAGCACATGAAAAATATTGAACAAAGGTACAGATCTTTGCCAGGAAATAAAAGATGTGCAACAAACCAAGAAGAGAACAGACAGTCCGAAGGAAGTCTTTGAGCTACAGATCAAAATAGGAATTACATAATTTAGGAAACAAAGAGGATATAGACAGAAAAATAATAAGCAAAGCACTAAGTTTTTTGGGTTTCTACTAAGACGTCTAAAATTTAAATGTCCAGTCTTAGAAATAAAAGACTGGAAAAAACAAGGGCAAAACCCAGCTTTCTAATATGACAAAGAATAAAAAGCACTCATAAGCAGGGTGAACTCCACATAGGATAAACACAAATAAACCCACATGAAAGTAAATCAGAGACAACCTTAGAACATGGGAAGACAAATCAGGATGATCCCAATAGAAGCACGAGAAAATTACACCCTATGTAAGTGAGAAAGCCAACACTGGCGACAGTGGATCTCATCGGAAACCATGTAAGCCAAAAAGTTGCTGCAATAAGTTTTCAGGTGCTGACAGAAAAAGAGCTGCCAACTCCAAACTTTAGGAATCAAAGAAATACCAAGATATGTTTGGAGTGAAGATTATATAGACATAGAATTATTAAAGATAAACTCCTCTTAAAAGAAATTATAGAACCAATCTTTATTAATTATGACAAAAGACTGAACAATAGATAGATGTATTCAATACAAATTACTACCTGAGCTTCTGATTAATATTCTAAAACATTGCTGATAGCTGAAGCAAAAATAACAGTAATGTCTCATGAATTTTTAAGCATATATAATGGAAATAGATTAAGAAGCTAATCAATAGGGGAAGTTAAATGCTATAATGAAGTTAAGATATTTGCATTAAATTTGAAGTGGTAAAATAGTAGGCTATAATAAGTCAGTATTTATAAGACCCAGAAAAGGAAATACAAAGCTTCACCCACTGACAAACTCAGACATTATAAAAGTATCAAATGGATTTGAAAGATTTGAAAGCACTCTATCATAAGGTAAGAAAAATAAATCAAAGAAACAGAACAAAAAATACAAAAAAAAAAAGGAAATTGGACATCCTAACATATAAACATATGAATGATAGTTACATAAGTATAATGATAAAGAAAGAAGTAGCTAAAATGGAATTTAAGCATTCCTGAATTACATGTTGTTGGAGAGAAACTATTTTATATAAAATAATATGGTAGATCCAGACTCAGATAGTCCTGGGGCATTACAACTTGATCTACCTGGGTATCCTTCAGTGCAGGGAATTAATCAAGAATGAAAACCCAAAGTATCTCTGTGTACCACATGTCAGCCAAAAGTTGTCAGACTGACTTGATGCCCAACTTTTAAGTTATGTGGGAGGTGCAGATCTTGGGAGGTGACTATTAGATAGCTAAGGATATATATATTATGGGATTAGGATGACAATAAGGAATCACACCCTCCTTCTTAGTATGTTGCTTCTCCAAAAATTAAGATACAAAAGATTCACCCAAGAACTATCCTTAATAATAATCCTTGTCCATCAGAAAAAAGCCACATTGCCAATGATTCTGCTCCCTTTTCTATCTATCTATCTACATAAACAAAGCCACGAATGTCAGCCAGGGCCACGACAGTTTGAAAGATCTTCCATTTTTATTAAATGGTGGCAATTTCTGAAACCATGGCAATTAGCAATTCAGAACTAAAGGTATCCAGTGATTAGACCCCTGATAACAAGGGAAGTTATTAATGTTAATCAACCTCCTAGTATTCACTTTTCACACTGGTCACTATTTTTTTTCCACTCCTAGTAGTATATGAGGGCAGCAGACTTTGGTTTTAACAGAAAGGCCCTCCACTAATTTATTTTCCCAAATATAGGACTCCATTGTCTTTTTAAATAATGATACTACAAGGCTGCATTTATATGAGATACTCAGAAGAGGTAAACTCTAATTTAAAAGTTACTTAGGACTAGTGAATAGATGGCGATTGAGTGGTAATGACACAAAGTTATAGGAGTTTTTTTTAATGTAGTAAAAATATCTAAAGTTGATTATATAAAAATTCATTCAATATATGAATTTCAATGATATTATATATTGCCCCAAAGAATGGTCATTCTGAACGTCTTCTCATTGATTGTAATAGAGTCTCCATTTCCTGTTTTAGTCTAACCTTTTCATATCAGTCTCTTTTGCAGCCAGTTTTACATTCAATGTTCCATTTACATCCACATGCCTGTTTCTAGGGTAACTCAAGTCTTTGTAGAGTCTAGAAATTAGCCTCTCTGATAGCATTTTTCTCTCTGATTTCTCAGCTAGTCCTCTGTCTCAAATATTATTAACATTATGATTCTGAGGAATATCTTTAGCCTGCTGTTTTTACTTGTTTTCTTTTTCATTGTTCTGGGGTTAGGATAAAAAAAATAATCGGCTACGTTATGGAATACTGTGGGCAGATCATCCTACTGTATCCTTGAAATCTTTGTCTTCTCCACTCCCCTACTTCAGGACCTTTTTTACACTCTACACAATTCCCTTCATTCCACAGCTAGTGCCAACTTCTTGTCACCTTCATCCCATTAGCATCTCTACTTACCACTTCTCTTTAGATCTACTCTTCTCTTTTCCTAGTTTATGACTTTCAGCTACATTTATTTATAGAGGTATAATTATTTTAGTTCTCACTTCTGTAATGATCACAAAAGCAAAAGGAAAAAATTTTAATTTGATAAAAAAAATAAAACAACAAATAGATCAGGGGGGAAAAAGTATGTTAGCACAGGTAAGGGGTTCTAATAGAAGGCCTCATAAATGACCTGAGAGTATAGAAATATTTTGTCATGTCATTATACAGTGTTTTATCATCAAATGTATTTGCAGATCATAATGCAACACTCTAATCTCATGCTCACAAAAACCAGTGAAAGACAGGAATGAGAGAAAAATACTTGGGGGACGGGGGAGAAAATAAGAGTGAAAGAGAGAGGAGAAAAGATGTGGAGTGGGAGTAATCAGAATTCAATGTGTACATGTAAAATCTTGTCAAAGAACAAATTTAATTAAGATTATACAAGTTGTTACATTCAAGACAACTGAGTAGAGTCTACTAGGAAATTTAGTAGAGTCTATATATCCTATTTTTTAACTAGTTAGATCATTACACAAAGTAATGCAACTTTATGAAACTTTCTTACCTGCAAACAAAATATTTTCATCACTTCAGCAGGCTATTTGAAAAACAATGTCAAAACACTGCTAAATCAAAAAAAAAATCAATTTGTTAAAGTTTGATCATTTTAGAAAGTGAAAAGTTCTAAATGCACATTCATATTTTTGCTTTCCTTTTCAATTTCCTGATGATTCATGATTATAGTCATTAGATTTTTTAGTGTTGTACACTTTTTATCCATTTATCCTCTACTTTTAGATATATATGTTTTAAAAGAGCATGTCATGACATTATTTATGGGTATTTTTCATTCATGGTGCTCCATTCTTGAAAATACTCCAAACTGTTAAGAAACTTATTAAACTCTCTTGACAAGTTAGGGGGAAGTGGGAAATATTATTTGACTATTTTAACCACACTTTTGGGCAGAACCAAGCACAAGAGAAACTTGCAAACAAAAATAGGCTCTGTATATGTGTGTGTGTGTGTGTGTGTGTGTGTGTGTGTGTGTGTGTGTGTGT
>OU015749.1:48860312-48875804 GCA_907169655.1 Acomys percivali
GTGTGTGTGTGTGTGTGTGTGTGTGTGTGTGTGTGTGTGTGTGTGTGAGTGTGTGTGTGTGTGTGAGTGTGTGTGAGTGTGTGAGTGTGTGTGTGTGAGTGTGTGAGTGTGTGAGTGTGTGTGTGTGTGTGTTGGAAGTTCTGTAAGGTTTTTGTTTCTTTTTGTTTTGATACATTTTACCTTATTAATTATTTGGCTTTATAGAGAGAGGGAGAATGGGGCATTGACTGAGTAGGAAGATAGGGGGAACTGAGAGGAGTTGTGGGAAGGGAAAATATGGTAAAAATATATTGTACAAAAATATTTAGATTAAAATGTACTTTCTACTTCACATAAAATAAAATTGTACATTTTCACTATTTTTCTGATATACCACTAACATTTATAAAGCATGTTTTCTGTAGTGCTTATGCTCGTAGACCTGAGAATTCTTGGCAACATTTGCTCTTTCCATTTTGTGCTCTAGTATGTGATGATATAGGTTCAGAGATCAAAATGTAAGGAGGATATTGTTTCAAATGCTCATGAGATACATTCTTCTTTCTTCATCCTCTTTCCTCTCCTTCTCTTCCTCTTTCTCCTCCTTCTAATTCTCCTCATCTTTTTCTATCTGTCACCTTTAGAACGGTGTTTCATGAACTCCTATTGTAGGCTAAATTATTCTTTGCTAAGATGGTTATAATATCGTAGGCATCTACCCATTGCCTGTCATAACTATATACGTCACACTTTGTACAAACTCTTCCAAGACTTGCCAACTGTCCTGTGGGGTTGGATGTGGAGTTCTTTTGAAAATCACAACCTGGAATCTTCTTAAACATTTGTCCTAGTTGTCATGTGGCTTTTAAAAAATTTTTGTTTATTTTGTTTGTTTGTTTGTTTAACCAAGCTTATAAATTTCAAGGCTAGATGTCACAGATGAGAAAGTGTAATGCTTTAAATTAATTTCTTATAGACAAATGAAGAGATAAGGAGGAAATAAAACTAGGTATGAGTTATAGAACCATAAAAAGAAGTGTACAACAAGACAGGGTGCCCTCTGCAAAGTTTATGACCAGAAGAGTAAGATTGCATGGTTTCATTCTGGTTTAGCTGATCCATATTGTACATTCACCCTAAATATTATGTGATACTCATATTTTCACAAACTCAGGTTATTGTTCACATAATGTAAATTTATTTTAAGATGATCACTATGATGGCATCAAAGGCAAAATGGCAATATATATCTTCTATATCTAGAATTAAGGAATGTATATTCAAATTTGTGGGCAACAAGCAGTTCATATATTACTTTCTTTATGCTAAGAGTTATATTTTCCTTAAGCTGATAATTTACAATGCCAAACCAATGGCCACAAATATAAATGTATTTAGAGAAAAGGCTCCAAAGGAGCATGTAATTTTCAATTATGGTCTTAGGAAAGGAGATTATACTTTGTTGTTCATAAGGGAAAAAGAAAAATCATAAAGGAATATTCATCCACACAAAGAATCCTACAAGAGAACAAGGAGCAGAGATGGTCATCTACAAGCCTAATGAGAATGTCAGCAAAGAGGGAGGATAATCATTTAAAAATATGAGATTCCCTCCATTGTGAATGAAAATATGTGTGATTGGTTATAATACAAAAATGGAAGTGGGGGGCACTTAATCCCTCATCACACTAGAAAACAGGCAAGCAAACAAATAAAAGAAAATGAATGCAGATAGCTTTGTACATATTATCTTGTGAGAACTATTGCTTATATAGAAGGGTCTACTAATTTATATAAACAATTAAAGATAATGAGAGGTAAAGGGAACTCACAGGCATTAGAGGTAAGGAACTTAAATTTTTCATGAGTTTCACAAAATGATTTTATCTAGAAATTGTGTCCCAAATTAAAGTCCTATTGTGTTTGAGTATCTTAGTTATAAATTTAAGGTGAGACTTTTTAGGAATACTCGGGCTTAGAAAAGTCACAGGTGTGTGTGAAAGGATCGTTATAAATGTTGTGGCTTCTTTTCTAGTAAAATAAGTTAAAGATGTTATTTGTCCAGATGCCAGAACACATACTGCTATCCTGTAGGTGGAAGAAGCCAGATTATTTGAAAGACTTTAGAGAACTACATTACTACAGAAATCCTCAATTAAACAATAGCATACAAATGTTATTTTTAATACTATTTGCATCTCATATTTCAGAATATATAGATATATATTACTGTATGCATATTTGTTCATGGTTTTTAAAAGAATGCAATGCTGAATATCAACAAAGATAATGTGATAGAATGTTATACAACTGTGGTTTTTAATAAACTTAGAGTCATTTGGATACATATCTCCTACTGTATCAATCTGTGGATTTTTTTTTCATGACAGTACAAACACAAGTCATGAGCATCATATGAGTGGTATTCTGTATCAACCTGTGGAAATTTTTTTCATGACAGTGCAAACCCAAGTCATAAGAATCATATGAGTGGCATTCTGTCTGTATTCATGCTAATAAGGACTCTAATGTGGGACCTTATAATAAAACCATACTATGTTAATTTAGAGAATGAAAAGTAGCATCAACTCACATTTTGGGTTTATCAACAAAGTCAGAAGCTACTTGAAAGTTTAAAAAGTAAAGTAGAAAGTTAAAAAAGTATATGTGGATATAGAGCAATCTCACTTTTAATCAGTGTGCTTGACCTAGAACTACACTTTCATTGTTAATATAAGAAGTCCCATAATCATCTGGCCAACTAAAGCAGAGTTTGCATGTTACAGAACTGTCCTTGCCAGTTCTTCTCTTTTCTGTCTTAATTTACAAAGTCCAGGCCACTTAATAGGAAGAATCGTTTCAGTTGTTTTGAGGAAATTAAAGAACTGAAAAAGCATTCAATGTAAAAAACAATCAGTAGAGAAACATCTTTGTGCCAAGTGGAGTGTCAAATCAAATCACTTGAGAAAGCAGTGCTCTTCTGTTTTCTGTTCATTAACCAGTGGGAACAGGTGATTTCTTGTTACTACCTATAGCTTACTTGTGGGTATTTGGAAATCCACAGAGATATCACACAGCACTTAGGCAAGTTCCCCTTTTAAAAGTTGCTTGTAATATCTTTATCTTCCTGTCTTTTTGCAATTGGGAAAGAGTACCACAATACCTTTGTTGGCCTACCATTGAGGAACATATGGACACTGTTGCTAGCAAACTGTCATCTGGAAATCAACGTTTCTTACCTCCTTGTGAAACATGTGGTGGGAGGCTTCTCTTGCTCTCTTATGAGCATAATTTGTCAAAATCCCACTTGAAGTTTGGCTGATCTCATAGGGGGTAATATTTTTTGTTTTCAAGAGGCTACTCGTGTATTTTAATGCACTGCATATTGAGTGATGATTACACTGCATATATGCAAAGCTACAGATAATCAGCTATGTCTGAAACAAGAGCCCATCCTGCACTTCAGGTATTACATGTATTCTAGGGCTGATGTTTGCTAAGGCGTGACTTCTACAAGACTTGCAGTGTTGACTTTGTAGTCTGTCATTACACATACTACATCCTGTTGTGTCTTGAATGATTACATATATATGTTTGTATATAAACAAATGAGTGTGTGTGAGCACATTCATTAGATATAGTATCTATTTCAACTATCAATTTTATATGAGCTAATTTAAATTTTTAATGATTTTACATATGCTATTTGGGTGGAGATTCAATTCCTAAAATAACAATGATGAAGATGATGATGATGATGCAGGAGAGATGACTGGGCAGGTAAGAGCATGTATTTTTAAGCTCCCAGTGATTTCTCCTGTTTCAATTAGAAAAGAAAGGAATAGTTCACACCAACCACAGGTAGGGGCTCACAACTGTCTTTAACTCCAATTTAAAGACTTCTAATGTTCACGCATGGCATCTCTAGTTATAGGGAATACATGTGATGCACATATAAATATGAAGCTGAACCACTCACACATAAAATAAAATTAAATACAATTAAATATACATTTACATTTAAAGAAACCAAAATCTTCGTTTTTTTTTTTTTTAACATTTTGTTGGCCTTAAAGAGACCTTCTAGTAATCCCTGTGATAATCGAAATTATGAGGGAAAAAAGAATAATCACAGAAAATTACTACAATTATGTAAATAGGAATGTTTCCATATGGGTATCCACTTTTCCTTCCTGCAAAAGCTCTTGTACATAAGTATTGATCATCAGCAGGTACCATAACTTTTTGAACTATTGGAAACAGTGAGAGATGCGAATAGGGAGCTACTTTAGAACAATGGTACCCCTTTACCGTCTTGATGACTTTATTTTCTTCCAGTTCATCATGATGACAGTCTTCTGCCACAAGTTTCAACTACCATGATGCTCTGCATAATCTCATGGTGTCACTCAACTATGAACAGAGTCGATTGAAAAAATTAATTCTTTCCTCTTTGCTGTTTTTATTATAGTGTCAAATTAATTAATACAAGAATTAGTTAAGGAAACTACTTCTGTGATAACTTTATTTTTGCTTTAATATTTGTAATTGCTGTTATATGAGCTACATTAATATAATATCCATAACATTTTTTAATTTGATGAGAGATGTGGGGGCGAGAGAGAGAGAGAGAGAGAGAGAGAGAGAGAGAGAGAGAGAGAGATTAGGTGAGGAGGAAAACAGAGATATGCAAAGAAGGAAAAGGTAGTGCATTTAAACATGTTTTTCTTTTGATCCCAAGTGTGGGAGGTGAACAGACTTTTGGGAGGGTGTGTGGTATTTGTAGAATGATAATAATCTTGTGAGAGAACACATCATGTCTGTCTACTAAAAGAGTAACTACCTTTTGGGATGTATGGTCTTTACCAACTGATAAACATCCTAGTACAGATTTAAGAGGATATAGATATAGATATAGATGATATAGATATAGATATAGATACAGATACAGATATAGATATAGATATAGATATAGATATAGATATAGATATAGATATAGATATAGATAACAAGAGGCTTGGGTTTTTGGTTTTGGTGTTGCTTCGCATCCTTTGCTTGCTCATCACTCCACTTCAGGATGTTTCCAGAGATAATGACTCCACAGAACACTCACTTTCAGATTCTAGGTTCCCAGATGCTGCTAAGATTCCAGCTGCTTTGGTTGCAGTCACCTTTGCTGAATTGCTGTTTTTCTGTTTAATGGGTCCACTGAAATCCTGACGATAAAGAGTAGAATTGCTCCCAAGATCTAAGTCTTAAAAGGAAACTTATCCTTTTCCCATTAGACTCTTTTTTTCTCCTGTCTTGAGTAGGAGAGTTGGAAAAGGAGATATAGGCATTAAATGACCCAAAATGAAGTCTGTTTCTAAAACTTCAAAGCCTAGAGAAAAAGGCGGGGTGAAGGGACAAATGACAGTGTTGAGAAAAAGGGGAATGGAGACGTTCTTATTTTTAACAACACATTTGTTGCTGTAAAACACTCTTAAGCCTTCAGATGCACACTAGAAAAATTCTTCCAGACCTAAATTTACGTGGCTCCTTCTATTATTAATCAGAACAGAAGGGATGGGTAAGATTTCTTCCACGTCATTGGTTTGTACCACAAAGAATGAAAAAATTAAAGAAATATGAAATGCAACAAATAGAATCATCCAGAGACTCAAACTAAACTATGTACTATACTATGTTCATAACAGAAAAATATCAACAGCTATAGTACAACCAAGGGAACCACATTTATATAATTTATTTAATAACTTCATACACTTATATTTAGCTATTAAAATGACTTAAGGTTTAAAAATCTCAATGGGATTTTTATTTCATCTTACAGTATCATTTAGCTCAGAGTTTATATCTCAGAGGTATTTAATAATAAACATTCTGATTTTGTGTGTGTCTGTATGTGTACTTAGTACCTGATGGTTATTGGATTTTTTAAAATTGCTTTAACTTTAAGCTCTGTAGACTCAATTTTTAATTTTATTTAATTTATTTTGTTTTATATCAGGTCAAAACCCCAACGATCCTGTCCTCACAGTCCCACTTTGCCTGCCTTTCCCTTCTCTGCCCCCCCCAATTCCTCAAAAAGAGGAGCTCCTCTTCTATCCACCCAGGTCATCAAGTCATATCCAGAGTGTAACTGTCTTCTTTCTAGTGGCCTAACAAGGAAGTCCTGCCAGAGGAAAATAATTGAAAAAAATAGCAATAAATTATATGTCCAATAGAGCCCCAGCTCCCCTTACTAGGGGACCCACATGCAACCTGAGGTGTCCAACAGCTACATCTTTGTAGGGGGCATAGGTCCATTCCACACAAGGTCCTTGGTTGATGTGTCAGTCTCAGCCGGCCCTATGGGTCCAGGTTAGTTTGCTCTGTTGACCTTCTTGTGAAACTCCTGTCATCTCTAGCCTCTTTTCCTCTTCCCCTCACTTTTCCATGGGCTCCTTATGTCTTGCCCAATGTTTGGCTGTGAGTCTCAGCATCTGTTTTGAACTGCGTCTGGATAAGGCCTCTCAGGGGACAACTCTGCTAGGCTCCTGTTGGCAAGCATAGCAGAGTATCCAGAATAGTGTCAGGGATTGCCTTTCTACCATAGGGTTGGTTGGGTTGGGCTAAGCATCAGTTGGATATTCACTTAATCTCTGCTCTAATGGCTCTATTTTTATGCCTGTACATCTTGTAGTCAGAGTAAATTTTTGGTGAAAGGGTTTTTGGGTGAGTTGGTGTTCCCTTCTCTTTACTATAAGTCTTGTCTAGTTAGTGCGTGTCCTCTGTAGTCACTATGATCCCTGCGACTAGGAGTCCCCTCATATACTGCCAGAAGCTTACCTTGACTTAGGTCTGTAGCTTGTCATAGATATGCCCCTGCCTACAGTTTCTCTTTTATCTGCAAGCCTTCTGTCCTCCTCCTCCTCCTCCTCCTCAATGTCAGATCTCCACCCTGAGATCTCTTTCCACACTGTCTCCTACATTGTTCCCTATATTCAACCACTACCACAGCCTTTTCTATTTCCCCTTCTGAGTTTGATATTCCATCTTACCCCTGTCAGAATGGCTAAGATCAAAATCTCAAGAGAGAGCACATGCTGGTGAGAATGTGGAGAAAGGGGAACACTCTCTCATTGCTGGTGAGAGTGCAAACTTGTATAAATACGTTGTAAATCAATCTAGAGCTTTTTCAGAAAATTTGTAGTAGTGCTAACTCAAGACCCATCTATACCACTCCTGGACATATTCACAAAAGATGCCCCACTCTACAACCAAGACACTTGCTCAACTATGTTCATAACAGCTTTATTCCTAATAGCCAGAATTGAGAAACAACCTAGAAGTCTGTCAACTGAAGAATGGATAAAGATTCTGTGCTCCATTTACACTACTTAGTTAATAAAAACAAATAAATCATGAAATTTGCCAGACCCAGAAAGATACAGTTGTATGTACTCACTTATAAGTGCATTTTAGCCATATAGTAGAGGATAAACACACTACAGTGCACAGACACAAAGAAGATTAGTAACAAGGAGGATCAAGGGAGGATGCTCAAATATCACTCAGAAGGGGAAACAGAAAAGACAGAGGTAGCTTTATAGACTCTTTTTTTTTTTAAATTTTTTAATTAATTTATTCTTGTTACATCTCTATGGTTATCCCATCCCTTGTAACCTCCCATTCTCCCCTCCCTCCCATTTTCCCCTTATTCCCCTCCCCTATGACTGTTCCTCAGAGGGATTACCTCCCCCTGTATATGCTCATAGGGTATCAAGTCTCTTCTCAGTGACCTGCTGTCCTTCTTCTGAGTGCCACTAGGTGTCCCCTGCCAGGGGACATGGTCAAATGTGAGGCACCAGAGTACTTGAGAAAGTCAAATCCCTCTCTCCACTCAAGTGTGGAGACTGTCCTGTCCATGGGCTAGATCAGGGTAGGGGTTTAAATTTTACCGCCAGTATTGTCCTTGGCTAGGGCCTTAGTTTGAACAGAAGTTTATTTTGGCTCAAAGATCTGATCAAAGCTAAGGATTCCGTGTGGTCATGGAGGATTTCTTGCCTCAGAATCTCAGAACGACCCAGGTCATCAGATAAGAAAACTCTAGGAGTAATGCTCTGGACTATCTCTATCTTAAGAAAACAAAGATAGCCATATTTCAGTGCAAAAACTCTACCAGGATGGCCTTATATAATCAAAATCCATACCCCTATTGTCACTTTTAAACACTGTAGTCTATTATTTTAATATTTAGTAACTTAGAAATTTTTAACACACAAAAGTTCAGGTACCACACACAAACTGAAACTCTCCTTTCAGGCCATAATTATTAATGTGAGTTACAGTTAGTCAATAGAGACCCAAGTAAGATTGTTTTGTCTACAAGTCTTAACAGGGAAAGCCAGAAAGTACTTACTTAGACTAGTAACACTATGTGTCACACCCTTACACTATCAGAATAGGGCTGGGAACATAAATATACATATATATATATACATATATATATATGTGTGTGTGTATGCATATAAATACATATATATCATTTTATATATATATATCATACAAGAAGAAATTGAATCAGTGAGTCAATATTTTTTCAATGTTTAGCAGTTAATAAGTCTACTTTTACTAAAATTTTAATTTTAATAAAATTGCTACATAATTCATGGGTGACTTATAAATTTCTGTTGCTCAGAACAATAATATGTTTAATACAATATTATATTCTGTTTCTTTTCAGGTTCAGCAGCATTTTTTTTGGTCTCTAGGTCATCAACTGAACATTTTTGAATTTATTTATTTATTATGATAAATCACAGCAGATTTTATTCACACATCTGTCTAGCTACAAAACAGCAAGCAGGAACCTGTCTTTAAATTTACCATTGGCTACAGCTAGCATTATATTTTTTGATAGTATGATTAAGAAAGAAGTAAATTTAATTCGAACAAAAATTCAGATCAGAATCTGGCTTTCCAGACCTGATAGAACAAGAAGATTTTTTTACTTTTATCCGGTAATCAAATTGAAATGCATTTTATAAATAGAAAAACATGGATGACCTCAGAATATCATTTTTAATGTATTGACTTTCCTGACTGTAACCACACACTTGCTATTCTCTGAAGCTTCCTGTTTAGGATGAGAGTCAGTAAGACTCAGGGAACACTTAAAAACCAGAGCAGACAATGGAAAGTAAAAAGCCCATTTAGTTTTGCCAAGAGAAAATCTCAGCATTTTGCCTTCAAAGGAGCCTCGAAAGACAACAGTTTGAGATGCCCTCATACAGCTGACCCTACCACTCCTCCACCATGAGGTGGCACGGGCTATGGAGAGATGACCTCCTCCTTCACCCTTTGCTACCTGTAGCAGGTGGGAGGTGGCCCTGAAGTCATGAGACTGGGAGAGGGCCCTGCACCTCGAATGGATAGCACAGTATGGCCGTGGTGGCAATGACCCAGGTGAGCTACCAGAGGGCATGAGAGACGGAAAGCTGACCCAGCCCTTTGCCAGCTGCGGTATTGCATGCTCTAACCTAGGCAGAGCTGGATAGATCAACGTGGAGATGCTAGCTCAGGAGAGGTAGAGGGTCAACCAAGTCAGCTACCACTTCGGCCCAGGTCCAGCGCTACCACATCATCTATCCCATTATTCTGCTGGAACATGTAAAAAGGCTGGTCCTGCAGATCCAAAGCTGCAGTTTCTCCATGACACAGGACAACAAAAGAATATATCTGAGAGGAGTCCTCATGCGTATCCAGTACTGATAGTGTAGCTGAAGCCAGAGACTTCACTGATCACTCATTGCAAGAAATATATACTATGCACACACTGTGACACACTACAGCCTCTATGTCAAGATTTATGATGATGAAAATGGTGGTGGAGCGGGAGGTGGTGATGTTATTTTCTTCTTGTGGGTGGGATTTCAAGCGCAAAGGACGAATAACGAAGGAAAAGGATTAGTGGGATTGATATACATGGTGCAAAACTCACAATGAATCAATAAATTTTTTAAGAAATGCCCCTCATGGAGGGACACTCATTCAAACATTTAGAAAACAGAAGTAAAACAAAACAAAAACAAAAAACTTTAAGCAGATACGAAGATTTATAAAGTGTTGTTTTTTTCTTAATAGGTAATTGGTTTGTTTCATTGTTATTTTTGAGTTCATGAAAAATATGCACTTACATTAGAAACTCAGAAATAGTTTGCTTTGTATCCTTTTCTCACAAATCTTTCACGTCAAACCTTCAGTGAAACCCAATAAATATAAAATAATAATGAAAATGATGACTACACAGATAGACATAGCCTTTGTAAGCAGAAATTAAATCAACATGAATCTTCACTTTGTATTTGTCTTTCTAATGATTTTGAAAAAAAAGGTTTATCTAAGTTTGATTCTGCTTGTTTCAATGAGAGGTGAAGAAACTGCAGATGCGAGTCTTTCACACTGTTGATACAGGATTTATTTATTAGATTCATTCAGGGTACAGGTTTGTGAGCTATCTGTTTGGATGCCACCCTTGCATTGTGGGGCAATGATCTCTGGTAAAACTACAAACTCAATTATAGCCTGAATTAATATTGTATACATTAAATTTCATAAGTTACACTTGCTTGAACAGAGTAACCGAATTAAAATATGATTTATAATTAAATCCTTATCAATCACTCTAAGAGAGCCAATGATCTGTATTTTCGGTTCTCGTTTTTCATTTAAAACTGTGCAGTGCCTTGTCAGGTAATAAGAATAATCAGTTTCAGGCAATAGACAATGGATTTTTGCAGTACAGTCACATTTGTAATTGATCAGCAATGGCACAATGATTTATCATTCTTGAGATTGCACTACATCAGAAAGCTTTACCCACACAGGAGATCAGCCAGCCTAAGTCAGAACTATTTACAAATGCAATACATAGGTACTCACGAGGGCGAGTCACACATTCCACCTGTTCACAATATGGAGAACATGGTAAACAGTCTTTCTTTTATCATGTAATTCAAAATCTTACAATTAAAATAGGATAAAATCCGTTGCCAGCTTTTTGATCATTTCCCCACGGCAGGACGAGGCCAGGGGAAGAAAACCCTCTCAGTCCTGATGCAATTTTTGATAAGCTAGGGTGGTTTGGGAGTAGGGCTCCCCTTCTCTGAGGAATAGGGGAGGAAAATGGGGAAGACGGAGGGTGAGTCTGGGAGGTGAGGAAGGATGGGGTTATGACCAAGATGTAAAGTGAATAAATAAATAAATTAAAAATGGCTAAAATCACTAATGGAGTTTCATTTTCGCTATTATGAAAAATACTTTAAAGCACCCATGATGCTGAAAAATGTCACTGTAGGCTGCTATGGTGAAGGTTTCCTAATTTATACTGATTATCTTGGTTAGCAAACTTTTAAATACTTTTTATATATTATTTGATTATGTATTATTCATGTTATAAATAGCATTTATGGATAATGCCACAACACATGAAAGACGGTGTCATTATTTTTGAAAAGAAGGAAGATGATATGATACTTTAGTGTCTCCATTCATAATAATGTCCAAAATTTGACATTATGACATGATGTTGTCATAGGTAGCTAGCTGTGTTGAGCCTATGTCAGAACTTTGGATATGTAATGCCTGTGGATGGCAGGCTGGCCATGCCCATTAAAACAAATACTTCTGATTATTGCTTTAAGTTTTAATGATTTTTTTGTCACCTAAAAATTTCACTTATATGTCTGTAAGTTGTATAAGTAGTTATGAAGAAAATAAAAATAAAATGCAATTAAAATTCAGTGAAGTAAGGGACAATATTTAAAATGAGTTTCTAGTGTAATTTTTCTCAGTATTGTAATTAGATAGTTCTCCTTTAACAAGTGACTCTCAAACATGAAATAATTCATTTATTTTTTTAATCTAATACTGACAGTCCACAGTGATTTACAGATATCAGTGAGTACTCTGCATCTGATAATAATATTATAATGAAATCATACACTATGTCAAAAGAATTAATGATCCAAAGTTTATCTTAAATTTATTTGAAAACAGAAACTTTGGAACTATTTCACTTAATTTCATTAATTTATTTAATATTATATAGTAAAATTTTCTATCTCAAACTACCATTATATAGATGATGAAAAATTTACACACATTAAAAAGAGCTGGCATTCTTTTTTATATATATGGAATAAAGTATCGTTTTTATGTTGTCAAAGTTACAGTGTGAGACAATGGTCACCACATCTTTCAAAGTTGGTTTTTGTATATAATTGGATAAATCAGTTTTTGAGACATTACAAAATCTTTAATGATTTTATTTCCAGCTACAATCAAAATAGAAGTGCTCAGTATAATACTTTACAGCTTACGTTTCAATAAATTGAATAATTCATATATTTAATAAGTATTATTTCTGGCCACAACTTTGTAAAGCAAGGAATATGTTGATATCGATTGCTATTTTCAATTTAATGAAGCTTCATAAATAAATGAAAGAATTTACCCCAAATCACTGTTTACACAAAACTCCTATTCTGTCTGATTTTTGCTTTAATAATACAAATCAGCAAATTTCCTCTTTACAAATCTGAAAATAAGGGATCCAGCATTCTAAATTGCAATTGAATGCAAGAGTTTACAGGAAAATTAGTGGCCAGCTTTCATTAATAGCATAAATCCAGCTGGATGATCTAATAAAGCAATGGGGAAGACTGTTATCTAAGTGGGAGGCTGGCTCCATAGACCTTGTACCGATAAAATGTCATTCACATAAAACTGACTCAGGATTTATAGTTTTGTGTATTATTTCAATGTCCATGGAAAGCAGGGCTTGGGTCTTGGATCCACTCAATGTTGCTGGATGGTGAACTTGTCCCTGGCCAGTCTGAAATTGACAAATATAATAAATTTTCTTTTATTTACATATAGATTATATATGTATATACATATAAATTATAGCAAACTGTGCTTCATTTGGCTGCATTGAAACAGGTATTTATTTTAGTATGAAGTAATCTTGCAAAAGCAGAAATCTTGAAAGTTCTGAAACTTATTACTTTAGGGAACAAGTCTAATTTGACAATACTATGCAATATGATATATGTGCCAACCTCACATAACTCTATTTTGGAAAACATATAATTTATCCCAAACTATTCAAAGTTTGCATTTCTTTTTTTACTTTTAAAAAATTTTAAATAATTTATTCAGATTACATCTCAATCATTATTCCATCACGTGTATCTTCACATTTCCCTCTTCCCTCCCTCCTTCACCCTCTACCCATCCTCTAGGTCTGTGACAGAAAAGGACCTCCTCTCCCACCATATGATCACAGGCTATCAGGACTCATCTGGACAGCCTGTTTACCCTTCCTCTGAGTGTCACCAGGCCTTCCCACCTAGGGGAAGTGGTCAAATTAGGGCACCAGGGTTCACATCAGAGGTAGTCCCCACTCTCCACACAACTGTGAAGAATGTGCTGTTCATTGGCTAGATATGAATAGGTTTGTAATTTACTGCATGCATTCTCCTTGGTTGGCACAGGAGTTTGAACAGAACCCATGGGTCCAGATCCACCAGCCTTGATGATCTTCCTGTAGGTTTCTAGGATCCCTCTAGATCCTTCTATTTGTATATCTTTTGCATACAATTAAGAGCTGGAAGTAAAGTAAACTAAAGGTCTAAATTTACCAAATCACTGATCTGCATTTTGGAATATAAAACTTTATTTTCCAGTTGTATAAATAAACCTAAAACAAGGTTATCAAAAAGCTGTGGGCCTCATCAGAACAAATCACTGGATAAATGAGTTGGAAATGTATGCTGGCTAAGATGTTTAGGGGACTGTGGGTGGGTATATCTAATTACAGGGGTTAATCATTGTGAAATATCCTATTATTCCACACTTCAAAGCAGTTAAGTCCATTTTACTCATCTTTCCTTTGTAAAGGTAGCATTAAGAAACAAAGCAAAAAGCAATGCCTGCTTAATCCAGCATTTATCTGCTTCTGTAGGATTCTAATTTCCCAGCTGGCTTTACATCTTGTGAAACTGCAAGGAATCACTACTTTAACATTTCAGGCATCTAGCAACACACCACATCAAATGAATGTTCAATGTACCCTGGGTAAACAGGATTATACAAGAGGAAACAGACATAAGGAAAACATCTTTGCTTTTCAGGTCTGGAAAAAAAATGAATGTTTAAAATCCCATCAAAATTGGTACCCATATTTGACAGAAAATACACTGTGTACAAGTCATTTCCTTTCCAGTTCCACTGATGATAATGATGATGTGAAAATGACAAGGTTTAATACTTCAGAGGATTCAGTGACAATGTGATATGTTTTGCACGTCGCTTATTCTTGTTAAGTATACCTTGTCTTGAAGGCTTCTGTGAGAATAACTTCCGTGGATGTAAATCAGCAAAAGAATTCAAGCAAATACTTCTTCCTGAGAAAATCTTCAATTCTGCTCTAATTATCAAAGCTAAAAGGTATAAAGTACCTATTTTCTTTCACAGCGCTTATTTCTCATTTTTGAGGAAAGGCATCATTTTTAAAGGGCATAAAAGACCAGAGAGAATACATTTTCCAGTTGACATGAGACATTTAATACAATAGAAATGTCTAATTGGTGTCAAATGAGGTCAGGTGGTTTTGTCCCCCACATAGGGACACACAGAAAATAAAAGGTCAACTTGTGATGCCTTCAAACTTAGTAAGAAAAACTGTATTTTTCAAAACCATAAAAGAGTACAAATCACTTATTATAAAAATAAGCAAAGAAAAATATCATTCATTAAAATGGTCTTTTGTGAATCATTAATAGTTTATTATTATCTAATAAAATGTCAGTTTTCTCAGTGTGCCACTGACTGGGAGATAAAATTCATTTCTGTAGGTATATATGTAACTGTGTCTAAGGTAAAATTGTATTTGCTACTTTAAACATGATTTCATTTTGAAAGATATTTCTGTAAATATAAAATATAACCTACATAATCTCAATATCATCTACATAAAATGAGTTACATGTTTGAGGGCGAGAGACGACTGGTCAAAGAAAGAATACAAAAAATAAGCTTTCTTCCTTTTACTCCTAATAATCAATTATTTGTGACCTTCTGAAAACTTATAGATTTTTTTTGTCAGGCTATTCTGAAATCATTCTTTTTTTCTTGTTTGTTTTGTTTGTTTAGTTGTTTGTTATTTAGGGAGAGAGCTTTTATCTGTAGCTTTGTCTGTTCTGGACTCTCTTTGTAGACTAGGCTGGCCTCAGACTCACAGAGATCTGCCTGCCTCTGCTTCCTCAAGTGCTGGGATGACAGGCATGAGCCAGTTGCTCTGGTAACATTTTTGCTAAAGCATTCTGCATTGCATCCAACTCTTCAGAGTGTATGGCATACTCATAATAATGGTTAGAAGTTTCTTTTTAATATAAGAATATATATATCCTATAATCCATGCTCCATGCTTTATTATAGAATATGTGTGTGTATGTGTGTGTGTGT
>OU015749.1:48875814-48891824 GCA_907169655.1 Acomys percivali
ACACACACACACATACACACACACTTTCTTCGGTTAGATAAATCAAAAGTATAAATAAGTTGGTCTCAAGCAATTTATTTTCTTGATGTCTATTTACTGAATGTATCTCAAGAATATATGGAATTAATATATAATTTTAGAGGGTCGCATAGTTGCATTAATACATATGAAACTTTCATCTATATTCACATGGTAATACTAAAACTGAGCATCTGTACATAAAAAAATCAAGTCTAACACATTAAATCATTGTTTTCTTATTCAACATTAAATAACTATGACATAGAAACTTACTGGAGAGCTATTTATATCTTAAAATAATTAAATTTGGTAAAATATGAATTTAGTGTTTGGTTTTTGGCATTCTAACATATGAATCTCCCAAAGAAATAAAAAGAGTCAAAGCCACAATGTCCTGAGGAGAGGGAAGTATCAGAGGCCCAATCTTCAAAAGACACAGCTAATGTTATCAAAAACCAAAACAAACCTAGATTCAGGAGGCATGAGTTTGGTTTTTAAAATAAATCCAAATACTGAATATAGAAAGGCATAAAGCTGACCTTGGTGGAAAAAAATGTTAGTATGGTAAAATATTATCAAAAGAAATAACACTAGAAGATTGTTAAACTGAATACGGGCTTTGAAAAACAAAAACAAAATGAAACCAAACCCATTACATGGGGACAGAGGTCAGCTTGAGTATTAAAACAGAGAAAGCTCAAGTCTGCAAATATAGACCTTACTTAAGCTGCTCAATTGAGAAGAGTTCTATAAAGTTCAGGGCTTCAGAAAGCAATAGAACGCTATGTGGTAGGCAAATCCTAGGAGGGCATGTCCTGCAGTCAACCTTTCTTACACTCCCCTTTTGCCCTAAGTTCCTGTGCTTGTTTCTAGTCAATAAAACATGACAAAGATGAATGGATTTCATAAGCCTCCAGACTCGGCTGACAAGGGAAAACAACTCTCTGCCTTTGAAGAAGTAGATTTCCTCTCTCTTGTCTGAGTACTCCCATGTGAAAGGGAATGAACAGGGCTTCAGGAACTGAGGGCAACCTCAGTGAATACAACCAAGAAACTGTGCCCCACATTCTACAATTTTTAGGAAGTAAAGTTTAGTAACATTGGAGCTTAGAAGAGGACAAAAATTTCTAACAGGAAGGGTCAAGGCAGAATGACCCTTTTGGGACTACTGAATGATTCTCGAGCAGAGCATGCGTTCAGACCGTGTCCATAACTGCTCACGGAAAAGTTGACATAATAAATGATCTGTGGTAAAATTTGGATATCACACTATAAGAATTCTGTTTGATGACTCATCTTTCATACAATTTTGCATTAGAAACAACAGGACTAAGTGAATACAGATGGACAAATAGTGCAGCTAAGAGACAGTACAAATGCTAGTCCTCGTGACAGTGCTGTGAACAATACGTAAATTTTGTCTCTATGACTGTATTAGTCACAGCAAATATCGTTACATTTACCTCCTTGGGTTGTTAAATCAGGCCAAAATTGTAAAGCAGAAGAAATACTCATACAAATGTCGTTTTGTTTATGAATATTTCTGGAAATTTAATTGTGCTTTAAAGGAATATAATTGATCAAAGAAGAGTCTAAAACTTGATAACACTAATAATTGTGAAAAAAGAGATTATGAGAGAATCTAATCCTTAAAAAGAAGTATACCAAGAGATTGGAAGAGCATGTAAACATGCTTATATAATCCAGGCTGCTTTTAGATCATCTTAAAAGTTTAAATTTGAATTTTTCTGAGGATGATGGAAACAATTCACAAACTCTAATAAATCACCTGTACGTGGAACGCATAAAAGGCCATTATCATAATCTTAATAATTTATTTTAAATTTAGAATATAGAACATGGGACTGTAACAGTATATGTGTGGGTGTATGTGTGTGTGTGTGTGTTTACCCTATATACATTTCTTCTTTCTTTTCTACTTTAAAAGATTTCTTTAGTATTATGTGTACACGTTTGCCCCATTCCAAATGGATGACACACAAGGCAATTGGGTGCTCTGGGACTGCAGTTGGAGGTGGTTGTGAGCCACTATGTGGGTGCCAGGAACTTAATCCCAGTCCTCCACAAGAGCAGCAGTACTCCTATCTAGCATGTCCATTTGCTTTTCTTATTTTTTATTAAAGCCTTACTAAAATGACTTGTAAATAAAAAAAATATAAGCATGCTTCAAAATTAACCATTTTTTAATTTTAAAAGTTATTAAATATTTCTACATAATCATTTATATTATTACACATATATACAATAAATTACCTATAGCAAGAAGAACCATGACACAATCAGGAATTATATAAATGTTACATTGTTAGTGTTTTGGCTATTTATACTTGACAAGAAAACATCTTTCCTGTCTTGGTGTGTCAAAAATTCTGAATGTAAATCAATCTCCATCACATCTTGTTATTATCAACTTAAAACCTGTGTCTAGATATAAAAACATCTTAACCCCTAAACAACTAAGCCTCTTTGTAAAAATAAGCTGCCCGGTTTTCCACCCCATCAGAGACTTGAGAAGGAATAAACTTGATTACCTGAGTATGCCCAGAGAGTAGGTTAATAGCTTTTCAAATGAGAAGATGACAGAGTTCTGAGTCAATATACACCCCTAGTCTCTTCTTGCAAATTCTATCACTTTCACTTAAAACTTCATATGCTGTCTTAAAAAAGAAGAAAGAATGAATGAAAGAAAGAAAGAAAGAAAGAAAGAAAGAAAGAAAGAAAGAAAGAAAGAAAGAAGGAAAAGGAAGAAATCCCTGATTCTACTAGAACTGTTGAATGTGCACAGGTATATGGTATCTACTGTAGCTACACTGTAAAACTAACTCTCACTCCTGCACAGCTATCAACTACTACTAGCTCCTCAGTTAGTGGTGGGACTTTTGAGCTCTCCATTCATACTGTGATTTGGGTTGCCTTGATCTTGCTAAAGTCTTGTCCATATATTAATAGCTACTGTGAGTTCATGTCCAGAACACACTGTTTCACAATCAAGTCTATGGAAAAAGATGCCCATCCATGTAGAAGAGGCATAAAGAATAGCAAATAAACATGACCAGGAAAAGAAATTCCCAATTTCATGTAACTGTGATACATACATTTCTCTAAGTTCATTAGAATTTAAGCTTATGTCATAAGTAGGAATCATTTACATCTTCCAGATGTTTGTATATATGTATGTTTATACGAGTGTATATTTACGTATATTCCTTTCTCTTGTGATGTGTTGGCCTTATTTATTTTTCCTGTTGATGCTATACCGATTCTTGCCAAACACAACTCAATAGAGAAAATTTTTATTTTGGCTAATAGTGCCAGCACATAGTCTGCTATGTCAGAGAAGTGACAGACCAGGATATGAAAGCAGCTGGTCACATGAAATCTATAGTCAAGGAGAGAATGCTGAATGTACTCAGATCACTTTCTCCAGCATCCAAATACATGTAATGGTATCATTTACAGTGGGCCAGATCTTCTCATCTCATTTATCATACTCAATATAATTCTCCACAGACGATTATAGACACAACCAAGAGGACACCTGAAATTAATCATCCTAGTGTTGAACTTTTTAAAACTTGTAAGGCAGGACATTAAATTAATTTTTTCCTGGAGAAATTTTAATTATTCTGTATTGTTTCAGTCAAATTTATGTGGTTATTTGAAACATTTATTTTTTTTAGCACATTAAAAAACAAACAAACAACAACAAAGGCCCAATCTTTCATTCATACTTTCTGAACTCAAGCCTAGATTCTTTAGCTATAAGAGGCAGGACACTTAGTGATACACTTCGAAAATAATATGTTTTCATAATCTAGTAAATTTCATAAATAAAAGTCTGTCTTTATATGTACTTTTACTTGTTTGGAATTATTTATGTCCTATGTCATTCATCCACAAATATTTAATAAGGTAACATTTTATTGTTTGAAAATTCTATTCATACTTATTGGTGATTATCATTAAATCATTCCTCCTGTTCCTTCCCATTCAATTCTTTCCTTATGCCACTGAACATTTTTTCCAACTCTGTGTGTTCTGCTTTTAAAATCACACAAACCACCTTGGTCTGCTTGTATAAACATGGCTGTAGAACCATCTACTGGGACATGAGAAGTCTTCTAGAGATAACATCATTGAAAAAAAAAAAGATCAGTGATATGAACAAAAACCAAACCAATTGAAAATAGCTGTTAAGTAGGGGCAGAATTCATTAACCCACCCCAACTCATGTTGTGATTTTTGAATGGCTTGTTCTTTTGTTGGGCTTGTGCACACAGTCATAGCAAAAGTGACTTCATTTTTACACAGTCATAAGGGGAAAATTCTGTTTTGCCAAGGATCGTCACTGCTGCTGGCTGCTACTATCTTCCCACCTTGTCTTCTGGGAATATCCCTATTTCTGGCACATGATGGAAATGATATCAATATCTTCTGTAGATGTTTGCATTCCAAGGTCTTTTCTCTGAACAATGACCAATATTGGTGTCTATATTTTTATTTGATGCCAAAAGAAGGTCCTCTATTCATATTTAAGATATATGCTAATCTATATGCATAAAAATAAAATCTTAGAAAGCAATGTATTATTCTGTCATACCATATTAATGTACTGGGCTATAGAGTGGACCTTAAATTCAACCAGAGAGTGGTTAGTTATTTTCATAACTTTCAGGTCAGTTGTTACTGTACTTCACAGAGTTTCCAACAGTGTAAGACTTTTGATTACTATTCTTCCTGAGTAATATTCATTTAATAAAAGCTAGTCATCATGGGTAAACCTTTATGATTGGTGCCAGATTAATATAAATATGTCCTAAGTCACTCAAGCATGTGGTATCTTCAGTTAAGATCTTAGCCTAAAGTTCTGAAGGGTCACCAAATCAATGATAGTAGCCTATGAAGACTGAAATGGTCTATGAAATCCTATTGACAATCCATATGTAAAGAAGTTCATATCTGCTATTTTCTTGTTCTTGTTGTTGTTGTTTTATTTTTTAAAAATTCTTTGAGAAGTTCACATCATATACCACAACCTCACTGATCACCCAATCTCTCCATATCAGTCCTCCACACTTGCAACCTACCCCTACAAAGAAATCAAACAAGCAAACAAAGAAACATCTCCCCACGGAAGCTTTGGTGTGTCATGGTATGACACACAGTATGTCCTTTAAACTACAGAGCTTTTCCTGCAAATGTACATTGCAGTGGGTATTGGTGTGGTTCAATTTGGCTGGCTTCTGATAAACCATCAATACTGGATCCTCACTGGAAATCTTCCCAGATATCCTATTATTACCCTGTGTCGTGGAGATATTGTAGCTTTGGTTCTGGAAGAGGAGTCCCTTGATTTATTCTAACAGTTCATAGATGAAGTAGATGTTGGGGTGGGCCAGCGGAAAGCCTGGATCTGGACCTGGGTGTTAGTGGAGATGGTCACCATGACAGCTCTCCCATGCTCACACCATTGAGGCCAACTCTCCAGCACATAGGACACATTGGCCAGCTCTCCAGCACATAGGACACATTGGCCAGCTCTCCAGCATTGCCTAGGAGAAGGGTAGGGCCAGCTCACAGAAGTGCCATAGCCAACAAAAGCCAGCTCTGCTGTGCTGCCCAGAAGAGGTACAGGGCTGTCAATCTCTTCTGCTGCAGCTAGAGACAGTTGGGGAACCTCTACTGCTTTCATGTCCTCAGGTACTGCTCTCCCACAATGCCTAGGAAAAGCCTGAAGCCTCACATATACCATGGGAGTTGAGGGGAGTCTTTCTTCTGTGTATGTGCCAACACAAGGCTTAAAAGGGTCTATGCCATTTCCCTTATGTCCTGGCCTGGGGGCTGGCTCAATGGCAACCCCACGGCAAAGGCCAACTACTGTGCTTCTTAGGTGAGGTGCCAGGCCTGTTCTTTTTATGCTGCATCCAGTGAGGACCTCGGCCTTGTTCCTATGTTTTTAGTTGACAGCCTATAGTTGCTGGGAAAGGTATTATCCTCCATGCCCATTGTAGGGTAACACATAAACTGTATAATTGTAGGTAAAGATTAAGAAGATTCTACAGTTATTGTAAGCTTTGCTACATAGTTTCAGTAATAATAACAGCATGGTACTGGCATGAAAATGGGCAGATTAATCAATAATATAGAATTATGAACTCACATATTACTCTACAATCTTACAGCTAGCTTGTTTTGACAAAGATAATAAAAAGTAATGTAGTTACATTAGAGTACATTCCATAGGAAAGGTCTTCCTGAACAGCAGCACCTGAATTAATAATAACTTTTAACAAGTGGAACTTCATAAAACCATAAATTCCCTGTATGGCAAAGAATGCTATCATTCCAGTGAGGCAAAATCCTACTAAATGATAATGTTTTTTCCAGCTATACATCTGAAGGTGGGTTAGTGTATAGAATGTACAAAGAACGTAAAATACTGGACAGCAAGAAAAAAAACTAATTAAAAATTAGGGCATGGTACTGAACATAAAGTTACCAAAAGAATAAATGCAAATAGCTATGAGATAATTTGTAAGATATTTAGCATCCTTAGTCACCAGATAAATGCAAATTAAAACTACTTAAGGATTTCATCTATCCAAGTCAGAATTGTTAATATTATGTTTTAAAAGATGACACATTCTTGCATCCATGTGAGGGAAGGAGAATACTTACTCACTGCTGGTGGGAGTGCAAAACGGTACAGTCATTATGGAAATCAGTTTGGAGGTTACTTAAAAAGATAAAAATAAAGCTACCATATGATCCAGCTATATCACTCTTAGGAATGTTTCCATAAGAACAGTCACCTAAATTGATCAAGCATCTCTAGGTAATCAGGGGATAGCCTACATGTGAGCACAGGTAAATAGCCTCACCTCTTGGCCTGTAATGTCTACAAAAACACAATTGAACAATGTCAATGTAATTATTTATAGATATTTCTAAAGACAACCAGCCCACAGTTTAACGTGAGTAGTATGCCTGCTCCTAGAAAAGATAAAGTGTGTGTATTTATGACTGTGTGTATGGAGATCACATAATTTCCACATTCTTTTTCTGAGGTAGTCTAGATCACATAGAAAATCTATTAAATTATTCAACTAAGATCTTTCTCTAATACAGCTATTGTTCAAATTGGCATATATATCAAAATTCCCAGTGAACTAAGTTTTATTTTAAAACTGCTACATTTTAAATTAAAACATGATGTCTTAAGCTTTCTGCAACGGTCATGTCTTGATATGATGAGACAGTGTTAAAACGTCCATGACTTTCCAATTCTGACAATTACTGCTTCATTACTGGAGCTACAATCACTGTAGATTCTTTTCTTCCTTGGCATCTGTGTCATGCTGATTGCTCATGCTGAACTTGCAGTCAATTACAGACTTGTACCTTTAGAACTTTTTAAAGGAAACATTGCTAAAGTAGCTATTTCCCTGCACTGTAATTATCTAGTTAATCTTTTAGGAATTCAATGTGGAAAGGACTCTTTCTTTTGAAATATATGCCTTGTTAAATTTTATGCGTCATTCTAATCTAGAGACATTTTCTGGATCACAGTTTTTAAATCCAAGCTGCCAGATTCATATTACTCATAAGTTCCATAACTTGTGCTGTTGTATTTATGGAAGTTACTAATGTGTTGAATGCATTATTTAACATTAATAAATTCAAACATATTAAATATGTTTTATTTATCAAACTTAGGGTGATACTGCTATTTAAATGAATGGATTTTGAGAGTATGATGCCTGTTAAAATGAATAAAGTCACCTGATTTTCTAGCATAGATACATATTTCTGTGGGATTATTTGTTTTTAGATGAATATTAAAGATAACTTTGTCAAAGGTTTATTGACTCTAAACATATTACATTTAACTATAGCAATTTCAAGGTTGATTGGACTAGTAATTATTTTAAAAAGTAACTGTCACTTGCCATGATATGTTCCTGAAATAGACTGCCTTGAATGATCAATGAATTTTATCTGAAATCTTTGCACATTAAAAGCACATTATTCTAAAACTATTTATTGGTTCAGTATCACTTATGATGATTCTTAACTCACAAAATTTAACTTTATGACACTTATTATATTCTTCTTTACCATTATTTAGCTAGTTGCTTAACATAATCTTTTAGATGGTTTTTAGATTAATATTTTCCTGCAATTCATGTTAATTCTACTTCTTTCATTATTTCATTAATTATATCAAATTGTTGTAGCTGCACATGGCTTGAAAGAAAATAACACCTACATGAGAATTTAAAATTCAATATGTATACATTTGTCACACAACAGATACACATAAAATTTCAAAATTTTGCAATAGGTATAGATTTTAGTGATGTAAACCAATACTTTTGCATTTATCAATAATAGCTCTGTGTGAGAGATTCAGTATGAGGGACTGGTACATCACAAGGAGGTGAACCTACAAAATGGTCTTCTCTACAAATTCCCTTGGTACACTGGAGATTTGTTCTATGCATGATCAACCTCCATAAGCTTTTTAAAAGTATCTTCTCATATATAGCAGCTGGAAAAGGTCAGAGAAAGAGTCTTTAAAGCTTGGAAGTTTTCTATCTTAACTATTCTTTGCAATGTTACTCATTACAAAGAAGAGTACATATAATCAGATCACCTATAGAGAACTAGGAAGGAACCAAGTGCTACCTTTATTTGAATAAAATAGGAGCCAGCTTCAAAGGGAATCTATTTATGGGCTTTAAAATCCTTAGGATTCTTTGTAAAAGAAAGAACTGGAGCTCTAAAATTGCCCACACTCATTGTTCTAACTATTAATTCATACCCTACATCGTATTTGAGGTACATAATGATAACTAGCGCAATCCTTTGTACCACTTATATGATTCATGTTACTGTAATATTTATTGTCGTACTAGTATTACAATTTCCAGTCATTAAATTTTGAAACATCCAACATAATGAAGTCTGTAACTGAATCAAAATTCATCTACCCCACATGAATTTCAGTAATTCAGTCAGTTTTCCTGAGTTGAGAATACATACTTGGCCTCTGCTGTCAAGGAAATTGCAGGAGGCTCAGGGGTTAAGCAGTTTGCCTGCAGGGCCTCATGGTTCCCCCATTACTTTTCTACTTCCAGGCTCTAAAGTTCCTGCCCAGAGAAGCACATCTTGTAAAGCAAAGCCAGAAACTGTTGTTATAGAGAAGGTCAGCTATGCAGGGAGGTCTAGCCTGGCAGTGAGATGATAGGCAGTGGAACTCCCAAAGCCAGGATGGAATAAAGCAGAGAGCAGTCTCCTTGGCTGCAGTGACACAAGCTCCACACCTTTTGCTATGGGACTCTATGGATACTTTGAAATCTGAAAGGCTCTGAGGGAGAACGATACCTATCTTCAACCTTTAGTGAGGGCGTGGAGGTACTGTCAATTATCTAACACTGCGTATTGTAAGCTTTCTTTTATCCTGGTGTGGAAAGATGTCTTATCTGTTGAAGGAAAATAGTGAAACAGTAAATTGATTAAAGAAAACAGCACTATATTTCTTAGCTGAATTTTATTCATTGTGTAAAGCTTAAATTTAAGGATGTATTTTTGTAGATAAGTATATGCTATGGAGAAGGATCCAGAGGGTCCTAGAAACCTACAAGAAGAACATCATGATGGGGAGATCTGGGCCCAGGGGTTCTGCTCAAACTACTGCACCAACCAAGGACAATACTTGCAGTAAACATTGAACCCCTTCTCAGATATAACCAATGGTCAGGACATTCTCCACAGTTGAGTGGAGAGTGGGGACTGACTTAGACATCAACTCTGGTGCTCCATATTTGACCACTTCCCCCTGGTGGGGATGCCTGGTGGCACTCAGAAAAAGAATAACCAGGCTACCAAGATGAGACTTGATAGCCCATGACAATTTAGTGGGGGAGGAGGTCCCCCTGGGTCACAGACATAAGGCAGGAGAATAGTGTGAAAGTGGGAGGGAGGGAGGAATGGGAAGGTACAAGGGACAGGATAATAATTGAGATGTAATTTGGATAAATTAATTAAATAAAAAGCAACTTTAAAAAAAGAAAATTAATAGCTTATGTACATATGCTGTATTAATGTGAACACATACTTACAAAGTAACAAATTTCACACTTGAAGAATAAAAGCTATTTAAATCAAACTTTACCTTACATCTTACCAGTTCTGCTACTTTGAGTGATCAGTATTAGCTATTTAATTGGCAACATGGTCACTAATGCAATAAACCCATTAGGATAATATTATGTGGTTAATAGCTTAATTTGCTTGATACAGAAATTTACTCCATTAGACTCTTATTACTGACACACTTCCACCCTAACCCGTTAATGTCCTAGACTTTACATTACAGTGACAGCAGTGAAATAAGACTAGATGAAAACAATCCTTTGCACCTCCTGTACTGAATAAATGTCAGTATCAGGGACACATGGTCAGCTACACTCAACAGTCATATTTTAAAATCACAATCACCAAGGTATTTTAAGATACTATTGAGAAATGAGAGTTTTTTTCTTATGAATAGATTTGTAGCTTTTCCAGAAAGAATGATAAAGAATTGCCATGTGCCCTCACCTCATGAGGACACACAGGATACTGTGATGAGAAAGTGAAATCTTACCAGGTCCTTGTACAGGATACCTTGACCTCTACTTTCTGGGCAAAAACTGTAATTGTAAGTACCTTAGTGAATGTTGTACTACTAGAGAGCTTTGTACTTTCTATCCAGTGACACAGTAACTTCCTAAATACTAACATTTTATTGTCCCATTAAGTTTAGTGTACATAGTTTTAATCCAACATATGGTATATTAGCCACACATTCAATCTCTCTCTCTCTCTCTCTCTCTCTCTCTCTCTCTCTCTCTCTCTCTCTTGCAATTCTTTTAATCTCATATAATCAGACAATCAAATAATATTCATGATTTTCCAGATCATCTTATTTTTCATCAACATTAAGGTCTATAATTCTTTGTCTCATCAAAGGTCTGCCTATTAATAAATGGAAGGAGAACAGTGAACTAGAGGCTTGTTAAAGATTTGAAAACACCAAGCAGTGATGGCACCTGTATTTAATCCCAGCACTTAAGAGGCAGGAGAATTCATATATCTGAATTCAAGGCCAGCATGGTCTACAGAGTGAGTTCCAGGACAGCCAGGGCTACAGAGAGAAACCCTGAATTGAAAAACCAAAAGAATAAAATAAAATAAAGATTTAAAGATTTATGAACTGAATGAGTGTGTGCAAAGTTTGCAATCATAGATATTATGAAAATTAAAGCTCCTCGTTTGAATGTAAATAAGAAGTTGTGTGCTTTTTCCCAGAATAAGTTCTAAGTTCTCAATTTATTTAGCTGAGCCAAAGTTTAATGTTTAAATAAATGCTTAATTTCAGTAATGAAGAATATGCAGAGAAAGTAATAAATTAGTAATATTTAAAATTCTAAACATCTGATTAATTCAGATTCTGATACTGTTTATTAATAGAACCACCAGTATCATAATGCTTAAATATACTATTCAACAAAAATATTCATAAATAAATATTTTTCTTAAATGCTTTGAAAATAAAATGAGTTTTAAAAAACAATTTTGGAACAGCAGCTGCACATTCAGAATATGATTGTCAATTATTCTCAGCATAAGCCCATAAACAAAAGAAAATTTCAAGTTTATGTATTCATATGAACAGAGTTGAAAAGGTATATTAATCCATTTCAGAGTTAAAGTAGGAATTTCAATATTAAATAATTATTTTGTTTAGGAAAAAATGCATTCATCTTACCAAAAAGTTCTACATGTAAACATTTCACTGCCTTTACTAATGCTAATGTTGAAGGTTTATCAGAGCTGTGTTAATTTTAAAGTCAAAATACAAAGAAGTGGCTGACGATGTTGTCAAAGTGGTCAAAATATAGATCACATCATTTCTAATTTAAATATACTACATTTTGGAGGTTTGATTAGTTTATTTCTTTATTTACTTTACATCCCAGTTGTAGCCACTTCCTACCTCTCCTCCCAGTCCCACTCTCCCTCCCTGATTTCTCACTCTTCTATTCCTCAGAAAAGGGGAGCCCCTACCCACCCCACTATAGCTCATTAAGTTACACCAAGACTGAGAACTTCCTCTTCCTCTGTGGCATGGCATGACAGCCCTTTCATGGAGAAGAGATCAAAAAGCAGGCAACAGAGTCCATGTCAGAGACAGCCCTGCCCCCACTCTCCTTAGTAGTGAAGCCACATGAAGCTTGAGCTACCCATTGGCTACATCTTTGTAGAGGACCTAGATCCAGTCCATGCATGATCTTTCATTGGTGTTTCAGACACCACAGGGCCCTCTGGAACCTGGTTAGTTGGGTTGGTTGGTCTTGTGGATCTCTACACTCCTCTAGGTCCTTGTGTCTAAGATCAAATCTCAAGTGACAGCACATGCTGGTAAGGATGTATAGAAATGGGACCACTCATCTATTGATGATGGGAGTCCAAACTTGTAAAACCACTTTGGAAATCATTTTGGAGCTTTCTCTGCAAATAGGAATAGTGCTACCTTAAGCTATACCACTCCTGGGCATACAAACAAGCTATAAGGATATTTGCTCAACTATATTCATAGCAGCTTTATTTGCAATAGCCAGAAACTGGAAACAACCTAGTTATCCCTCAATGAAAGAATGGATAAAGAACCTATGGTACATTTACACAATGGAATACTACTCAGCTCTTAAAAAAAGAGGAAATCATGAAATTTGCGAGCAAATTGTTGGAACTATAAAATATTTTTCTGAGCATTTAACTCATACCCAGAAAGGCACACATGGTGCGCACTCAGTTGTTAGCAATTTTAGCCATACAGGATACAGGATAAACCTACTATGCACAGACCTAAAAAGATAAGTAACAAAGAACACTTAGGGGACAATGCTTAAATCTCACTCAGAAATAGATAGTGGCACTGGTTAAAGAGAGGGAGCAAGGTAGGGGGCAGAGCACAGAGAGAAATAAGGGTGGAGATTTTTTTTTTAATTGTAAATCTTACTTAAGTTTCCATAGTTAGATATTTATAGTCAGAAGTGGAAGACATCATGAGCTTCCCATTTCCCATGTTGGGGTGTTTTATTCTCATACAGGCAACTAAGGAACGGTGAGATTGGAATAAATAGTCTTCCGGAGTGTCTAGCACACCAACTGGTTACCAATAACAAATGGTCCTCATTCTTCTCAGAGAAGTGGGGGACCACAAGGAGAACCAAACCCATTCCTGCATGTTAAGTTTCAGCAGGACTAAATGTATCCTTTCCCACTCAGGTCAGCCAAGGCACCCAGCTAGGGATCCAAAGACAGGCAACAGAGTCAGAGACAGCCCCTACTTTTACTGTCAGGGGACCCACATCTTGAACAGGCTGCACATCTGCTACCTTAGTGTGGGAGGTCTAGGTTCAGCCTGTCCATGCTCTTTGGTGTTGGTTCAGTCTTTGTAATCCCACATGGGCCCAGGTAAGTTGGCTCTACAGGACGTTTTGTGCTGCCCTTGACCCCTCCAGCTCCATCTATCCTTCCTCCCACTCTTCCACAAGACTCCCTGAGTTCAGTCTCTTTGGCTGTGGGCCTCTGCATCTGTTTCCATGAGCTGCTAGATGAAGTCTCTTAGAAGACATCTATGCTGGGCTGCAAGCATAGCTTAGTATCATTAATAGTGACATGGATTCTCTCTCTTTTATTGAAGAGGCCCCATGTGCTTTGCCATTCCTACACTTATTTCAAATTCTTCCCCCCTAGATCCTTATCCTGAGCACTGTTTCTCTGTCAGTAAGAATCCATTCTATGCTAAAAGTGAGAGGTGATTCCTCAAAGAGATGTATTTTGTAAGGGAGTTTCAGTGAAGCCACAGTTAAAGATTTTTGTAATAATTGTCCCATGTGAGCATTTTTTTTGCAAAGTTTTACTATATTTTTAGCTGTGCAAAATAATAATAATAATAATAATAATAATAATAATAATAACAATAATAATAATGCTCTTGATCAGACTAGAGAGTCTGACCATATCACCAGCTAAAGTCTTGCTGACATGTGAAGGGGAGGTTTCTGATTTCTTAAAAATCTCAGTTGTTTTGTGTGACGTCTTTCTGAAAGCTGTCTTGTGAGGGGGAATGTTATGCTTTCCTGAAAACAGACCCCCTAAAAGGGCCCATGATTTTTATAAGGAATATAAATAGAAGCTCACAGACAGTGAGATGATGCTTTTGCAATGCAAACCTGAGTTTCAGGGAGGATTTTTCTCTGATGCTTACAGGAGACCCTCACCCCCACCCTTGGCATGATCTGAGCAGTTATATATCTTCCCAAGATTGTTTTGGTGATAATGTATGAAAGAAAGTAGAGCATAATATGATTAACATTGCTGGAGGAGAATGTTTTGGGTAACTTTAAGTAATAGCCAATCAAAAAGAAAAAGAAAAAAGAAAAAGAAAGAATAGATCTTTGCTAAGTTATGCTTGAAAATGACCTATGAGGACAAGTAAATGGAACGTAATGCTCTTGTCAAGTTGTGCATGCAAGGACACTTGACATGAGCCTGGCTTTTCATGAAGGATCACACACATGCACACGCACACGCACACGCACACACTCACACACGTGTGTACACACACACATACCCAAATCGATAGTCTCAAATATTTCCTCAAGCTTATTGATTATTATATATGCATAGGATGAGTTGAGGAGTCAATAGCTATTGTGCTCCAAAGTTATTTTCCATTTTCAAACAAATTAATGATTATTTAAGGTGATCTTACACTTTCTAAGATGCAATTCTGCAAATATATATCTATATTTATTCATTTTCACTCAGCAAAAATACAATTTTAGCATTCACTATGAAGATAAGGTTATGGTTTTTTTCCCCTTTGTTGATGGAACTGCTAAGGGCTGGATCAAGAGCCTTCTATCTAAGGTAATGGCTTGGTGGGTTGGGGTAAGTGTTAGTCCCAAAAAGGTAACATGACTAGTAGATAATTGGACTTTAGAAGGTGAGACACTGTAGCCATGGTTAGATAAGAAATTTAGGAGAGCAGAGGTGTTAGTTTTGCTAGTCTGTAAGGAAGGACTACAGAGGAGATGGTCATCTACCCACTGTATAAGGTTAGAGTTAGGGAGAGATAAGGAGAGTAAATCGGAGTCTAAAGCTTGAGCAAACAAGAGGGGCTGTCTTGGAATCCTTGAGGCAAGACACTTTCCTTCCTCCTGCTTGGCAGCTTCCCTAGTAAAGTTTCCTGAGATGGGTGAATCTGCCCAGAGATGCTCCCAATAGTACATATATATATTCACTTATATTGAATTATATTGAATTAGTTCTTTCATGCACCATAAACATGTTTATCAGGTAAGTCATATAATACTGTACCAAGAAGAGACTTGATACCCTATGAGCATATACAGGGGGAGGTAATCCCCCTCAGGAACAGTCATAGGGGAGGGGAATAAGGGGAAAATAGGAGGGAGGGAAGAATGGGAGGATACAAGGGATGGGATAACCATTGAGATATAACAAGAATAAATTAATTAAATATAAAAAGAAAAGGAAAAAGAAAAAAAAAAGACATGGAGCTATAAGCATATACGGGAGGAGGTCCCCCTCAGTCACAGTCATAGGGGAGGGGAGTAGGTGAAAAGAGATGGGATAACAATTGAGATGTAATATGAATGAATTAGTAAAATATATTAAAAAAGAAAAAATAATACTGTACCAATTAATTTTTAAGATATTAATATCAAATATTCATTTTAGTATTTTTCATATGCAAATATTATGATGATGTTGTGATGAAATGTTCATGACTTCAAGGATATTTTAATTTCTAGCTATTTCAGGTGTGTAAGTCTGTCAATTATTATTATTATTATTATTATTATTATTATTATTATTATTATTAT
>OU015749.1:48891834-48971939 GCA_907169655.1 Acomys percivali
ATTATTATTATTATTATTATTATTATTATTATTATTATTATTATTATTAATTTAATTTTCAATATTAAACCAGGGTCTCATTTTCCTCTATATTATTTTAAAGCATATGCTCTATTTAGAATTTTCTAATCTATAGGTTATCAGAGTACAAATGAATAGTTTTAACTAATAACAACCTCTCTACTATCAGCTTCCCTTCCATGATTATATCTGGAAATAAAATAATCATACAACATTAAACTTCAGAAAATAGAACAGAAAAAAAACAATACATAGCATTGTCAGAACGTATTTCAGATGTTATAATTACTTGATTGAAAAGCTAATAGCAATTAGATTTAACAGCTAATGGGAATTTAAATTAACATTTAATAATGAATTTCAATATAAATTTATGAAAACCTTTGGTATATAAATATCTGTTTAGAATATGGAAAATAATTTTAAGGTACTATTTTTGTTAGGAATCCAGTAGGCAATTTTCTCCTTCCTTATTATCTGGCTCTCCCTTTACGTTTGCAGAAAACAACATTGTTATTTTTCCTGGTACATAGAAACAATAAATTGAATTTGTTCCTGACACTTAGCCTTCGTTTCTCAGTAGGTTCTTTTAAGTAATTTATCCTCTGGCCCTTTCATGTTACTGAACGAGTTGTGAAATATAATAATACATTGAGAGCAAAAAGAAAATAAAAAGACACCCCTATAATGTAAAAGTTATTTTCTAGAAGTAGAATGACTAGGGAAAGAAAAAGTTGAAATCTGACAGGATTAGCTTCCTCTCTTGCTGAGTTTATGAGGCCTGTAAAGAATACTGATGAAAGGGAAAAACACACAGATGATAGAAAACAATATTATAAAATTTAACCACGGACTTCTTTACACAGAATTAAACATAAAATCCAATCCTGGAACCAGTTAGTGGTTAGGAAGTGAAAAAAACAAAGTGGTTTACCATTGGGGCTTCTTTTCTATGGGCATAGAGGGACCATGGAGGTGGAGATCTGTGACATAACTAGATAGTGTGCATCAGTGAGGTGTGATGGCTTCTGACATCTGGGCCTTGGGCTGAATACAACTGGGGTTGGTATAGACACATGCTGCAAACAGAACCTACTGAGACTCTGACTCACCTGATAGGACTCATGTCAGGCATGTTATAACTACAGGAGAGCAATGAAAAGCTCAGGACCATTTCTGTAAGCCATTCTAATCAGAGACCAGGACAAATCCAGAGAGCTGGACAGATCCTCACTCAGTACAAAATGGAGAGAAAGGAAGTTAACTTAATTCCAGGAAAATCTACCTACTGGGTGCTACTGAAATCATTATTAACTGAGGAAAATATACAACCATTAATTTATTAAACTAGATATTCCCTAATGACAATTAATAACAATTTATTCTTATATGGACAGAAAAGTGGAATCTTCTCCCCTCTTAGGAAAACATCTCTGTGCAACAGATAGAGACCACTACAGAAAATCACAACCAATGCAGAGTTGTAGAGCCCAATGTAAATGGATATATCCACAAAGCACCCCTGCACTTAAAACTCAGGGAACATTGCCAAAGCGAAAGACAGGAAGATTTCAGGCAGCAGAGGAGAAGTTTACCGTGAGATTGTGTGCTAATAATGTCAGAAGCTACATGTGTAAAGCAACATGTCAAACTGGATGGCAGAGTGCCAACAGGCCCTCAAACCTACTCCAGGAACTATAGAGTAAGGGAAACTAAATCCAGCAACATGGGCGCTCTTGCAAGGGATCACATCAAAAGACCTTCTAGGTCTATGTGATCCTGATGGAGTGCAGACATGCACTGGGTTACAGTAGGATCTGCCTGGAATATAGACGTACCTGTAGTACACACCCTTAATCCCAAACAATGAAGGTCAGGTTAGTTTATGGAAGGAAACATTGATGTTTGAAAGTGAAGTCTAATTGAGGGGCAGATAAAGTGATTAATCAGAGAAAGATTTGATAGAATGAATCAGAGGTAAGCCAAACTCTCAGGAGAATAGCACAGAGAAGAGAGGCTCCTTTATTTAAAATCAGAATAGAGAGAGTAGAGTAGTGTGTAGTGGAAGTAGTATTTGTGTCAGTTTTATAGGGACAGGCTACAGAGAAAATGAGCCAGAAAAGGAGAATGATCCATAAGATTAGATTATATTTACAGAGTTAGTTTGAGACTAAGAAAAGCATTTCAGTCAGAAGTCAAGAGAGAAGCCAGATGGAGTTTGGAGAGGACTTTGGGCCAGAACAGCTGAGTTGAACCAGCCAACAAGAGTTCATAAAGATCTAGAAAGGGTGAGTTTATTCAGTAGTAAGTCTCAGAGACGGAAATATTCTAGACCTAGGTTAGCAGATGGAAGCTGAAGCTGAAGCCATCAACGTTTGCAGATTACGTTGTATTGAGGCTGGAAGCTTCAAGGCCTGGACCAAGGAACAGAACACAGAAACAAATGCTCTGGGCTCAGCCTAGGCCATGTATTTGTACTGCGTGTGTACAGCATTCACCTCATTCCTTCATCTCATGCCTCTATTCTATAGGCAACTGTGGAAAGTTGGGAGTAAAGATGTAGTCTTCCCCAGGGATGAGCAAAATTTATTGTCCAGTGCCAAATGGTAAGATGGGAAAGCACACACATATGTAGTATTTTTTTTCTTTTCTTTTTTTTCTTTTTTTAATTTTATTTTATTAATTTATTCTTGTTACATCTCAATGGTTATCCCATCCCCTTGTATCCTCCCATTCTTCCCTCCTTCCCATTTTCCCCTTATTCCCCTCCCCTATGACTGTTCCTGAGAGGGATTACCTCCCCCTGTATATGCTCATCAGGTATCAAGTCTCTTCTTGGTCACCTGCTGTCCTTCCTCTGAGTGCCACCAGGTCTCCCCCTCCAGGGGACATAGTCAAATGTGAGGCACCAGAGTACGTGAGAAAGTCATACCCCACTCTCGACTCAAGTGTGGAGCCTGTTCTGACCATTGGCTAGATCTGGGTAGGGGTTTAAAGTTTACTGCCTGTATTGTCCTTGGCTGGTGCTGTAGTATTATATGTACTGAAAAAAGTTATATTTAGAAATATATATGTGCATGCCTTTATATATAGCAGCAATTAGTTTTTAAAAAAGAGGCCATAGATTTGAAAAATAGTGGGAAAGGGTATGTGGAAGGTTTGGATGGAGGAAAGGGAAGGGGGAAATATTGTAATTAATTTATAATCTCAATACTGAATTGTATCCTTCTATTCTCCTAGACAGTGATTATGAACTTATTATATCACATATAATTCCAATCTAGAAATATACAGAAAGAGAATTTCTTTTAAATTTAAAATCTGATTGAATAACCACGGTAGGAATAAATTAATACACTCATAGACACAAATATTTCATGTAATCATAGATCATGAAGAGACTATATTTGTTCAAGGATATTATGTGTTTTGTCATAAAATGTGTTCTTTTTTTTCAATTGGTATAGATCCTTTACTGTAACTTGTTTTTGCTTTTGTTTATTTTATATAAATTCAGAAGTAAGAGACTATGGGTTCTTAAAGTATTAAAATTGTTAAATAATATGTGGATATTTTGTTTGACTGAATGCATTTTACACACACCTAGGTAGACAAGAGATTGGAAGTTATCGATTAGAATGTGAGTTTGGATTTCAAACGGAACAGGGATGATGTTGTGGCTTTTACTGTCAGTCATCAATTTGATATAATATAGAATTACTAGGGTGATGGACAAAGCTTTGGGGGATTATATTGATTCCACTAATGTAAATTTAAAGATGTGTCAACTGGTGCCATTCTCTGCTGGGACCCTGAACATTACACTTGGATAAAAGGAACTGAGCAATAGAGTACATACAAATTCTCTCTGATTCTTGATAATGCATGCAATGTGTTTACCCAATTCCGGTTCCGGTTGCCTTGACTTCTGCCATGTTGGACTCTCTCCTTAAATGTGATCTAGAATTAACTTATTCCTCAATCCTAATTTTCCCAAGTTTTTATCAAAGAAAAGTAAAGTAAAGTAAAACAATCTGGAAATGTACCTCAGTTGTTTAAGGTTACAGGGGGTTCCAAAAGAACCAGGTAATGTCTAATTGTGAAGAAAAGTGCTTCAGGTTTTGCATTGCTGCATTCTGCCATTTTCACTGAGATGCATAACTTACGTTAATTTTGAGATTATATTGTATAATTTTATTAGATTTCCCTTTTCTATTTCCTTCCTCCTAATCTTTCCATAACCCATTTCTGACATTTCTTCAAATGCATGAACTCTTCATAATAAATGTGTTTATGTTCTAAAGTCAATATGCATTTCTCACTTTGTGTTATAATTCTAACAGCTTATTATTTGCTGTTTATTTTCTACTATGGAAATTACATAAAAGAATAACTAAATTGATTTTATTGCTTGAGTTCATAATGCATGAGAAAAAAGCAGAGAGAATGCCAAATATCATCCATATATTTGGACCAGAAACTACTAATGAACTCACAGCACAGTGGTGATTCAGGGAGTTTTAATAAGAAATCTGTGTTGAAGTGAGGTGGACAGTTGCCAGTCAGCAGAAGTTTAAGATGATGATATGATAGCAATCACTGAAGATGGTCCTCTAACAACCTTATGATAATTCATCAAGGAAATAAACAAAAACCTTTAAAAGATAATTAGGCATTTGAAGCTATTAGGAAAAGTAAAAAATATCTGTAATTGAGTACTTTAAAGATGATTAAGAATTAAAGAGAAATGCTTTGAACCACCACCCTACACAGGGACAAATTGTTTCTAATTTGGCCAGCAATCTAGGATAAAAGCAGAGTTTATGGAACAAACCATAATTACAAGCTCAGTGGTAGAGCCATGAAAGAGGTCCAAAGTAATTCCCAAAGCCACAGTAACACTAAAATTGATCATGGCCACTGTTTGATGGGCTACTGCTGTGATCCACTAGGCTTTCTGATTCCCAGCAAAATCATGACATTTAAGAAGTATGCTACCGTAACAAGAATAAGTCAACAGGAAGGGCCTTATTTCCCTCTACTATGTTATTACCAATGTTTCAAAATTTGAATAGTTTTGGCTGCAAAGTTTCATTCATTCACCATACTGATCTGATTTCCTATAAGTTAACAACTGCTTCTTCAAGATCTCAATAACTTTTTAAAGGAATAACCCATAAAGAATACTTTACAAAAGTTCACTGACTCCTAACACACAGGTTTTTAAGCTATAGAAATAGACAACTTAAAATTTACAGGCAAATGAATGTTGATTATAATAGCGTCTGCTTTAACTAATTACTTTTTGTTGGAACAAGGTTGTAACAATTATAACCCATGATCTAAAACTGAAATTTCTTTTGAAAAATCTAAGATATGTGTTAATATATACATGTATGCATGTAGTTATGTGTATATATAACATTTATATGTCATGTATGTGTATCTATGCTTTGTATGTGATATGTAGGCCTATATACATTATTCTAGATGTACACATATTTGTTTTCTATGTATTTGTATATAATGAGTTTTGATGTGCTGTTTTTGGTTTTTATTTCTATTTTACTTTCTTTGAGAAATAATCTAACTTTTTATCTCAGACAGGTCTACAGCTCACTGTTTAGCTCAGGCTACCCTCAGAAACATGACAATATTCTGGCCTACACTTCTGAATGCTGAAACTAAAGACATGAGCTATTCATAACTGTACTTTTGACCCAAATAATCAGCTCTTTATACAGTCTCACACAGCTTTCCACAAACCTGTATCAGCTTATATGACCACAAAAGATGTCCTTTTCTCAGTATCCTGGTCTGCACTCTTCATGTCTTGTCTTTATAATACTTATCATAACTGGTGTGTGTTGGAAGATTGAACATCTTTTTATTTATATGTCTTTAAGAGGCTCTATTCAAAGTATATACATAAGTATTTATTTTATCTATTTATTTTATCTTTTTCCTTTTATTCAAAATAATTTTTTCTAATACAGTGTATCCTATTACTGTTTTCTCTCTCCCTACTCCTCTCTGTTTCTTTCTGCCTTCCATGCTATCGTAATCGAACCCATTTCTCCTATTAGAAAACAAACAGATTTCTAAGGAATAATAATGAAATAAATAATAACAAGAAGACCTAATAAAACTAAAATATTGGAGTTGAACAAAACAAAGGGAAGATAAGAAAATGCCCAAGTGAAGGATGAACAACAACAAAACAGACTCATTTTGCTTGCATACTCAGAAATCTGTAAAAATTGTAAATTGAAAGTCATGATATATGCAGAGATTACAGGGTATATACCTATGCAGGTCTCTGTCCATGCTCTTTCACTCTCTGTGAATTAACATATGGGTTGGTTATGTTGATTTAGTGGGCCTTGGTTTCTTGATCTTCCCCATCAGCTCTGGCTATTACACTCTTTCGGCTTAATCTGCTGCAGGGTTCCCTGAGTCCCGACTAGGAGGCATTTGATGGGAAATCCCATTTAGTGCTGAGTGTTTCAAAGTCTCTCACTCCCTGTATAATGACCTTGGGTCTCTGTATTTATTTACATCAGCTGTGGAAGGGAGCTTCCCTGATGATGGCTGAGGAAGTTCTGAGTACAGCCGGATGTGCTTGGAACCAATTTATTGTTTTTCTTTGTTGTTTGTCTTGTCTGTTTGCTTATTTTATAAAAGTAGTATTTGGTTTTACTCTAGGTCTCTAGGCCAATGCGCTGTCCTTGATTGGTACGTCAGTTTGTTCAGGCGCCCATGTGTCCAGATCTTCAAGCCTTGATGGTCTACTTGTCAGGCTCCTGAATACTCTGGGTCCTTCCGTCCCCCCATTCTTCCATACTACTCTCACCTGGAGTCCAGCAGTAAGTCCCAGCATCTGTCCTGATGCCCCCACTGATAGGAGTATCTCAGAGAACATATATGTTGGATTAATATCCACTTATATGTGAGTATATACCATGCATGTCTTTCTGGGTCTGGGTGACCTCACTCAGCATGACCTTTTCTAGTTCCATACATTTGCCTACAACTTTCAAGATGTCTTTGTTTTTAACAAGAAATAGTATTGCATTGTGGAAATGTACCACAGTTTATTTATCTATTCTTCAGTTGAGGGAGACTTAGTTTGTTTCCAGATTCTGGCCATGGTGCCATTTTTATTCAAACCACCAGTTATATTTTTTAAAGTGAAAGCTCATACTATAACTTCACAAACTTTATATAAAATTATCTATAGGAAAGAGAACTCAACTCCTTTTATGTTTTTATGTTAACATGAACTCAAATCTAACTAGCATCTCATTTTAAATATGTTATAATTTCATTACAATGAGTAGTGTAATTAAAAATTAACTTACACAGTCTTGTACTGTGTACACATGAACCTCCTAATCTATATTCTGGGGTAGTTCAGGTACAATTGATAGTCATTGATTAATTATTAACTGATTGATTTTGATGGTTATTCAATTGTCCAAATTGCTGCTCTATATATGCATATCTATATCTTATGGCATTTTATATATAACAGTAAATGTGTATAATACTTGTTTATAACATGCCCAAGTTAAACTTATTAAAGTCATAAATAAAATCAGAATATTGAAATTAAGTCAATGTTAAAATTAAACATGTATACTACCTGTAACATATGTTTTATACTTAATTTGGCAAATTATAAGGGCACAATGTCATGATCATATTGGTAACTGTTGCTGAAGTGCCATAAGCTACAAATGTATCTTTATACAGATTCTTAGTCTTATCACTTTCACTACCACTTTAATGAAGATTGCAGTCTCTAATTCTAAACCAACAATTTTATGTTGTTTTCAAAACTTTCAATATGTTTTCTGTGAGATGAAATATGCACATAGATTACAGAAAGTAATATAGCTGAGAATATCAGCTGATGGCTAGAAATACTGAAAATAAGCTGTAAGGGAAAATACTGGAAGCTAAAGTAGAATTGTATCTATTTGAAACAGTTGAAAAATAGTTAATTTTTGAATATGTGCTAGAGACTGGTTGAATAGGCTTTTTGTATAAATAAGATTCCATATAAAAGGAAAATGACTGGTTTATATGTATAGTGCTTCAATATAAAAGACAAACTGATAATATAGTTATTTCTGACACCTCAACAGTAAGCATTGTAGAAAAAGAAAAATAGACAATCAAATTACCAAACTGTGTTGTTGGGAAGTCCCATAAGTAGTAACACAACATTTATTCCTGCAGCAGCTCTCAATTATTTCTGGTTTCTGCTGTTTATTTATATCATTATTTCTACACAGATGGACATTTGACAACTATTTTTAAATTGTCATTTTGACAAAAATTATATAAGTTAATTTATAGAGATTATATAAAATATTATATTTATACCAATTAATTCAGTATTTCAAATAGGTGAAAATGCTTTTCAAAAAGTATAGAAAGAAAAATGAAAAAATAAATAAGGAAAACCTAATCCAGATAAGCATGTAATTTACTTAATGTAGCCTTGGAGAACCTGACTGCCTGTACTTAAACTTGGTGTTTCCTTCCTATATTGTGATAAGAGATGGCACTTTAGCATTAATTATAGTAAAGTTAAATGTAGATACATAATTCAGCAAGTACTTAATAAATTTATTAACAGATCATAATTAACAGATAAAAGTTGTTAAATTATCCTCTTAGCTACAGAATGAACACAAACATATTATTGTATCTGGTATTACTGATACCACTTAAATATCAATGTATCAGATGAAAGCTGAATCTGCAAACCATGTCATGTTATGATGAATTATTCTGTTTATAAGTGAGTGTTTCTTACAAACAAAATTATGATGTTATAAAAAAACAGGAATATTGCTGTTTGTATTTATGTCCTCTTTATTAAGAAATGAGTTTTGAACATGTGTTCAATAATATTAATTATATCATTGTTTTTCCCATTATTTTTTGTTTGCTTTTGTGTGGGCTGTTTTACCCATTTTTGTTCTAACTTACCTGTGTAGTCGTGATCAAGATATATTGGCCTAGAAAATGCTTGAATAACCTGTTCTCATGAAAATCCCCTGGTTATCCTTTAAATGATAATCTGACTACTTCTAAGTGGTTTGTTTAGAAAGAAGATGTACTAAAAATAATATAGCAAACATCCCCCTTCTGGTTCTTTTTTAACTAGCTATCAGTTTTTATTTAATTTTTAAATTTATGAACTATTAGCTCTCTCAATCATCTCAGAAAGAGCTTTCTTAATGTCAAAAAAGTGGATTTTTCAGTTTCCACAACAGGACATATGTGTACAATATGTGGGTACAGTCATACATACACACGTCCATCTAGTTCTTTTTATTTTTATTATTTAAAATAATTTTTAAATTTAAATATATTTTAATCATATTCTTACCTTCTTCATACCCTCATCCTCCCTACCCATCTAACTTTAAGTTATTTTTATGAAAGCAAGCCTAAAGCCTAATACACCAAATGCCCCCAAAACTATAAAACAAAATATATCACCTAAAGAGAAAAGATGAAACAAAACAAAACTGCATCAAAATAAAGCACACATAACAATACCACCAGCCATGGAACCCGTTATTTGTTTGTCAACTATTCCTGAACATGGGTGATCTTTTCTGGAATGGTGGATAAATACAGCATCAGTCCATTAGATAACACTGCTTTTTCCTCTCCTATCAAATACAAATAACAGTTCCATAGTTAACCTTTACTGTAGTGACTAGGTTTGCATTCATCCGTTTTTAAAATAAAATACAATAAGATAAAAAGTCAAAAACTATGATATTGCGTTTAAATAGGACAGACTAACAGCATCAAAAGAACAGAAGAGGAGGCAAAAAGTCAGAGAACAACTTGTTTGCACACCCAGAAACCCTATAAAAACTTTAAAATGGAAGGCAGATTATATAAGCAGAGGACCCTGTGTAGGTCAGTGCAGGCCCTGTGCATGCTGCTCCAGTCTGTGAGTTCATATGAGCTTTGACAATGTTGATTTAGTGGGCCTTGATGTCTTATGTCCACCATAATCTATGCCTGTTACATTCTTCTATCTTCTTTTACTGTATTTCCTTGAGCTCTGAAGGGAAGGATTGAGCAAAACCTTTTCAGTGAACTTGCTTAAATAAAGTATCATGGGATCTAGAGCTTACATGGACTGAATTCTTTAATCTATTAGAAATATAAAAACAGAAAAATCATGATACATATCTCTATTCATAACTTAAATGCACTTTCTCACCCATTTGGACAATATAACTGGTTAATAATAAATTGAGTACCTATAAAATAACTCTCAGTTAAATATATTCTAGGAATAACTATAACTGCAAAGAAAATTTGATTCAATAAATTTGATATAAATTAAGCAGCTACTTTGCTTTAAAACTTTGTGACCAACATCAATACAATTACAGTTTAGGGAATTTTTATATGTGCTAAACTTATTATTAAGGAATCCACATGGCGATTGGGATCAGGTATGAGGAGTCTGGAGGTGGGAGGAGAGAGGGCTTGGAGAGCGAAGAGAAGCCGGTATGGCAGGTGCATTTATGAGACAAGCTGGGGACCGGCAGCAGGTAGGCTCCTGTCAGGATATGGAGGCCACCCTAGCTGAGATTTCTAGCAGCTGGGGACATGGACACATAAGTGGCCACCTCCTAGTCAGGCAGAAGGGAAGAAGATATCAAGCCACCCACAAAACCTTAAATCCAAATATTGTCCTGGGTACTAGGTATTCAGGGGAAAAGATGGAGCACAGTTTGAGGGAATGGCCAAAGAAAAGACTGGCCCAACTTGAGACCCACCCCATGGGAGAGAGCCAACCCCTGACACTAATAATGATACTCTGCTATGCGTGCACATAGAAGCCTAGGATAGCTGTCCTCTGAGATGCTCCACTCAGCAGATGCTGAGACCCACAGTCAAAGATTAGGTGGAGCTCAGGCACTCAAATGGAAGAGTGCAGGGGGGTAAGGGGGCCCCTGAGGGGTAATAACTCTAGTAGAAGACCAACAGAATCAACTAGTCTGGGCTCATGGGGACTTACAGAGACTGAAGCACCAACCAGTGAGCATGCATGTACTAGACCGAGGCACCCTACACACATGTAGCTGATGGGTAGTTTGGTCTTCATGAGGACCCCTCGCGTATGGATCCTGCCTGTCTCTGGTATGGACTCTGTTGCCTGCTTTTGAATCACTTGCCTCCAGCTGGGTTTCCTTGTCTAGCCATAATGGAAATGGATGGGTTTAGTACTGATGCGACTTGATGTTCTAGGGTAGGTTTGTATGTATGTTGGGGTGGGTGTTCCCTTTTCTAAGAAGAAGGGGAGGGGGAAAAGGGCATAAAAGGTGATACAAAAGAGAAGAAGAGGAGGGAGGGGGCTGTGATTGGGATGTAAAGTAAATAAATAAATAAATTTTGAAATAATGAAAAAAAATTAAAAATATATTAAAAAGAAATGAATCTTATTTTTACGTGTATTTTAAAATGAAATGATTATGAACTGTTAGTAAAATGTGTATTACTGTGATAAAATGATGCCAGTGAAGTACTTCACTGCTTCTACAAATTAGTAAAAACATACTGCAACATTTTCTGCACACACTACAATGTAAAGTAATAGAAGAAACTTATGGCAACTATCTGAATATGATTTTTACAAGTGCAGCTATATTTTCAATTAGGTTTGATCCCTAATTAAAGGTAAATTCATTGAGAAACATAGAATTTAAGGAACTCAAATCTATTGAAATACTAACTAGAGTGTTTCTGTGGGAAGAAAAGAATGAACATATGTTTGTAGATGCCAGTTAAAAAACAGGAGGAAGATGTTTCAACTCCTCAAAACAAACTTCCTCATCTTCTCTCTGTTGATTGAAACTGATTTTACACAGGAGAAAACTGATTTGACAAACTCTAGTATTTTCTCTTACCAACTGCCTAGGGAATCTGAGGGAGTCTGTGGCAGGAAGCTATGTTTACTTTTCTATATAAAAGCATGTATTTGATGAATCCCATAGTGAAAAAAGACTCATGTATATGCTTAAGGGTATAAGAAACCCTACATGTGTGGAATACCAAAGGCTTTTTATTGTTACACAAAAGTCACTGAGTAGAAATATAGGTTTTCCCATGAACATCCTTGAGCAAACCATTACATCATGATATTTAGAACATGTGTCTTTTAGTGAAAATTTACTACATAATATCAAAAAAAGGAAACTACATAATTTTGTTTTGCTTTGTTATTTTAATATTTTTGTTTATTCTTTTTTACACTACAAATGTGGTAGAGAAGAATAAAAGAAAGTAGGAAAGAGCTACTATGCATGCCTTCCATGTTATGACAAGCATTATCAGAACTGATGTTATTAAAGAAGGATAAAGGTTAATGATATGGCACAATGATAAGGCATAAAGGATAATAACATGGAAAAGCCTATGTAATGAAAGAAATGTGACTACTGTATAGTGTAGTTTATCATGTCAGTAGTTATTTAGCTCTGGATGGGTTTTTGATAAGTGTTCGTTCAGTGAGGTTCCTATACAAGACCAGTTACAGTATCAATGGACAGGATAAGAAACAGATGAAGAAAGACTTAGAAAATATTGTGGGTTGGTAAGACAAACACAAAGTGGAAAAAATGTGACTCAACCTTTTTTAAAATTGTGACATTTCAAGATTCGAAGGTCACTACTTTTGAGCAGATAATGTATTCCTCCAGAGTTTTTTTAATTAAAAAGTTATTTAAATATTACCTTAGCCACATATCACAGGAGCATAAACAATTCTATGAGTTGAATATAGAATCAAATATATTGGTGTACCTTATAGTGTTTCATATTCAAAATGCTCATCAAAGAAAGGAAACAACAGTGATTTCAGATCCCAATTTATTCTCTTTGGAACAGTAAACTGCAACTCTAAGTATACTATAGGTTAATGGTAGAACAAAAAATATGTTCCCACTCATGGGAATATATGAATATGAATATTTTTCATAACAAACAGATGAATAATACACTTTGTATTAAATATGGTGTTTTCTCACTTTGGTAGTAGTGGTGTATATTTTGGGTTTTGTTGTTGTTAATTGTGGAGAAATTAAAAGAAGATCTTAAGTGCTTGACAAATGTCTGCTATGGGTATAAACAATCAAGGCTCCTGGCTTGATGAAATCATCTGATCTCAAGTGTTACATGCTACATTTAGATTGTGATGTTCAGAAAACAATCTTGACAGCGAGAGATGTTTAGTCTAAGTAACATCTCGACGTTTAGCTCCTTGCTTATGCAAGATAAATCAGACATTGTGTCATTTTTCAAAGTGCTTATAGTCCATTAGGAGATAAATTACACACATAAATAAGAAGATTATAAATAATGACTAATAATTGTCAAACCATGAACAATATTGAATGAAGTTCTATGGATATTTACAGTCAAAAAAAAAAGTTGACTGTCAGAGTAATTAAAACCCTATGGACTAAAGTTTTACTCTCAAATATTTTCTGCCTAAACTCAAGTCTCAATTAATTGGTGTGCAAAAGCCCAGTAGGCTCCTAGTTGTTATAATTTTCAAACACTTCTAATGGAGAAAATGTTTCATGTTGCTGGGACTGAGCTAACATCCTCTTTATAAACCTTGCAAGTTTCTTCTGTTTTCCTAAAATTTTCATAGTTTCTTGAATTCACATTCTTTATTACTTTACCTATTTTTTATAGCTAAAGAGAATTTAACCCATCCCTTCCTGGGATAAAGGAGAGAGGAGTTGGGTGGAGGTAATGACTACCATTGGTTGCTGAAGGAAAGCTTTCATTTCCTCTGTTGATGAAGCTACTTAGTGCCTAGATGGTAAGAAGAAGGATTCACAGTAAGCTGGATATGTGGAGAAGGATGAATGTAATAGTAACACATAGAATATATGGATGAAACTGTCAAAAATGAAAAAAAGGACAAAAATGCTTTAGAATCAATATATTTCCAATTATCTATTTTTAAAACATATTTTATTTTTTGCTTATACATTTATATTATTACACATATATACAATAAAGCACCTATCGCAAGAAGAACCATGACACAATGAGGAATTATGTAAATGTACAGTCTTAGTGTTTTGGATATTTGTATTTGACAGGTTTAAAGAAACCATCTTTCCTACCTTGGTACATTAAAATTCTGAATGTAACTCAATCTCCATCACATCTTGTCATGATCATCTTAAAGCATCTGTCTAGACCTAAAAATATCTTAACCCATAAACAACAAAGCTTAATTGTAAAACTAAACTACTTGTTCTTCAACTCCATTAGAGACTTGAGAATGAATAAACTTGATTATCTGAGTACGCAGGAAGTGCAGGTTAGTAGTTTTCCAAATGAGAACCTTTTACCCAGTAGCTTGTTTGTCACATTTGAAGCCATCTCCATACACATTATCCTCTTTGAAGTAGGCTGGGTGTTGCCAGGAGTTAACCTGTCTCACTGTTAGTGAATCTACTCTTCAACATAATGCCTCAATTGTCACTCACAAGGTTATTTTTAAATCACTGGTATAGAATTTTGTATATAGATGCAAAATAATTTAATTCTAGACACAGTGGTATATAATTCAAATATAAGTTTATTCTTCACACACATTATATAAATAAATATAATATATATATATATATTTCTACTCTAATATGAGGTATTTTACCCATATAATTCAATTATAGTACAAGGTTTACTTCCAATACTTTGAAAATGCTATTGCATGTTGTTAACGATACATAAATTATACAAATTGATTATTATCTGATCAGATTATGATCATGTCAATTGCTGATCTACTTTTATCACAAGAATATACATCTCAAGTGCAGCAGATAATATGATTCTATAGAAAGATAAGGTAGGATAGTTTGATAAGGTCTTCAAAGACCTCAGTGGCATGCAGAATATGGCATTTAAAATGTTTTTATTTCCAATTATCTTAATTTATTTTAATTAAATGGCAAGCAAAAAGCCAAACACAACTGACTTCAGGGAATAATTTAAATAAATATATTGTTTGTTTTCATGTTCTTTTGTGTTTAATTTTGCTTTATACTTTGAAACAGACAAAATTTTATTGTATTCTTCCAAGGATTGTTTCCTTTCAGAATATTTTGCCTGTGGCTTTCTGCAGAAAGAGAAGCCTGAGCACAGTGATATATGTGTGGAGATGGTTAAATGTTCCTGTCTATAAGATTGCACATCATCTTGTTCTATATTCTTACACATAATTTTTAGGAAACACATCATCAGTGTGTCTTGGTTTCTCTTCTTGTAAATGTCAAACAATCCCCTGACAGATGAGCTCAAGGGAGAGGCTTGTCTCCTGCCTTGCCTCTGTGCCTTTCACACCAAAGCACTATACCCCTGAATTGTGAATCAAAATAGTCTAGTAATTTCCAGCATTGCTTTATCAGTTAATCTGTATAATTGATAATCAGTTGCTTTTGTTTAGTATAGTTCATCATAAGAGAGAGACATTAGATCACAGAGTAAAGAAAGCACCTCGGCATTTGCAGTGCACTAGAGCTCTTCTGTTTGTGTTTGTGTCCTATGTTTTAGTAACTGCTTACAAAGTACGTGTATAGATTACAAAGTAGACATGTCTGTCATCTGAAAAATATTAATTTAACTCTTCAGACATTCTTAAATACTTGGCCTCTTTACTTGTTTGATTTCTCCATAGTGTCTATATTTCTCTGTCTGTCTGTTTCTGCCCTTTGGTGCACTCTTTCTTCTTTCCTTCTCTGCTTCCCTTCTTTCTCCATCCCTTCTTTCCTTTCATCAAATTATCTACATCCCTGCTTCAGCTTTGTAAATACTACCTAATAAAGGCCAACACCACTATATTGTCCTTCTCAAAAAAAAAAAAAAAAGGCATTTTTCCTCACTTTATCAACTTCAAAGTTTTCCTTGCACCTTAGTAAAAATTTCAAGTGTAATTTCAAGAACTGATTTTACTGTTTTTAACCCTTGTGTATATTGAGGTAAGGGTATGTGTGCATGAGCGCAAATGCACAGAGTACCTATGAAGAGGTAGTGAGCCACTAGCATGGGTGTTGGGAACCAGCGTTCTCAAGAAGAACAATTGGTGCCTACAACTAGTGGTCAAGCACTCCAGCTCCTCATGTGTATCTTTGTAGTAATCTTAAGATATTTATGACATTAATTATGCCAAACTTTTTGAGTTTCTTACTTCAAACCTTTGCCTTTAAGTCAGTTGGGTTTCACAGAAGAAAATCTGCAAGTGGCCTTGCTCAGCTGACTTCCGAAGCACTACTCTCTTTTAGCTCCTGGCTGTAATGAATCTAATAAGCTCCTTTACTAATAAGTTTCCCTGTTAGGTAATGAGAAATTAAAGAAGTATAGGAACCATTCTGAGTCCTACCCCGTCTAATAGCCTGGGAATTTGAATTTTTGACTCGACTCAACCCATGTTCCCAGAATAGATGACCACAAGGTTGCTCTAGCCACCTAGTTCCCAGAATTAGTTGCATACTAGTAATTTCCAAATATCAGATGTCCCCACATGGTGGTCCCCACCGGTTTGTGGTCAGATGACCAACTGCCCCGTGGTCAGATGTCCTAAAGTCCAACCCTACCTAATCTGTGGTTTTTGCCTTTAAAACTAGCCTGTAATAGTCACTCGGGGTCCTTCACCTCCCGAGTGCTGAGGGACCTTGACACATCAACAATTGGGACCTTTGATGTGCCAATAACAAATTATACTCAGCAATAAAACCTTTCCCTTTGCATTAGTGCGGTGTATCTCGAGTGGTCTCTCGTGGCGACCCCCCTTCCCGAATTGGACTCGCCCAACATTTAGGGCCAGGGTCCAACAGTAAAATATAGATTAAGTTGTCAGTACAATGCCATTCTATGTTATAAACAAGTGGTAAGAAGGAAGCTTACTTTATCTTGAAGCTTGAAATCTAATACTCACCTAGATAGCTACAAGATTCAGTAGCAGCATAGCTAATAGTTCTGGGTGCAAAGACACGGCCATGAAAAAACGGCTTTCTCAAGATCTGATTTTAAGTTTTTAAGACAATATATCCTAATTACAGTTTCCCTTCCTATACTGCTCCCAGTTTCTCCCCACCTACTCTTGCATCGGTACACACACCTTTTTTTTTTTCCTCTTCTTAAAAAATGAGCAGGCAGCTAAGGATTAAATTATTAAATGAAACAAAAATAAACTGATTAGGATAGGACAAAACAACCAATATGAAAAAGACCTCATCCCAAAAAAATTAATGCAGAAACATACACATTCCAAAACAAAGGTAACCAATGAAAACACCAAACCAGAAAAGAAGATAAATATGCAAAAGACTAATTTTTGTTAATTAGTATGTTTAAAAGTGTTAACAGATTGAGGATCTGTTAAACAGTATAAATATCAGAAAATACAAAAGCTTAATTATAAATTATTAATTACAAAACCTTTTGCATTTTAATGGTAAATTGTTGTGTGGAAAGTGAATAGCATTGTTAAATGGTGAGAAAATGAAATGCCATTATGTCATTGTGATTAAAAATTTTTAATTTTAAAATATTTTGGAGAAATCTTGTATGGATGGATGTGTTGTATCTACATTCTTTCCTCCCCTCCTATTCCCTCTTCCAACCCTTGTACTTTCTCTCATGTTCACAAATTCTTCTATAATTATTCTTTTCACATAGAAATGAAACCTACTAATACTTCTTATTGTTGTTACAATACATATATGTGTGTGTTTAGGGATGACCATTTGGGATTAGATAACCTTCCAATTCCTTGAGAAAACCCTCCAAGAATTCATCCATGTTAGGTATTGTAAAGATAACCAACTCCTCAAGGCTGAAGAGACATAGACTCTCAAGGAGGAATACTGCTGCTAACATGTTCCTAAGTCAGCAAAGCCTCTACCTATATTCTAATGTTTATTCTCATACCTGGCAGAAAAGAAGCTTTTTTTTTTTTTAATCAAAGCTCATCAAAGAGTCCTCTTCTGAAGTAAACTAAGGCTGCTACAGAGATCTACTAATTGTTAAAATATAGAGAATAAGTAATCTTGGATTTCCCATCACTAGTTATATAAAAAAAACACAACTCGTAGGACATAGGTTCAGGGAACATCATTGAAAAGGTTACCAGGGTGGAAGTGAGGGTGGGTGTGGAGGGCAGAGAGGGACTGGGCATGAAGTTAAAGCCAGAAGAACAGGATTGCTACAACAGGACTGTGTATATTTTGAGAAGTAGTTTATAGGTAGCTTTACAGACTTTGAAGAAAATGTTTATTCTCTGTTGTTGAAGAGTGTGTCTAACCAGATGATATTTATTTTTATCTAATAACTATCCAGAAAAATGTAGGACTCTATTGAATATTTACCTTTCAACTGTGCTTTTTAAGAGTTCACTAACAACTTGAGCCAAGAAAACATGTAACAATCTAAGTAGACATGTAATAGAGACTCCATATTAATAAATTTGTGAATGACTATGCAGGAGAAGCATTATGTCAATTCATTTATTTTTCCCATGATATAACAAATTGTGAAAATTTTACAAAATTCTTAGTCCTTTTCCTTGTACTTATTGAATAATGATTTGAGTATTTTATTGAAAAATTATATTGAATATTTAAAGTTTTATCTTTTTGTTCTATTTACTCAGGGTTGTGCGGTGATGTAAACACCAATGTCTTGTGAATACAAAGTATGTGCACTACCTGGAGCTGTATTTCCCATATTCATAAATGTAAACATTCAAAATTTTGACAGTTATGTTACTATAATTTATTAGTAAAGTTGATAGAAACAATATAGGTGTAATCTATAGTTAAAATTAACAGGAAATGTGTATATTTTTTGAGAAAACTGGATAAAAACATAGCATAATCATAAAGCAAAAAGTCATTTGTACAAGTTGATAGGGAAATAAAATATTTGCCCATTTGTACTGTCAAAAACAAGAAAATTTTCTGAAAACAATAGCTAGAAAAGTTCAGGAAGTAGTTAGAACTAAGTAGCACTCCCAGGGATATCCAGTATTACCCTTTGTGGTAAATATGTAGAAGATGTCTAAGAAACCTGGAGTTTTGTTTAGATGATATAGTCATTTTCTAAAGATGAGTGATGTGAAAATAATGGCAAGAAGTAAAGTCTTAAGTAGAAATATCGCCCCAAAATTAACACATATATATTTTTATATTTATGAATATAAATTGAAAACCATATATTAAATTATATCAACATATATTATATTTCCATCAAAAGATAAGTCAGTATCATATAATAGAAATAATTCACTATTTTCAGAGCTGAAAATATACTTGTATGAAAAATTAAGATTAGTTAAAATAGACACTTAGATCATTCACTTGACCCAGAGGCAATGACAGCAGCAGTTTACATGAAAGTGATTATGATATTAACAAATAAATAATATATTAATCTAGACCATTCAGGAGTCATGTAAATTTTTTAAAACTAATTTAGTTTGGATAAATTAGTAAGGATTATGTCTTAAATATGTAAGTATTATGTCTTAACAACAGATATTCTGAGATCTTCCAAAGGAAACAAGTATGAAACAGCTCTCCATATTTTCTTACTGCTAGGCTATAGGGAGAAGTTGAGTATGTTTCCAGAGAGAATATCAAATTTTCTGTTTTGTGTCATGTAGTAACTTAGCTCAATATTAATGAGGACACAGAACATAATATTTGTTCCATCCTGCCATACTTGCCTAAAAGTTAACATACTGAATTAGTGGACTTGTCTTATCTAGGAAAACTTATATTTTAAATGATATTTATTGGCTCAAAGAAGAGAATATCGCTAAATAAGTATAGAGTTTATAGAAGTTTGCCAACTCATTAGCTTAACAAGGTCACATCGAAACTGTTCATTTTGCACACTGTCATGAAGAGTGCCAGTTTTACCCTAAAATGAGGTTTCCTTGTGGAATAGAATAGCTTTCAGCACAGTAAGAGTTTAGTGCCTCCTCATTTGCATCTGCTGTGAGGGAACTGGGACAACACAGACAAGTTGTTATGAGCTCTCCTCTCATTGAACTAGTGGGACTAAATTTCTTACAATGCACAGTAAAGGCTTCTTCCTTCCCTTTTCCCATTCTAAGCAACCAGACTGTAACAGTCTATTCCACCCAACACTCACTTTCAATTCAAACAAACAAACAAACAAACAAAACAAAACAAAACTCCATTATAGTGCGTTTAGTTTTGAGTAAAACTTAGCGGAAACATTTAATTTCTCAGTTGTTATAATACACTTGTGCCCATTTTTGCAGCATGTACTGAAAACATTCCAAACCCTATCTGTAAGAGCACACTAACATTACATATGAAATAGTGTGACAGAGACTAACTCAGGTGACTTGCATAAAAAAATACCAAGGATGCTTCTTGACCAATCCACTAAAACTTGTTGGAAACCTTGCAAACATTAAGTGACAAGGTAATAACATTTTAATTATGAGTAAAGAAAAATATTTTAAGCGTAACATTTAAACTGTGAGATCTATTTGTGTCAACTAAGTACTAAGAACTACTTCAATTTTATACTTTATTAAGCTTAAGTATTAGTAGTAAGTATTATAATTCTAAAAAGCAGCTATTGTAACATGTGTAAGTAAATGTACAGTGTGAATACAGAGTCAGTTATTTCAGGTACTATTTAAATGCAAGAAAAATGTGTAAATGTATTGCAAGGGAATAAAGCTGAAGGACTTTTGCCTCATTCTTAAAATTCATAGTTTTCCTGATAAATATAAATCTTATATATTACTACAGTTTGACCAAAAACTATTTCCTTGCAGATATTTATGTAGTATTTTTTGGTATGGTTAATGATAAATAGTTTGGAATGCTACCATTAACTGAAGAGGCACTGCCATAACTCAACCACAGCAGACATATATATGAATGAAAAGTAGCTTTGATAACTGATATCATAAAGTGCATAAAGCTGAAAGAAATATAAACTTTTGCCTTAGGAAGCAAAAAAAAATTTAAGTGAGGACTGAATCTACATAAAATGATCAGTGTTAATATTTCCAAAGAAAACATTAAGATCGTTTTTATAAATACTTACAATTAAAATATCATTTTTCAAGCTTGGTCATGCCAAACTGTATCTTTTAATATGGAGTATGAGTCTCTTCTAAACTTACAGGTCAAATTTGTAAAAATAAACACTTCAAGAGTAACTTTATACTTTGAAAAAATTAGATTTCATTTGTTGCCAAATCACCAAATAAGATTCTTCTTCCAATTCATTAAAAATAATTTTCGACGTCGAAAATATAGGGATTCACATAAGTGCAAATATGTACACATATTTGAGTAAATTTCTTTAAGTATTTTGTAAAGCTAGCTCAAAAATTGTAAATAGATCGAATTATTTTATCACCTAGTACACTTATCTACCTTTTCATAGAAGTCGTGTTTCATGTATAGATTAAGTCAAAATAAAAATAGATAGCTATAAGGAGTTTAAATGGAATAGAGAGACGGATACTGGATACATTGGAGAATATTAGAAAATTGTAGAAAGAAAGTTAATGTAGTAATAGATATATAAAACCCATGGTAAGTTAAATGACAATCTACTAGGATGAGGCTAGCTCAACAGGTGGGAAGACCAAGAAGATCCATAGGATCTGTGGATGGAGCTGAGGCGAGGCTTTGTTACCCTCCGTAATGAAATGTGGGACAAAGCAGAGCAGCCGGAGAATGGACACGTATCTTCCTAGGTGGAAAGGCAAATTAAGCTCTTTAAATTTCCATCTGTCAAAAGCTGAAGTTACTATTTTGGAATGGATTGATGAATAATAAAACTGCCATTCCCAGGGAATTCCAAAGTTTATATCTCAGCTGTAAGCCTCAGTGATCTTCTAACACTACATTTGTGCTAATGTCACAGTTATAATCTGTGGTTTCATATTAAGTTACAGTAAGACTAGGCACAAGCCTTTATGCTAAGGCTGGAAGAGGCAACCCACTAAGAGTAAAAAGTTCTGGATCTCTGGGAGACCTGCTCTCTTCTGGATGGGAATAGAAATGAAGGAGGAGCGGATGGGAGTGGGGGAGCCGAGGTAGATGCAGGGAGTTACTGGGGGGGGGGGGATAGAGGAAGGAGGGGAAACCACAGTCACGCTGTAACATATCAGTTAGAAATAACTAAAATGAAAGATCATATCTGTGGCTGCCTGGGTCATGTTCCATGTTTGGATCATATGGTGCACAAGATGCAGGTCTCTGACATGAGTAACTGACGATTAACATGTTAGAAAACTTAATTTTTGTAAATAACAAGCTCATAAGATTGATCTTTTAAGGTATAAGCTGTCTAGAAGATAATAGCCTAACGTCTGGTTCTGGTTTCTGTAGCTGTAAATTGGGGAAATCTCACGTTTTCAAAGGACCATTTGATAAACTAAGTGCAGAATGTATTTAACATTCAGATAAATTCTAAAGCCCTGGCTAACTTTAAAAATACCAATTTTTAACTGTGATGTTTGCATTAATGCAGTATTAGAATAGAGTTTAGGCTTACAGATAGACAAAAGGAAGATATGGGAAAATTCGGAGAGTTCATGAGACATATACTTTTTAGTTCCTACAAAATGGTAACATTGTTTCTTCTTAACACCAAAATAATTAATAGCACTATGTAAAACACTCACTGGAGAATTTTTAAAATACATCACACTACTTCTGCCTAAACCAATAACTTATGAAAATGTATTTGTAGTGTTAAATGATTTATTCTCAAATGCATTATTTTTATATCTCTCTGGTATAAATAGCTGAAATAGTGAATTCAACACATATTTTTCTCATGTCACATTTGTCAACAGAATTTTATTTAAAATATTACTGTCCATGTTTTTTGACCTTGTAGTGTGAAAAAATTGTTATTTTGGTGATGGTGATGATGATAAAATGTGAATGAAAACAAATAAATATTATTTTAAATTTTCACAATAAAATCACTTTCCAGTGCCATCTATATTTACAAATATTTGCTCTCCTAAAATAAGCCATTAATTCTAAGTTTATTGATTCTATTTTAAGATACATGAACAATGATGTATTTGTATCACATTAAATTAAATTAGTCATCTCATACTAATTTACAGCCTGTGTAATTTCTGGATAATTTTTAGACTGTGTGTAATAAGAATGCACAATTATATAAAGGTTTATTTATGTAAAAAGAGTAATTAATATAGAAACCTCAAATGTTATCAACTGTCAAAATGAATATTCTTAAACGTTAGCAAACAATCTAGCTTACTTCATTGAAAAATTCAGAAAACATTAGATAATTAGCTTTAAGGACACTAAGTATATTGATTGACATGCTAATGAGACTCAAGAAGGTATTGTATAAAAAATATTACAGAATATATGACCTTGGGTTGTTTCCTCTGTGATAAAAACAAGACAAATGATAGCACTGTTCATTTAAATAACAGAAAACAATTGATCTTGATACAAAGAAACAAAAATGATACAGTTGACTACAACACAATTTAGTCAATTTCTCTTGAGGGAAAGCCTCATTCTGAAATATGTTTATCAAAATTGAAATGAAGCAATGTGGGCCCTTGTCTGCAGGAGGGGGAGATGCTCCCTCCTGGTAAGCTGGTAAACTTAGTGCTTGGACATAGGCGAGCGGATTCCCCTGCTGGTAACTACCCACCAGACCCAAATGTGTTAAAAGTGTAGTTCCTTGCAGGGACACTTCAAAAGCACAGAGCTAAACCACACAAAAGGTGGCTCTTTGAAGAAATACAAATCAAAGCTAACCTGAAGACAATCCCCAGGAGGCTTCCTGGTCTTGTGTCCTGGAACTCAATAACCTTTGGTTTTAAAACCCAGATCTGGGGTGGGAGGTGGGGGCGCTTATTCTCCGTTTCTCCTTCTGTAGCTCCGTGGCTTTGTCTTTCTTTTATCATTAAGTTTAGTGAATTAAAAGGTAGGTTTTCGACCCTTGATTGTCTTTATTTTAAACAAGTGCAGGTTTCTGGCTTTTGACAAGTCAAAAGCTCCCTCCCCACTCACCTCTCCCTTCACTCACTGGAAGGGATGTGGGATTCCCATTATGAGGTCCCAACCCCAGCTGTGCAAGGCTTCCCAGAGCTCTCTTGAGCTGGGGAATCTGGCCAGAAAGTTCCCTCCCTGCCCAGGAGGCCTTCTTCTTGAGTGGTTCTCAGGACAGAGCCTTCTTCAGCTAGCCTCCAGAAGGCTGAAGAAAACTCTATGACCAGATTCTCAGCCCAGCCTCCTGGGCAAAAGGAACCCACAAAGTAAGAGTATTCTACTTGCCTAACGCTCCAATAGCTTTTGAAGATATCATGCATATATTAAATTTTAAGCTGATGTCAATTAAAAATCATGATACTCAGGTGGGAGAGATGGCTCAGCTGTTAAGGTTAGGCTCACAACCAAAATTAAAATGATACTCAAATCCAAAATGTCAAATACAGGCACACTGAGCAAGTCCAGATAAGAAATTCTAATAAAAATCAGATGTATGATTGGACAGTCTTTACTTTCAATATCTTAAAATTTTCAATAAATTATATGAATCTTCTACCATGGTTCCCTCCCCTAGACATCTGATAGAAGGGGACCTACTCCCCCATCATCTGAACACAGCCTATTAGGTCTCATCAGGATATCCTCCTTCCCTTCACTCTGTGTGTCCCACTCATGGTCTCCCCTTTCAAAAATGGCAGAGGCTAAATAAAAGCTTATAATAGATTAAAAACTTAGTCCCTGACACTTGTCTCATTTTAGAAATAACAAAGATTGATATATCTTACAACAACATTTAAATAATACAATCAGTGAGCCTAAGTTCTTTCTTCTACATGCAGACATCCAGCTTCCCAATACCATTTATTGGATAGACTGACTATTCTCTACTGTGTATCTTTGTGACTATGTCAAATACCAACTATGTAAAGCTGTGTATTAATGTTTGAATCTTTGCTTTCATTGTATTATTGTACATGTCTGTTTCTGTGTTTATACCATTATGTTTTTGGTTCTATGGCTCTATATTACAGCTTTATATCTGGTATGATAATACATACAACCTATTCCTTTTGTGGAAGATTTCTTTGGCTATGTCTGGTTTTTTGTTGTTGTTGTTGTTGTTGTTTTTTGTTTTGTTTTGTTTGTTCATAAAAACTTTATTGGTCTTTACTTTACCTGAAGAATTTTGTGCAGCTTTTGATTTGGGTTGCATTGAATCTGTGGGTTTCCTTTGGCAGTATGTTAATTTTAAGTATTTTAATTTTATTGATGCACCAGAATTATAGGTATTTTCTTCCTCATGTCCCCCATCTGAAGGGCATGACAGTGGCAATTTTATGTTGGAAGTATTCAGCAGCCATCTAATTGAACTTAAAAAGTGCTCAATAAAAGAGAAGTAATGCCTGACTCTATAAATATATCCAGTTAACTAATGCTGATGAGGTCATGGATTTTAGAGTAGAACCTTATACTGCCACTTTCTGATGCTATTATAATTTATAATTACATTCAAAATACTAGAACACTATAGAGCCACAGAGAAGTGAAGCTATCAGCACTCATCAAAGAGCTCCTTTTTGAACTTTATATTGACTATTACTGAATTCTACAACTGTTTGAAATGTAGAGAATAAATAGGTATCTATGGTATGTGTAACAACATTTGATATACATACAATGCAACTTCTACAACTATGGCTAGAGGAATATCACGGAAGAGGAGGAGGAAAGACTGTAAAACTAGATTATCAAGATATGTGCTGGTGTGTACTGTTTTTTAAATATGACATGGAAATGTGCCAATGAAATCTCAACCATGAAGTTGCCTAAACAATATCTGTCCATTACGGTATAGCAAACTAGTGAAAAAGAAAAGAGTCTCAACGTTTCACTACTAGATGACATTTTATAGGCTATTAGTGGCTGCTAGAGAAGGGAGAATCAGATTTTCCAGGATGAGCCACCAGGCCAATATGTTAATTCTAGCATCAATTCAAAGGAGAATTATTAAACTGTAAAAACTTGTTATTTGATGCTTTAAGATATAAAAATATGTATTTAAGGACATGTTAAATTGTTGCAAAAGACAGGAAATTTCACTGGAAAATAAAACCAGTGCATTAAAAAAATACATTGCCTGAACAGTCACCCAAAACTCTCTATAGCGGAGCATCTTCTTCAGCTTTCTGGCCTAATATATACGACAGACATATTTGTGAAGCAGGAGCTAATGAAGAATTGCTTACACTGTCTTGGCAGCATTTGGACATCAACTTGTCTGCATCCAAACCTGTTCATTTTTATTCAGAATTCTGTCTGTGGCAGAAATGAGGACATTTTCCCCAGTGGCTGGTTCACTATGTTTGAAGCCATCTCCATATGGAGGTTTTTTGATGCTCATCATCTTCTTTGAGGTAGGCTTGGTGTTGCTAGGAGTTAACCTGTCTTACCATATTCTCTATGTCTCTGAGGCTTTTGAAGACCTCATCTAACTATTTAATCTTATATATCTGTAGAATCATATCTATCTGTTAGACCTAGGATATATATTCTTGTCATAAAAATAGTGGGTAATTGACATGACCATGATTTAATCAAGTAACAATTAGCTTGTATTACTTAACTATCCTAATCAACTGTCTGTGTTATTTTTTCATTTTGGAAGCTGCCAACCTGCACTTCTGGTTCACTCATATAATTAAGTTTTATTTCTTTTCGAGTCTCTGATAGGGTTGAAGACCAAATAGTTTAGTCTTACAATTGAGCTTAGTTGGTTAGGGGTTAAGGCGTTTTTAGATCTAGAGATATGTTTTAAGTTAATAGTGATGAGATATGATAGATATTAATTTTCATTCAGAATTTTAGACTCAACAAGATAGGATTGATGTTTACTTCAAGTTTGACATATACAAATAGCTAAAGCACTATGAATGTAACAGTTATATAATTTCTGGTTGTTTTGTGGTTCATCATGCTGTATGTAGTTTGTTTATGTGTAATAATATAAATATATATGTTAAAAAAGATATAATAAAAAGAAAGGAGAAAAAAGAAAAAATACATTATACCATAAAAATAAAAAAGTTGTCATTGTGTCTTGGAAAGGTTGGGTAGATAGAAGATATCCAAGAAAGGGTCTGAAGTTTCAATTCTAGATTTGCTACTTTGCAATAGTTTAGATATTGACTTGATACACATCAGATGCATAGAACCTAAGCACTTATATATTCTATATATGTCTATATAGAATATAGAAATTCTATATATTTCTATATATATTCTATATATTTATATTCTATAAATAAGCTATTTGTAACATATTGATAGTTTTAAACGTTAGATAAAAATAACTTTAATTTCATATATATATATATATATATATATATATATATATATATATATATATCACTACTTAATGTTAGTTACATTTACTCCTAAATGTTAAGTTAAATGTCTTCACTATAGCTCTTTTGATACCTATTAGATACAATTTGATGATGATTTGAAATTTGGATGGAATATATATCACCATTAAAGACTATATATGAAATTTTAATACTTATTTTTATAGTGCTTCCAAGGGAAGAAAATAAAACAAGCAGTGTACCATCAATGGAGTTTAAAGAAGTGGCCATCCATTTTGTTTTTCACAAAACATTTTAAATATCTCTTCTTATAGTTCCTGACAGCTGAGGGCAAACAAGGTTCTTTGCCAATTTATGACTGAGCCAATACCTATAAAGATCCTCTGAGATTAGTGTAAGCTGCAGCTAATGTCCATTTCCTTTATGCTACATCTGGGCATTAAAGACTGATGTCTTCCTAGTTGGCTATCTGTCTCCCAGACTCATTTACCTGAGGTATAAAATGAAGAGTGATGAGGTTTTGGGGTGGACTTAATATTTAGCACATTAAAATTTAATTTATTATAGATTAATGTGACCTTAACAGTGCTAGGGTTTTCTTCACTTCATTTTACTTTTCAAGTAAGAGAAAAGAAAATCCTAATGGGAAAACCTTAAGCTAACTTATGATAGGCTGTATATTTGGAAGTTTATTATGTATATATAGCATACATACCTGGAACTCTTAGGCCAAGGAGCCTAGCTAGAGATGTGTGTTCTAGCTTCAGATAGTCTGTCTCAAATAGTAATGTAGAGAGTAATTGAATAAGAAACACAGCATGGACCTGTGGCCTCTTTGTACACACAGGATGGTGAGCACCCATTTGCAAATGTGTATTCATCCATGTAAACTCATACATGCTACACACACAGACAAAGAAAGAAAATAGCTTTCTATCGATTGACAGAATAGAGTGGCATTAGATGTTGCTTACTTGGAGTGACGTTAAATTGTGTGATACTGCCAAATATAGAGTGTTACATCGTCTTCTTCGTCTTCATCCAGGATAAAACACTGTTGAATAGATTTTAGTACATAAAAGGACTTATTTCAGCTTACAGACTATAGTCTACTCTTTAGGAAAGCCAAGCCTAGGCATTTTAACAGGAGTAGAGCAAGTAATAGGGATTGACTCTGAAAATAGAAAGGCAAGCTGACACAGTCCTATCCCTAAAGGAGAAGCTATCAGTAATTGATAGATGCTAGGAAAGGAAGACTCACTTTCTTTAAGGGCTGTAACTGGAAGATAAACCATGCTTCAGAGGAGGAGCATACATCCAAAAATATATAGGCAGCACAATTATACTTAATTTTTACAAAATCACAATTTTGGGTGGGTTGAGAGGCAGTTGGATATCTTCTAATATTACAAATGAAAAATGTATTATGACCAACAGTGAGATTTTTATACTTCTATTCTTTCTAGCCATATTAGATATTAAACGAGAATTCTTGAGCATTCTGAAAGAGGCAAACATTAAAATAAGCAAAATGGTAAGAAATAGAAACTTTTAAAAAATTGACTACATCCAATGAGAATGTCTAGTGAGAACACTGTCCTTCCCTCTTCTTCTTTCTACATTGACTGATGTTTACTCAGTCACAATTTAGGCCTTTTCCCTAACCCTTTATTCAGTCAGTGCCAGGAAAGTAAAAGACCAAATACAAATTGACTTGGGAAGAAACATAGACTCCTAGATGTCATCTTCCCCTGTGTTCTCTATTAACCAGCCTGTCTCTCTTCTGTTGAAGAGCCCAAGGTTGGAATGGTCAATACAAATCTGATGTGAGCATGAGGAAGTGAGTGCACATTAGCCTCTCTATATGTGGTCATAGGCAAAAATCAAGATGTTTTAGGGTCCATTAATGTTGTTGATACTTTAAAGAGTCACATTGTAGGTTGGTACATAGTAAAACTTAGTTGTATTTTCTTTGTTTTATTTATATCTTTTTATTTAATTTTTAACTTTTTATTGGTTCTTTGTGAATTTCACATCATGCACCCCAATACCCCCATCCCATCACATACTCATACCAACCCTCCACCCTTGCAACCTCCCCACAAAAGAGGAAAAGGAAAAAAAACTTAATGTGGAAGCTGTCATGTGTCATAATGTGTCACACAGTAACTCTTTTGTCCACACATCTTTGCTTGCCAATGTTCACTGCAATGAGTCCTTGACTGGTTCAAGGTTTCTGACTTTTGTTACACTATCAATAGTGGCACCTTAACGGGACTACTCTTGGATAGTCTATAATTGTCCTGGGTCATGAATATCCTCTAGTTTTGGATCTGTAGGACAAGTTCCTCCATACAATCCCAGTGCTTATCAGTAGGCTAGAAGCTGGAGTGAGCAAATTGAAATCCTTGGTTCTGGGCCTGAGCAATATCTAAGAAGTTCTCCTGCACTACCCAATCTGGCTCATGAAATGCCTCATCCATCAATGGGCAGGGACACTCTCCTGCTTTTATGCCATCAGGGCTGGCTCATCAGCACCCACACCATTAAGGCGAGCTCTACTGTGCTGCCCAGATGAGGTGCATGGCCTACTCTCTTTAATGCTACAGCAAGTTTGAAGAACAGGCATCTCTTCTGCTTGCCACAAGAGGAAAGGGGTAAAGGTGATACAGGATACTTCAGGCAAGTTCCTGTGCCAGCTCTCCCATGTTCACACCCTCAGGCCAGGACACTCAGGCACATGCCACCAGGGCCAGCTCTACTTTGCTGCCTAGGAAAGGTGTAAAGCCTGCACTCTCAAGTGCTATAGCAGGTGAAGTACAGGAATACCTCTCCTACTCCTATGACCTCATACCTGTATGCTATTAAATAAGTAAGTAAATATATATGTATATACATATATACCATTAATAATGGTATCTATGATTAATTCTATTAGTACATTTGTCAAATAAAGGTGTCTGCAGTTTGTTCATAACACAACCAAGAATGCAATAAGCAGCCTGTCGTCTAGGGAGCTAATAAAGAGATAATGGCTAGGACTAGAGTTTGAATAAGATGTAATGATGCAGAGAAATTGTACCAACATCCTCTGACTGTAGCAGAGAAATTCATTTTATAATTATTTTTATAACTCATAACTGTCTTACAAAGACCTTTCCACCATTCCCTAATGAGAGATTTTTACTGTTTCATACTACTTCAAACACCTCTTGCAAGAGAGATCTTCTGTCTTTTATCACAATTGTTTTGTTTATGTGATTAGAATTATGGTGACTATAAACATAGTATACCCCCATTCTAATACTAGGACATATGCATACTTCACAGAAACAGAAAGAGTAACATTTAAATAAACAAAAGACATGAAGAAGCAATGTTACCCAAAAGGCAAGGGCAAAAGGGATGTCATAAAACAAATCAACCAATCATTTCAGTGGCCTGGAAACTATATAAGGACTTTTTTCAACTCCCAATTTTTATGGTTTGACTTGAAGATTCCAATTACTGTGACTATTTATAAAAGTTTCTGCAATGTAATATATTGGTGCTAGGAAAACCGATTAATTCTATAAAAAATACACATAACAGTATGATTGTGGCTTGAAATTAGGTGATAGCTAAAGGCTGGAAGAATTTGAAGAACTATAATAAAATAGTTTGTAGATTGCTTTAAAGCGATTTGGTAAAAAATTGTTTATGATAAAGCATAAATAATTTTTGGATTGGGGAAAGATATAAGATGGCACCAAACACACAGGATATCTGATTTGCAGGACTGAGACTAGAGACCAGGCTGTGAGCTACAGACCAAAAATCCTGAAGAGACTTAAGTGAGAGGGGTTCAAAGGTACAGAAAACAGGTGAGTCTGGCCTCAGGCCACCCAAATGGCCCTGGGAGGACAGGGTGCCCAGTCCCCAGAGTCTAGACCCATACCCAGCAGTAAGCAGCTTCCATGTGCTATATCAACACTAGGTATCTAAGACTGAACTGTGGGCAGTGTAACTCCAGCCTGGAGCATCAGGCCTGGAAAAAATGCATGAAAACAGGTAGTTTTGACCTCAGACCAACAAATGAGTCCTGAGAAAGCCCCAGGGCCAGGAGAGCACACCAGCACAAAATCCAAAGGCCAGCACAATTGAATGCTGCATTCTTTGTATCCTTCACTGATCTGTGGGCCAGCTGGCCCAGGAGGCTGGAGAGTATGGATTTGGGCCCACCAGTCTATGGGCTGGCCCAGAGTCCATATGGGGGCCCAGGCAGCGGTGACATGCCTTCCAACCACAGCTCCAAAGCCAAACACTTGGGTTGCCTGATCTAAGGCCACATGATCTGAACAAATTGGGCAGAATCCTCCATCCAAGACCCAGCAGATTCTTCCTTCCCACTGGGGTGGAACTGATCTGGTCTGAATGGAGCAGGCAGATGCCTAGGTAGCTACCAAGCTCAGCAGGGGCCATCATGCCCACTGGGATGGTCTGAACCTGCCTGAGAGGAAGGGACAGAAAACTAACCACCCTCTCCAATCAAGGGAGCTATTTCTGCAAGCTCTGGTGGAGCCTGATCAGCTGCTGGAACACAGCTGGAGTGTCTGCACACAACCAGATGGGACTGAACTCAGCTGAAGGGATTGAGGAAGAGCCCAACCAACTCTCTCAAGCAGGACTGAAACTAGGCCACACAGCCTGGACAGATCAGGCAGGATCCTAACCAAGCCTCACCACTCAACAGGGATTCCAGCACTCTAGGGTGGATTAAGCCTAGTCCCCCAAAGCCCCAGTGCCCTAGGGCAGATTTTAAAATCCAACCATAGTCAGGATAACCTGATTTATCTACATTACCTTGAACTCTTTCTTTGGCTACAGAGCACCAGAACCAACCTCTGCTGACCCAGTGGGGAACAGGACTGAGAGGAATATTCATAGCACTAAGTGTCTTCATAAAGAAATGGGAAATATTTCATATAGGCAACTTAATGACACATCTGGAAGCCCTAGAAAAATAAAGGGAGCAGAAACACCCAAAAGGAGTAGATAGTTGGAAATAATCAAACTTATGGCTGACATCAATAAGTTAGAAACAAAGAAAACAATTCAAAGAATCAACAAAGCCAGGAACTGTTTTTTTCAGAAAATCAAGATAGACAAACTGTGAGCCAAACTAACTAAAAGGCAGAGAGACACTATCTAAATCAACAAAATCAGAAATGAAAAGGGAGACATAATAACAGACACTAAGAAATACAAAGAATCATAAGGTCCTACTTCAAAGGCTTATATGCCACAAAATTTGAAAATCTAATGGAATTGGACAATTTTCTTGATTGTTTCCACTTGCTAAATTTGAATCAAGATCAGATAAATCAATTAAGTAGTCCTAATTCTCCTACAGAAATAGAAGCTATCATTAAAACTCTCCCAACCAAAAGAAAGCCCAGGGCCAGATGGTTTTAGCTCAGAATTCTATCAGACCTTCAAAGTAGAGCTAATACCAATACTCTTCAAGCTACTCCACAAAATAGAAATGGGTGGAACACTGCCAAACTCCTTCTTTCAGGCCAGTCACCTTAACACCTAAACCTCACAAAGACCCAACAAAGAAAGAGAATTTTAGACCAACTTCTTTTAAGAACATTGATGCAAATGTACTTAATGAAATACTCATTAGCTGAATACAAGAACATATCAAAGATATCATTCACCATGACCAAATAGGCTTCATTCCAGGCATGCAAGAGTGGTTTAATATTTGGAAATTCATCAACATAATCCACCATATAAACAAACTTAATGAAAACAACCACATGGTCATCATTTTAGATGCCGAAAAAGCATTTGACAAAATCCAACACTCTTTCATATTGGGAGTTTTGGAGAGATCAGGGATATGAGGCACATACCTAAACATAATACAGTCTATATATAGCAAGCTAATAGCCAACATCAAATTAAATGGAGATATACTGAAGGAAATTCCTCTAAAATCAGGCACCAGACAAGGCTGCCCACTTTCTCCATTTCTCTTCAATATAGTTCTTGAAATTCTAGCCAGAACAATAAGACATCAAAAGGAGATGAAGGGATCCACATGGCAAATGAGGAAGTCAAATTATCCCTATTTTCAAATGATATGATAGTATACATAAGTGACCCCTATATTCCACCAGAGAACTTCTATAGTTGATAAACACCTTTAACAAAGTGGCTGGATACAAAATTAACTCAAAAATATTAGTAGCCTTCCTGTATACAAATGACAAATGTGCTGAGAAAGAAATTATGGAAGTTACAACCTTCACGATAGCCACAAGCAATACAAAGTATCTAAGTATGACTCTAGCCAGGCAAGTGAATGACTTGTTTGAAAAAAATTTTTAGGTTTCTGAAGAAGAAATTAAAGATGACATCAGAAGATGGAAAGATCTCCCTTGTTCATGGATTGGGAGAATTAACATAGTAAAAATGTCCACCTTGCCAAAAGCAATTTATAGATTCAATGCAATACCTATCAAAATACCTATACAATTTCTAAAGACATTGAAAAATCAATTATCAATTTCATATGGAAAAACAAAAAAACCAGAATAGCTAAAAACAATCCTGTATAATAAAAGATCATTTGGAGGGCTCTCCTTATCCTATCTCGATCTGTACTACAGAGCAATAGTACTGGTATAGAAATAGGCTGGTTGACCAATGGAATCTAATCAAAGTCCCAGAAATAAACCCACACACATATGGAGACTTGACTTTTGACAAAGAAGCCAAATCTATTCAGTGGGAATACAATAGCATCTTCAATAAATGGTGCTGGTCTAACTGGATGTCTACTTGTAGAAAGATACAAGTAGATCCATATTCATTTCAATGCATAAAACTCAAGTCCAATGGATTAAACACCTCAACATAAAACCAGAGACACTAAATCAGTTAGAAGAAAAAGTGGGGAAGAGCCTGGAACACATTGGCATGGGAGACAAATTACTGAACAGAACTCTAACAGCCTATGCCCTAAGGTCAACAATTAATAAATGGTTCATGAGGCTGAGAAGCTTCTGTAAGGCAGGAGACAGCCAACACTACAAAGAAACAGCCTACAGATGGGGAAAAGATCTTCACCAATCCTATATCTGACAAACATCTAATATCCAAAATATACAAAGAACTCAAGAAATTAAACACCACCAAACCAAATAACCCAATTGAGAAATGGGGCTCAGAATTAAACAGAGAATTCTCAACAAAGGAATATCGAATGGCTGAGAAGCTCTTAAAGAAACGCTCAATGTCTTTAGTCATCAGATAAGTGCAAATCAAAACAACTCTGAGATTCCATCTTTCACCAATCAGAATTGCTAAGATCAAAAGCTCAAATGACAGCATATGCTGAAAAGGATGTAGAGAAATAGGAACACTCCTCCATTGTTTGTGGGAGTGCTAACTTGTACAACCACTTTGGAAATCAATCTGGCAGTTTCTCAGAAAACTAGGAAAAGGGCTACCTCAAGAACCAGCTATTCCATTCATTGGAATATACCCAAGAGGTGCTCTACCACACAATAAGGAAATATGCCCAACCATATCCATAGCACCCTCATTCATAATAGCCTGAACCTGGAAACAACCTAGATGTCCCTCTGTCAAAGAATGGATAAAGAAACAGTGGTACATTTACACCATGGACTACTACTCAACTATTAAAAACAAGGAAATCCTGAAATTCATTGAAGTTGTAAAGTATAAGGTATGACAATATTATGAGATAAACTTAAATTCACTAAATTATCACTTTAAAATTCTTAATCTACAGTGTTTTAGAAAATGAATCAAAGTAAAGTTGGGATTTTTAAAGAAGTAACTAAGTGAAAAGTGATCATATATTGAAACCTAGACCAGAATAGAGTGGCCTTATAAATAGAAATTGTGTGTGCCTACACACTGAAGAAAGCTACTTTGAAAACAAAATAAAACAGACTCCCACTTATTAAGAAGGGAGATATAGTGGGAAATAAAGCCTGTTAGCACCTTACTCCTGTAACTCCAGAATCAGGATATTTAAAACAATAAAATGAATAGCATATTAATTACCCCAGCCAATGAATAGAGCTTTATAAAGTAGAGTAATCACCTAAATCTAACCAATGGCTGTAGTTAAATAAATGAACTCCTTCTCTAAAGACAGATTAGCACACTGATTTATGTAGAACATTCTTGGGTGGAAGTGCAAGTTGTTGCCCACCCAGTGAAGCAGGTGGATTTCTTAGGTCCCAGGTAGCTCAGTAGAAAGATGTCTCTGGTATTTCCTCTGAGTCAGCTTTAATACATTCTCAGCAGAACATGGTATATTTTTCTGAGTAAAAGACAAACTTAAATGTTTCTTTATAAAAACTTACGTTTTAAAGATTATTTCTAATTGACAATGCCAAGATTAGGAAGGATGTTGATATAAACGCATCCCCATATCCACTGAGGCATCTGTGATGGATTTAAAAACCACTTTAAAATTATTATGACTTATATATAATTGTGTGCCTGTGAATAAGTGTTTAAATCTACATATATATATGTATATATATACACATACACACATATGTATATACACTTAGTTGCACATAATCTTGCATACTGCTCTGTTATCTATTTATCTGTCTGTTTGTCTGTCTAGCATCTTGGTAGCTAGCTAGCTAGTACTTATCTACCAATCTATAAATTTATCTTTCATCTACTTAAAATGTAGGGCAATATCACAAATTTATGAATTCACAGGTAACAAGTGCACATATCCACCAAAGGATTATACAAGATCTCAAATACACAAAATTTATCTTAATGTTTGCTCTTGCTCTTTTCTTTTTAAATCATATTACATTAACCAAAATTTAAAAATTTCAAGTTAACCTGTAAGTTCTCAATACAATAAACCTCCATGCACTGAAGTATCATGTTACTGTTTTCAGTTCTAAAGGAGGACATCTGTTTCATTGCCAACATTACATGTGGACAAAGCACATAATGGAGCAAAACAAGCCTTCCAGAAAGAAGGATGCAGAGGCCATAGAGGACAATGGAAAATATAATTCCTGCCAGAGAGCAAATTCAACCACTGACAGATGGTCCAGCCGGAATTAACTACCCTGACAGTGCAAGGAGACATCAATTCCTTCCTATACTAATGTATGCTTTGTATTTCCTATTCTTCTTTTTCTGAATGCAGATTTTCAATGAGTTTTACTTATTACCTAAATGTAATTGTGTGATAAGGGTGATAGGGAAGCATAAATTGAACTTTAACTTGCCAAAAATATGAATTTCTACATTGATTAGAATTTATATGAGATATTTTAAAATATTGCATTATATAAGAAATATTCTACATATATAATAATTTCATGTAAGCATACTACTCCAGAAGTGATTCTACATGCTCAATTTCAGTCATCTGACAACTCCTGAACTTATACCTTTATGACCATAGATCAACTTTCACATCAATTTGCTTTGTTTCCTATAGACTCTGTTTAGCAATCAGAAACCTCTGACATCACTCTAAAGCAATATACTCAATGATATTTTACTTCAGCTGTATATTTGGGAGGTCAAGGCAGGATAATTACCATGAATTTCACTGGAGCCTTTGGTATAATAGGAGGCTCTGTCTCAACTTCTCCATATTTGTGTATTTAAATGTTGTAAAGAGGTACCAGTGTTTGATCAGGTAGAAGATGCCAACATAATCAAGAGTAAAAATTATGTTAAAATTTAGAACTATACATTTCTAAGATGTTTGATGGTGTAGATACCCCATCTACTGTAAAGTAGATTAGATTTGTGATCCGTTGTTCTAGGCAATCCTCTAGGATGTCCGCAATAAGAGAAAAATCAGACTAAAACTGAATATTAATTCCTTTTTCTGATGATGTTGCCAGTCTTTTGAATGGTACACCTTGAAATATTTCTGAAGAAACATTAGAAAAAAACACTGTAATCATGGACATAGAGAAAACAGAAATGATGGAAAGAAGGAAGATACCCACAAGGCTAATACATAACTTTCCAATAAAAGATTTATTATTCAAATAAAGGGTTAGAAAATGATTCCTTCCCATTTTAGATTATTCAGTCATGACAAGTTGTTAAAAAACCACAGAATCCACATCTATGAACTATCCACCTCACTCATGTACATTCAAGTACCATTTGAAAATTTTATATAATGTCTTTTTATGATTATCTTTTTCTATTTCATTAAAACAGAGTTCTCAGTAGAATATATACTGCTTATTATTTTTCTTGCCTGAAATTTTTCTAGATAGTCCTCGTCTCCCCTCAGAACATCCCTACCATACTCCTTCCTTCTCTCTCAATAGAAAACAGAGATACCTAAAAAATAAAATAATATAAAATAAAAACACATAAGCTAGAAGAGGACAGAACAAACAACCACCAAAAGTGCAGCACTCACAAGAGAAGACTCTTTTCCTTCAATGATTATTTTTAAAATGATCATTATTATAAGCTAATTTATATTTTAAATATAATATACCAAGATATTATATTTGACTATCTTATTTTATGTGGTATTATGAAATACTTTTAGAAGTATGTAGTGGATGTAAACATGTTATTGTGTTGATTCTAAGTGTGGGATGAGGAACAGACTTGTGAAAGAACAGGTATTGTTTGTCCACTACAAGAGGAACTGCCTCTTTCGGGGACACGGTCTTTGCCACCCGAAACATCTTAGTACGGAGTCTGAGAGGGTATATATATATACCCAAAACAAGAAGGTAGGCCTTTTGGTCTTGTTTCCTACTGTTCGGCTGTTCTGGGTTACAGCTGCTGCTCCAATTTCCAGCTACTGTGGTTGAAGTCCCCTTTGCTGAATTGCTAATTTGCTGTTTAACAGGTGTTCTGGAATCCTGCCAACCACAACAGTGGAATTGCTCCCAAAAACTGAGTCTAAGAAGGTCTACTTCTCCTCTTTTCATTAACCTTTTTTTTCTCTCCTATCAAAGATAGTTGAGTTGGATGTGAGGTATAAGCATTAAAGAACCACACACACACACACACACACACAAAAAATAGGTTTGAAAAGGTTCAAAGCCGACACGTGGTGCCCAACGTGACTTGAGCATAATCAGTAACTTAACTTCTAATATTGTAGAGGAAACTAGAGGTTCTGAATGTACAAAGTTTCTGGTTCGGGTTCTCAGCAAAATGGCAGCTTCTGCTGCAGGTTTCTTTTCTACCTTATACCCAGAGGGAATTATCTGGTTTTGTGTTCTTCCTATATTCCATTCTTAAAAAGGTTGGAAGAAAGACTGATGGCATATAAAAACCAGAAGTGTCATTGAATTCTATCGTTCTGGAAAGGATTTCAGAGTTGGCTGTACAACTAGAGAATTTGAGGGTAGAGGCTGAAGAGTTTGCAAAGCAAAAAGTGCCATTGAGAAGCGAAAACACCTGGGAATGGAGAGTCAGAGTTTCCCACAATTGCTGCCCCACCCTGCTAAAGCACCAGGTATGCAGAGAACCAGTACGCAGAAGGGTGATGGGAAGAATGGAAAGCAGGAACCCCAAATAAAACATGTTTGAAAGAGTTCAAAGCCTACAGTAGAGGATTTCATGATGGAAGAATTTTAAATGTGATACAAATATTAGTCTTTCCCCAAAACACTAATTAGAAAAGCAATTTCCTCAGACATATTGTACATAATATCTAATAGCAAAAACTGAAAAGGAGTATTTCTGTGTGTAAATACATATGTGTCTGTATGTGTGTATGTATATATTCATGTGTGTCTCCCTGTGAGTGTTATGTGTGTGTAACTGAGTGTTTTAGAGTGGGAAATGTAAATCTTTGTCTTTAAGTTGAGAATTTTTGGGTCATCTCTGTTTGCAGAGATTATAGATTATAGTAGAATTCTCAAAAAAAAACCATGATTCTCTGTTTCATTCCTTTTTAGTATGTCATAAAATCAGTATAATTTTATATGTTATAAACTTCAGTGCTCAACTTAGTAATAGGATACGGCTTTATGCTTTTTTAAAATTTATTGTGGCTAGAATCATTCTGCTGTTTTGTTTCTTGTTGATTTGGAAGGTAAAATACAGAGAAAGATCTTCAATGAAAGATATCAATGTACAAATAAACATTCTTACACATTTGCCTAAAGTTATGCATTTGATTAAAGTAGCTATAGAAGCTATGCCTTTCTAAGCAGTAAAATGAATCTCATACATCAAAGTAATGACTAACCTTTAATATGATGTATCATACAACATGATACTAGTAGGAACAAGTGAGTAAAGAATACCTATAAAGGAAGCACATGTTTGAGGACACATCCTCTGCAATTAGAGACATACATCCAAGAATGCCAGGAGCTGTATGTGTGTCCTGTGCACCATTAGAAGCTAGTAGTGGTGTAATAAAAATTGTGTGTTATAAAATATTCAATGGGAAAGTAAAAGTTGTCCATGAGAAATATTTTAAGGTTAGTCCTACTTGAACATGTTATACTCTGTCAAAATCATATGTGTCAAAAAGCTATTTACCTTCTCTAGCATATGACCTAACCAACTCTTATGATCATATTTCCTTAATAACTTGAGTCCAATATACTGATGGCATATGTAAACTATTCTTCTAATTTGCTCACAACTCCCTATAATCAGAACATGAATGAACCCCTTCCAACATGATTATTGGTAGGTAAAGTTTTTCATGGGGGCGTACCCCTTGGACTAGTGTCTCGATATAAGTGAGTATATACCATTTGACTCTTTTTGCTTCTGGGTGAACTCACTCATTATGATAATTTCTAGTTCAATCCATTTGTCCACAAATTTTGCCCCATATTGGACCATGTCCCTTGGATGGGGAGGCCTGGTGGCACTCAGAGGAAAGATAATAGGTCACCAAGACGAGACTCGATACCCTAGGAGCATATACAGGGGGAGGAAAGAAAGGGAGGATACAAGGGATGGGCTAACAATTGAGATGTAATATGAATAAATTAATTTAAAAAATTAAAACAAAAAACAAAAAAACAACTATAATATTCTTTCCACTAAGTTGTTATAGAATAAAATAGACATTACATAATACAATGATACGCAAATGTATAGTTGAAAGATATTCTGAGGAAAAAATTCTATAAAACTAGAGTGCATGGTTGTGGAGTAGTATAGAGAAATATATCATTTTTTTTTTTTTTTTAGTTTGGATTACTAAAAATAGCTCTTTGTAAAGCACCTTTAGAGAAACTATGATGTACTTGAAAGAATCTGTACCTATAAACCAGTAAGATGCATAACAACCTTTGTATTGGAAAATTCAGCAAAATATTCACACAAATTCATACAGGGAAGAAAACACATAAATTTACAAATATAAATGAACTTAAGTCAGATTAAATGTCAAGAATTTTATTCATGACTAGCTGCTAGCATTTATCTAAAACCAAGAAACTACAAAATTATGTCGGCTTCCTTCATCTTATTTCTGTTTTGTTGGCTACTGCTAGAGAGATGAATCTAATCTGTATTTATAAGTTGAATTTTAAGTCAACATAATACTCTGTCCATAAGTTAAGAGGCTCTTCTTGTATGAGCCATTGACATTTCAGTGATCCTACAAGTAAAGGTTTTCAACTCTCTCAACAGCATATTCCCTTAGGATTGTGTATGTGAGTGAGAAGCATATTAATCCATCTTAAAAGATAACCCTTAATCCACTTCTCTATCAGTACCTGTTAAGATATCACTAAGAAATATAGACATACATTATGTGTCTAGCACCTCAGCACCAGCTTCTCCTTTTTCCTACTCTCATTGTATTTAATATTAGTACTATTCATTCTCTAAGTGACTGAACTATCCCCAAATTCTAAGCTTTATCCCTCTTTAATTATTTTGCTGCTCATCTCCACATCCTTTGTTTCCCACACCCTCTCTGTCCTGATCACCTTTATCATATACCCTCAATGTATTTCTGTGTGGTACAAATAATGAATTCAGGTTCCTATGCCCTAACAATAAAATATCCTTAGTCTATTAGTTAATACATTTGTTAAGATATTCTTTTTCGTTTATCGTCATGATGGCACATGCATGTGCATGCGCACACACACACACACACACACACACACACACACACACAAACACACACACACATGCTATGCAACATTATTCTACTTAACTATATACCTTGGCTTGTTTTTGCTAAGTATTTAAGTCTACACAGTCTTTATAAATATGATTCTTCACATAATTATTATCATCACTTTTCTACTTCCAATATCTTAATATACCCTTTAATTTAATTACTGGTTTTGTTTTGTTTTGTTTTTTGTTTTTGTTTTTTGTGGTTTTTTGTTTGTTTGTTTGTTCTTTGTATCTGGTTGTTTCACACTGGGTACAGTCATGTCTAACGAGTCCAAATGTTTACATTTCTTTATTAACTGCCACACCTTATGGAATTTGCCTCTATCTCCGCTCTTTACCAGATTGTGTTATGGGATGGCACAGAGTATGTTCTTAATGTCCATCACATTCTTAAGTTCCTGTGGATATTTTTGAGTGTTTGATGAAACTGGCTGGAAAAATTCATAGCAGAATAACGTGATGTTTTGCTTTAAATCCATTGATAACAAAACTAACTCCTTGAAAAAAAGAATTTGCAGATATTTTCAGAAACAATGCCTATAAAATCAATGTTCACCATGTGACAGCAATGATAAACTCAATCCAAAAAAACATTCTGTGTTTCTGCTTTCTTCTTACTGAGTATTTTCAAATAGTTGATCTCATGATAACTTGACTATTCAATGGGCCATTTAGTAAGTACAGCTCAAAATCATGTTATTTCAAATATTTAACTATCTTGTGCCCTGATAAAAAAAGAATCTGAAATATTTAATTATCTTCAAAAATACTGTAGGAGTCAATCAAAGTGTATCTTAGGTATATTATCTCTCTACAAAGAATGCCATTTATTGTCCATATTTCACATGTACTTTTATGAATATATATACTAATATATATATGTGTGTGTGTGGGTGGGGGTGTGTGTGTGTATTTCCATATGTGATGTGAGTGCTGGTATAATTTCTGTGTGTGCTTTGAAGTAGAAATTGCTAAACTAACCCTAACATCTCTCAATCAAAACACCTGTAAAGATAGGATATTTAATTTAACATAACAATATAAAGTTGTGGAAAACTACTTACATATATAGGAGCACTTATAAAAATTTGCTACAAATTTTATATATTTTTATATACAAGAGAAAAAATAACCAGAATAAGAGCCTTTCCTCTAAGTTCTCAAGGGGATAAAGTGCAGTAGACACCTCTGTTCTTAGCATGACACATCTGTAGCACATAGGTCTTTAACACCTAAAATCATATTTTTCTGGTCTTAGAGAAACCTCTTTAACCTACTCTCATACATGCTTTAATGTCTGCTTCTCTGATGAACATACATACTGTTTCCTAGCATGAATTTATGATCTTGTTGTGTATATAATGGGTTTGGAATAGATATCACAAGTGGATGAAGAGATGGAACTGGGTAGAAGAAGGTGTGGGGAGTGGAGCACGGGCAGAGATAAAGTACGGGGAGACCAGGGGTCGGAGGTGACAGCTAGGAGAAAGAAGGTAAACCTATACTGAGGGGCATCTCTGGGACAAGCTGGAGATCTGCTACAAGGCAGGCTACTGGAAGGATATGTCATTGAGTCTGAGACACCTAGTAGCAGGGGACATGGGACTGAAGTGGCCCCCTCCTAGCCAGTCAGGATTTCCCATGAAAGCAGGGAGACACCAACATATCCTCAAAACCTTCAACTCAAAACTTACCCTATCTTCAAGATATGAAGAGATAAAGATGGAGCAGAGATTAAGGGAATGGCCAGAAAATGACTGGCTCAACTTGAGACCCACCCCATGGGAGAGAAACTCCACCTGACTCTATTAATGATACTATGCTATACCTGCAGACAGGATCCTAGCGTAACTGTCCTCTGAGAGTTTCCACTCAGCAGCAAATAAAAACAGATGCAGAGGCCCACAGCTAAACATTAGGCAGAGCTCAGGGAGTGTTGTAGAAGAATATGGGGGAAGGATAGAGAGACCTGAAGGGGAAAAAGGACTCCAAAAGAAGACCAACAGAGTCAACTAACTTAGGCTCACAGGAGCATACAGAGACTGAAGCACTAACTAAAGAGCATCCATGGACTGGACCTAGGTCCTATACATATATGTAGCTGATGGGCAGCTTGATCTTCATGTGAGTATTGTAGCAAATGGAGCCGGGGCTGTGTCTGACGTGGATTGTGTTGCTTGCATTTGGATCACTTTTACCTATCTGGTCTGCCTTGCCTAGCATCAGTGGAAGAGGATGCACTTAGTCCTGTGAGTTGATGTGCCAGGATGGCTAGTTTCTGATTTGGCTATTATATGAGCCTTCTATACAGTTTCATTTTTTCCAGATTTGTGCAAGCAAGAGTATGATAATGTATACTTTCATTATAGTGTAAGCATCCAAAAATATTATATATAGTAGGAGCACAATTCAAAATAAATCATCTATGAAATACAGGGAGAATAGTTTAAACAGATTAAATTTTGTTGGGGGCGATAGGCCATATGGCCAATGTTCAGCCATCTTGTCCAAGTCTGCACCTTTAGGTCTGTTTTTCCCAGAGCTTGCCTTTCACCAGAAACTAGCTGACCCTGTTGTGGGTCAGCAGTTACACTAACGACAGATAGAGTTGTAGCAACCCTGTTATGGTTTAGCAGTTATACTAGGCAAAGAGGGAGCCAGATACCCTGTGTGGCAGGACATTATGACCCTGCCTGGAATTCCCTGTGTTTAGAGAAAAGCCTGCAGCTGGGTTGCTATAGCAATATGCTTCCCTGCCTTCTGCCTTATAAAAACTGCTGCCTGACTAATAAAGTTTGAGAGCTTGATCAAACAGACTTGCTCTCCTTCTTTGTGTCTTGCATTTTCAACAGGTGACCTTCCTCCTGAGTTTTAATCAAACCCCACAGGCCAGGGGAAAATGTGTTTATAGTATAAAGTTCTTTGTATTAGTCCATGTATCATGACAATTAATCACTACATGTTATTCTTAATTATCAAAACACATTAGTATGGTGGATCAAAATCTTATATTATAAATGATAAACTTAGTGTTATTTAAAGAACTGTGAAGCAATTCATAATATTAGTATATCATAATGCATTCTTCATGCCACCATAGAGTCAGCATTTAAAGACCTCAGCACAATATCATGGTAAACTTCTATACGATTAACCATAAATAACCTCCATAAAGGGTTGTGAGTCAGCACAATCTATTATTGAAAGATTATTCTATGTGATTACATTCCAACAATATTTTCCCACTGAGGACAATTTTTAAAAATACATAAGCTGTTAATGCTCAAAAATGTGTACTTTATTGACTCATGTTATTGATGGGAATGCTTATTTTTTTAACTTCTATACCTTCACCTAACATTTTTGCTGCTATAAAATTTCAAAATCCAGAAAAGGCTACATCAATTGATATTAACACATTACAGGTAATAGCCCTTGTTTCTATACCAACTTCAAGAAAAATGCTAGATGTTATGGTATAAGGTTTAGTGGCTCCATGGATCACATACCTCATCGTTACCTTAGGTACAAAAATGAAGACTGATTTTTACTAATGAAAAAATAAGTCCCTTTTCTCAATAGCAACATTGTTTATTTTATTTCAATCAATCAATTTATTCGGTAGACAAGTAGAAAATTTTCATATATTAATACTTCATGTGATTAAAACTACAATTATATATTGAGAAAAGAGGTAATGTGGGTGGGAGCATCTCCGTGATAAGGTGGATAGGGAATTCAGGCCAGTCAGCATAGGTTCCGGGGGTACATGAGAGGGACTTTAGTAGAGGCTTATAGTAACAGGGAGCTAACCATTCCCTGACACTATTAAGGATACGCTGCTATGCTTGCCGACAGGAGTTGAGTAGAGTTCCTCAAAACAGATGCTGAGACTCAAAGCCAGACATTGGGCAATGTCTAAGAAGCCTTGTGGGAAAGTGGGGGGAATGACAAGAGGATCTGGAGGTGACAGGCGCTTCACAAGAAAACCCTACATGACCAACTAACTAGGGCCCAGAGAGGACTGCTGAGACTGAAGTACCCACCAAGAAGGACTGGACCTAGATTCTCTGCAAAGATGTAGCTGAAGGACAGCTCAGCCTTAATGTGGGCCCCCTAGTGAGGGTAGCGGAAGCTATCTCAAACATGAAGTCTCTTCCCAGCTTTTTAATTACTTCTTCCTTGTGGGACTATATTGCCAGGTCATAGGGGAAGAGTTCTGATATGACTTGATGAGCTGGAGTGGGGGGTAAGGGGGAGTCTCCCCTCCTCTGAGGAATAGGGGAAGAGGATGGGTGTAGAGGAGGGTGGTTCGACTGTGAGTGGAGAAGGGATGGGGCTATGTCCAGGATGTAAAGTGAATAAATAAAATAAATGAATAAATTTATATATTATTTTTACATAATACCTAATAGTACAGAAATATAAGTATTTATGAGAGGTATAGAATTTTCAATATATGTGTGCATGGCGTATTTCCACTCAGATCACAAGTACCCACTCTCTCAAATATTGATTATATTTGTGGCAAAAGCTTTCAAAATCTGTCCTCTGGGCCTTTTGAAATGTACAGTTCATTGTTGTTATTGACTATCAGGTCACAGTGCAATAGGACTTGTTCAGCAGTGCCTTTTTACTCACTTTTGCTATCTTTTTCTTACTCTACATTCCTGGCATAAAACCACAATTATTTTTACTTCAAATATATTCCTTCAGGCTCAAGGGTAGAAACACATCACCACTGTGCACTGTCCATCACCTTTCAAGAAACTATCAGTAGTCCTTTGATCTTATTTCCAATCTTTATCATGCATAAAAATCAGCTCACTTACATCTTTCTTGTTTCAATAGGGATAAAAAACATGGTGCTCTGTTTTAAGTAAATACTGATCACAGTATCTATATGTTATTATCATAAGAACAGGCCCAGGAATTCAGTCTGAATCTATATAATATCAACTAATTACATAAGAACTTGTTTTAATGAATAAAAAGTTTCAAATCTATTTCAAAATTAGACCATTCCCCAATTTTTACTATAGAAGTGGAGAATTTTTAATTATTACTGAATATTAATCCTAAATTATTTAACTAGAATAAAGTTCACTGTGTTTTAAATTATACCTTAAGCTATAATAAATATATATTATATAAATACATATCATTTTATAATAATGTAATGAAAATAATAAATAGGCTCTCAATTAAAGTGATACTGGTATTTACACATGTTACTTTTAAATATACCCCCTTGAAAAGGGATTAAAACTCATGAAGATTACTTGATGAATAAAACAGCAACCTCATGAATATAGGATAAACCTGGCAACATGGTTCAATGGTAAAGTTCTTGCTTATTATTCATTAGGCATGGCTACAGAAAAAAATTCTGTCAGAAAAATGAAGAAAAGAAAAAATGAATCTGAGTGGGAAACAGTCATGTGTGTGTATATATATATATATATTTTTTTTTAAAAAAGAGAACATTATATTGTGAGATTCCATACAGTAAAGGTAATTCTGTGACTTGACCTGCGCTATGCTTTATACAGAGGGTTAATATTAAGTAAGATGTAAATTGGATATATAAAAGCACGTTGACTCCAAACTGAGCTTTTTTCTTGTTGCTTCTGAATACTATATGAATAACACCATGCAAATATCCCATTTGAAAATACTAGAGAATAAGATGCATGCTTGGCTATTTATCCCTCCAAGTACAGCTTACAGTCAGTGACCTGAGAGGCAACTGATTAAAAAAAAAAAACTTTAGGCTAGTCAGCTTCCACCAGAAAAATCATTCATTCCCTGTCTGAACCACAAACCTCAGAAATATGTGACCCCTAGAACTATGCTGGAGTAAGTAGGGGCTATTTGTCTTGACCAAAATAAAAAAAATATTTATCACAAATTGTATTTCTGTTTTCATAAAACATTCAGAAATTTTCATTTCAAATAATTATTATATTATACACAAGGTTTCCTTCTTGGATCATTCTGTGCTTTTTTTTTCTTTATATCAGGTTATTCAATCAGTTCTCTACAGTGCCCTTTTATCTTTGTTCTTCATAAAGAAATTGTAAATATTTTATAATTTTTATTTATTTATAAATATAATAGTTAAAATGTAATATTTAAGTAAATGAAAGATAAGAGTGATAATCAAATAAAGCCAGAAACTACAAATAGAACTACTTTTCCCCATTAAATCTGTTTGTAGTGTTAAATATATATAAATAAAGTCGTAGTGAGGAGGAAGTGAGGGACTCAGCCATGAAAGACGTCCAGGAGAGACCAGGAGAAGGATATGGAGCAGGAAAGCTTTGAAGTAGACATCCATCATCACAGGGAAGATCAAAAGTGCTGGAATGCAGGTTCATCCTGGCCACCTGGCCTTAGTTCAGGTGGTTTGACGCCAAGCCTTTCTTTAGAGAGTTGCTGGGATAAACTTCTTCGTTGTCATCTGGCAGTTGATTGGGTTGAATACTTTCTTGAAGCACTTTGTGTTCTGTGGCAGCCAGTCTCTAGGCTGGTGTAGAATTCTCTTCATTGGCAGCAGTATGGCTCCCACAACAGTATATGCTTACCTCACAGACATAAAGTGTACATACACAGACATCCACTTGTGTAGGGTTCTCAGTACTGGGGTCATTGGTTTCCTGGAAGCTATTGTTTGCATAATTTTTGGACAAGACCTCTTCCCTAACACCCAAATTCTCCACATTGTACTTTGGCTTCTTTGTGTGACCTTCACTGCGTTCTTAAGTCTGTATTGGATGGTTCTGTATACAGAGCATTATGGTCGCTGGGAAAAGACCAATTCAGAGTGCAAAGATGGCATTTACCGCCCAGAGATCTCCTGGCATTGTGAAGAAGGCTCAAAAACCTCTGAAGAGAGCCCACCAACGCACGCAAGCAACAACGAAAGCCGTTCTTCCGGAACAAGATACTGGCATTCCAAGTCCAAAGTCACTAGCAGATTTGGAAAGAAATGAAGGAGACTGGTTTATCACAGATGTTCCAGAGAGAGTGCCTAGACCTATGAGGGAAAGAGAACACAGACTGACCTTCCTTTGTGGAGATCTAAATGTACAGAAGGAAGAGAGGGACCTTTGGCCATCATGATTTCAGTGTAAGCAGTGTTAAGTCTTGTCTCCCATAGGCCTGGATACACATGAGGCTGACCATGGTTTGGATCCCCTTGCCAGACAGAGGTGTCCCCTAACTGCAGCACATGGCCTGTAGTTTCTGGTAGCAATACAGTGCACTGGAAGGACAAGGTGGCTGTTTTATCTCAGCTGCCAGCAGTGGCTCTGTGCCGATGTGTCTCGTGGGTGCTCTACAAATGTCTTCATTCGGCTGTTGACTTAACAAACTGGTTAATGAACTGGTCGCCGGGTTTTAGTTTTATGAGTCTGCCTTTCCATTTTATGGGTTGTTCAAGTTCAGTCAGCCAGCCCACTTTTACTTCATGTTTTCAAGTCAGAATGCTTAAAAGCTTCCAGAATCCACTGCTGAAATTGGGCGAGGGTTCCTTTTAGAAAACAAGGGTAGGGGGAGATTTTGTGTCACTGTTTAGCATACTGAAAGCCCAGCCACATGACAGCCAATCAGCAGCCTAAATCTTAAGAAGGCAGGCTGCTCACACTTGGAGCCTGAGTTTCAGATCGGAACCTATTTTGTTCCATTCCAAACAGTTTGTCTCGACACAGTAGACACGAGTGACCCTGATGGAAGTACTGGTACACTAGGCTCCTCTCCTGCCTGGTGCCTTTTCCACGTGTTTGGTTTTCCTTCTATGGTGGGTTAGTCACTTTGTTTCTCTGTCTCAAGTGCAATGGTAGTGAATATTAATTAACTTCAATCTATGCCATGCTCTCTCCCAGTCTACCCTGGATCCTTGTTTTAAATATATCAATTCACATTAAAAGCTCACCAAGGATTTTTTTTTTTAAATGTATCCAGGTGTGGGTGGCACATACCTTTAATCCCAGTGCTAGGGGAGGCAGAGGCAGGCAGATCTCTGTGAGTTCAAGGTCAGGCTGGTCTACAAAGCCAGTTCAGGACAACCAAAGCTAAACAGAGAAACAGTGTCTCAAAACAACAACAACAATAATAACAACAATGAAACAATTATTAAAAACCATCTTCTTTATCTTCTTACATTAAATATATTTTCTTAATATATCATAAAATTAATATTCCTAGAGTATACTAGTAAATATTTTACATTTTGTCTTTTTTAACATGGAAAATGATTTTAAGTATATTCCTTAGGTTTCTTATTTATTATTTTATTTTGTTATTTACATTGAGACATTCTATGTAATATATAATGACCTTAGCTCATTATATATTCCAAATTAGCCTTAAATTTAAAGACATATGGAATGCTGGGAGTGATCATCACTTTGAAACAATAATTTAACATTTCACTAGCCTTGGTATTAAAAATTAATGCTATTTCTGCATTTATTGCAAGATAAGAAATCAGTGGTAGTTAGTAAAAATCAGATTGTTGGTAGAAAACTCATGTTGAATGCAAAAAGAATCCGTTCCTCTCTCTAGGAGAGAAGTGGAAGGTAGGAAGGAGAACGCACATTAATTACATAAGAACTATTTACATGGAAAGTGCCATGCATAATACTTTAGAAAATCCTACCTCCTGGTTTATGTCAGTGAATTTATATATACTACCCTGCAAAGGTTATTGTCTGCATTTATTTATATGATATAAGTAAATCAAAGAGGGGGGATGGAGAAGGAAGGAGAGAGAGAGAGACAGAGACAGAGACAGAGAGAGAGATTTGAAGAGAAATTTTATAGAGATTGGCTGACTATTGTACTCTGGGTCTCAGGGAAAAGCTTTAAAAAATGGATGTATAGATGTGGGAAGTCAAGTAAGTAGGGGACATGGCTGAAGCCAGATAATCAATTGTTATTGAGTTTGAGAAAGTTCAGTTTTCCTTCTAGCATCTGTACATAACAGACTAATGGTATTCCTTCTTAAGTTGAGAGACTAGCTTCCTTTATAAATATTTGGATGAGTCTAATTACTTCAAATCAAAATCATATGTTCTTCAAGACTCTAAAATTCATATTAAACCAACCTTATACCATTTTCTTTCATATAACATCTTGATTGAAATTTGAGAGCAAAGCAATTTTACCCCAATCCTCATGCAAACCATGTTTATTATAAGTGTTGAAGCTACTGATTTTTTCTAAACAGTAACTATCAATCAATATCTAAAACCTGACAGTCAACTTAGGTGGAAAATTCACTTGAGTCATGTGGAGTACTCCCCTGTAGTGGGGGAGCTTGGTGTTCCTAGTTAAAAATTCCATGCCATTCCCTGAATCATTTACAGGAGCTTCTAAACATGGTCCAGGTTGCTCGTCACCATCTTGGATCTCAAAAATTATTTTATCTGGTATTAATTTCATTTATCTTTCTATAATTCTAGTGTTCTTATCTTTTATATTTACATATCTTCTAATCTCCCATAACCACTTCTGCATATTCCTTTTGATACTGGTTTTGCCTCAATGAATTTTCTATAGACTCAATATACATTTAGTGAACCAATATCTAGAAACTGTCTATTTTTTAGATACAAAAACTTCATTTTAAATATTTCATATCAGACTCCATTTCACATTAGTGATCTTGTAAGTTATACAAAAAAACATGTCATATTTGGAAACTATTAGGTTTTAAAAATCTTTGGCATGGAAGCTGTTGGTTGGTTCTCTGTAATAAATCAACTAGTTCACCACCGGGTATCTCTGGACAAGAAATGAAGAAAATGTAATTAATGTTGACTACCAAAGAATGAGTGAGAATGATAGACATCTACTGCAGAATTAATGCAGAGTGGTCACACAGCTTTCCCTTTTTTTTAAAGCAAGATTAGTTTTCCATTTCCTTTGTTATATGTTTTCAAAGCTATTCACTACTTAAGGAAATACCTGGAGAACTTGTAATTATAGTGAGGGGGTGGTTTTCTGCTAAATCTGTTTGTTAGAAGTAATAACCTACTGGAGTATGGTATACACTTTGCATGCTCTAGAAACTGTAGCTATTTGAAGCTTTTAAATTAGTAATGCGGAAATCAGGGCTGGGAACATCTCTGGGATGAGCTAGAAACCTAGGACAAGGGAAACTTACAGGAATCTATTAGGATGATCCTATCTAAAACTCCTAACAACAGGAGATATAAAACCTGACATGGCTAGGCCCTGGAATCAGGCAAGATTTCCAATGGAGGCATGGGGACAACAACATGCCCACAAAACCCTAGACTCAAAATTTATTCTGGCTACAGGATATACAGGGATAAAGATGGAGCAGGAATTGAGAGAATGGCCTTCCAAAGACTGGCCCAACTTGAGACCAACCCCATAGGAGAAAGTTAACCACTGACACTATTAATGATATTCTGCTATACTTTCAGACATCTGCCTACTATAACTTTCCTCTGAATAGTGTTCATCCAGCAGCTGTTGGAAACAGATGTAGAGAGTCACAGCCAAACATTGGGTGGAGCTCAGGAACCTTGTGAAAGAGGAAGAAGAAGGATTGAAGGAGCCAGAGGTCAAAGGCACCACAAGAAAACCTATGGAATCAACTCACCTGGGCCCATAGTGGGTCACAGAAACTGAACCACTAACCAAAGAGCATGCAAGGGACCTACTTAGGCTCTTTACTTATAGTAAACAGTTATGATGTTATGCTGCTTGGTCATCCCGTGGGTTCCCTAACAATTTTAGCCTGCCTTTGAATCATTTTCCCCTAACCGGTCAGCTCTATCTAGCTTCAAAAGAAGAAGATGCACTTAGTTTTACTGCAACTTGATAATGACAATGTGGGTTGATATCTCTGAGCAGAAAGAGAAATGGAGAGAGGGAAGGAAGATGTGATGGTGGGAGTAGGAGAAGAAGAGGAGGAAGCTAGGATCAGGATGTAAAGTAAATAAATAAGCAAACTGGTAGAAAAATAAATAAATTAGTAATGTATTCAAGAAATAATGAGGATGATTTGAACCTCATAAGATTTCTTGAACTACAAGGAACATTTAAGATATTAGAAAAAAGAAACATCAGTGGAATCTTTTCTTTAAACAGAAGTAGTAAAAAAAACTGACTATCTGTTCAAGTACAGACGAGTAAATAAAAGTCACCACTATCAGAGTTTGGGGACCCTCATTTGAATACTTTGTAGAATCCATACACAAAAATCACGGGAATTATTTTAATTACCCAGTGTTTTGAAGGTATCATTTTAGAATTTCCTTCTCAATTATTGTCTTCTACGTGATTACCCAGGTTGTTGAAAATTGGCTACAAATCTACATCTGTCTCTCTTATGCCTCCTGCAATATGCTGCTCTCAATGGGTATACTGAACCAAGCTGTTACATAGCAATTGGATATCTTACTTGGAACAAATGGCTATTATCCAAAAATGAACATGCACTAATGTGCACTGTGGGTTGTGCAGTACTGTACAGTGAAATAACCACTAATGATTTCACTTTGTTCTCATTTGCCAAGATTCTAAAATTAGATATGATGTTCTTGTTATGGCTGCAAAGTACCTCCTGTCAAAGCTTCTGGAGATTCAGTGTTCTCAGAGGTTTCTTCATGGTGTATAGTTGATGTTATTCACATAAAAGAGAGTGAAATTTAAACATTCTCCGGGCAGATCAAGGTATGCCCTATTTATGTTAACAAATAAAAACATTTTAGATTGACATGGACTTCTGTGTTTGCAATGTTCTTGAGAAAACAGAAAATATGAATCATTTCTGTACATATTTACACATTATATAAATATCTCAGTTGCTTTTACCTTGTAAACTATTAGCTAATATTATGCATATACCTTTATAATCATGTAAAATATAAAATAATGTATAGCAATATAGTATCCAATGTATTAAATAAGTCAAATAAGGCACATATATAAAAATGTCTATTTACTAATCACGGACTCAGTCATTATTTGTCAATACGCACATATAAAATACTTTAAATGGTTTATAAATATACACATATATAAATACACTATTTGTTTTAAATAGCCTTATATGTAGTATATGGTATGACTCATTATATAACTAAAGAATACCCCAAAATTAATCCCTTGTCTCTGTCTCCTAGTGGCTGAAAGTATAAGTCTGCAGCATGATGCTTGAAGCAACACAAAATAGCCAATAGACAATGAGTGACTCCTAATCATCTCTGTTTAAAAAATATTGGGAGATCCACACAAATAAAGTAACCAGGAGTGGCAGCACATGTACGAAATCTGCACAGTGAATAGAGGGAAACAGACAAAGGTACTCACAGTCCAACCAAATTAAAGGTAATCATAAGCTTGGAAATGCAAAACAAAACTACTTCAAGATTCATTTTACACCTTCAGTGACCAAGATCAATAAAACAAGAGACAGCTCAACTGGCTAGGATGAGGAGCAAGTGGAACACCCATTCATTGTTGATGGGAGTGCAAACTTCTAAAGGCACTGTGGAAAAATCAATGTAGCAGTTCCTCAGGAAGATGGAAATTAATCTACTTCAAGATCCAGCTACATTACCCCTTGGCATCTGCCCAAAGGATACCTCATTTTACCAAAATAACATTTGTTCTACCACATATAGTTATGTTCTATTCATAATAGCCATAAATTGGAAACAACTTCGATATCTTTCTCAACAGAAAAAGAGATAAAGAAAGTATGGCAAATTTATAGAATGATATATTACAGTTATTAAAACGACATCATGAAATTTTCAAATAAATGTATTGAACTAGAAAAAAATCCTCCTGAGAGAGATATCTCAGACCCAGAAAGACAAATATGATATATTTTCACTTAAAAGTGATCTCTTACATCATTGATAATTAAACAAAATCCTTATACCACAGATTAAGAAAGGAAAATTTTTGAAAAAGGAAAATATGGAGAAAGAGCTAAAATGAAGGCTATTTGAGTATTAGTACTATTATTAAAGGCTTCCTAAAATAAAGACATATATGAAGGTGATCTAAATGAAACTGCCAAATGCTTGAGGAGACATAGTCCCCAAAGGATATCTTTTCTCATGAAAAGCATCTTACAGTCCCGAGATTGGGTTACATATAATTGAGTTGTTGGCAAAGGCACTCCATTGCAATACCAAAATGACCCAGTCTATTGCCAGGCCTACAGGCTTTCCTCCACAACTAAAAACAAGGACACGTTGCTAAAGATTACACTTACCTACAAAACTCATTGACTACTGCCTGCAGATATGCTAAGGCAACTGTTGCACCAACCTTATGAGTGTAACCAACCAATATCTGATTCCACATAAGGCTCACTCCACAAGGCGGAACTTCTGTCCCCTATTGCTTAGATAACCAAGAACCAGTGACTAGATAACCTAGAGAGCCAGGGAAGAAACAAACACTTCTGGTCTAAAACAAACACATGAACAAATAAATAGACAATAAACCACAGTGATAAAAGGAATCAAATGACTCTCAATTAATTCTTTTTACTGATAACCTGGAACCTTGTCCAAAGAATGTCTGAGAAGTTTCTTCCTACAATAGAAAGGAAGAAATATCTCTAGAGACCCACATCCAGATATTATGCTAATAGTGAGAGAACGTGGAACACTCAGCCCTAAATGTGTGGATTCCACCAAATCCCACATCACCAGGCCTCAGGGATCACTTTAGAATTGGAAGAAGACAGACTTTTAGAGCCCGTGTGGATGGATGCTACCATGAAAACAAGGACCTCTAAGCCATTATGATTAAAATGTAGCTGAACTCACAGAGATGAAGGAAGCTTGCACAGGGCCTGCAAAGCCCTGCACCAGCTCGTCTATGAAGATATTACTGTTTCCAGCTTAGTGTTTATATGGGATTCCTGATTTTGTGAACAAGTTGGTCATTGTTCTTTTGCTTTCTGTTTTGCTCTTTTCCTTCTGCTTGTTTGTCTTGTCCAATTCTTATGTGATAGTTTCTGTTTTATATTATACTTTGTTTTGATAGATAAAAAAAAATAAGAGACAGAATAGAATTATGTAAGGAGTAGAGAGTGGGAGGAATAGATGGAGGTAAAAATGTAATTAGGATATATCATATGAGAAAAGAATCTAGTTTGCATAAAAGGAAAAACTAAATAAATATATTATTTTATAAGAAACCAGATGAGAAGCTTGTTAGGTATGCAGAAGTATTTTAATATTTCATATGTGACTGACCCTGAACAGGCAATATCTGTGGACTGTTTTTGAAAATATTAAGACATAGTTTATGGTGCATATATTATGTAAGGATGTAGCACTTTAGATTATCTACAAATGTGTTAGGATGGGTGCTCTGGATACAAAAGAACCCATGGAAAAATTTTAAATTGTGTATTTTAAAGTATTTATTAAGATTCTGCATGTACTCTGCATGTGGTGGTGTCTTGTGGTTGCTTCATAAAACCATTAAGTTTCTTTGTATCAAAAAGCATGTTCTGGTATATCATCTAAAACAGAGAAAGAAAGACTGAGTGTGGTTTAGGATAGGAATGTAGGTAGGGTGGATCTGAGAGAGGTAGGAGAGGGGAACCATCATCAGAATATATGAAATATATTTCCAATTAAAAACAAATAATGGATCTCTTTATAAGACATTACCATTCATATATCATTTTTAATTACATATCTGTCACCACTGAACTAACATGATTGATAATAATAACACAGACTCATAATTATATTGGTTTTATTCTTATTATGATAATCATTTCATTTGCAAACTCATTGTCATGAAGCTAAGTTTTATATCTGTTAGCTTTAGTCCCATGTTTACTCTTAACTACTAAAAGTGTTTAAAAATGATTAATACATTGGAAAGATTAAAGAAATTGTATTGTAGTATACCATTAAACTACCCATGCCATACTTTACTTCAAGGATCTTTCTTCATGTAGTTCATTGGGTTACAAAGATCCATTCAGATTATGAAAACATAATGTTTTTGTAGAGGATATGATCAGACAACTGAAACATGAATTCAATTAAAAATGCTTATGGTTCATTTGAATGTGATGACTACTGAAATGATAAGCTTAGAGCAATACTTGCATATTTCATAGACACTGTCCTTACAGACTTGGAAATACTACCTTTTGAGCCTACTCTTTGATCTGGGTAAGTGATATCATGAAAGTGTCGTAGCTTTCTGATGCTACCATCTTAGTCCTTAAAGTTGCAAGAGGTTTGTATCTGATAGCTGTGAAATACAAAATCCTGAAGTCATTTTCACTGAACTAAAATCCTAGTTTCAGCACAACTGTTATCCTTTGGAATGTATTAGGGGTTAAAAGGCTTACTGCCTTTTCCAATAATCTTCTTTCCTGGGTATATGGCTTCCTAAAACACCTGTTTATTTTCCATCCTTGCATGATGGTGCCTGAGTTCAATGATTTTATTGTTCTATCATTAAGGCGATTATGATATTGTCAAATCCACTTAAATGATACAGGATAGTTTCAACCAATATAATCCTAGGTTAAATAAAAACTGAAAGTTCCTTTTTGTCATGTGAGCTAAAATATTCTCAATTTTTCTGTTTAGCCTGCAGATGTGTTTTGAGGAACTGTAAATCAGTTTGCTCTAAAGATGCACTCAATATATATATATATTATTTTGTTGAGTGTCAGCATACTACAAGTATGCACGTCTTTGTGAATGGAGACAGGTTGGATTTGACCTATGCATCAAACTTTGGCCATTTACTTTTTTGTTTGTTACTTTGTTCGACTGTTTTCCCTTACAGGACCTAAAGAAAACAACCACACATGTGTGACTAGTTTGCTTACTACAGAATACTCTTATAAATATTTGTGGATATATGCATATTTATTTGATTATTATAATTTTACCTTAAAGGTAAGAAAAGGTAATATGCATATTTCATATTGAATGCTTTTTAATATAAATAATATATAATTGTTAGTACACAATAACCACATTAATATACTTGGTTACATTTACTAGACAAATCTTTCAAATTTAATTTTCTTTTTACATTATTTTCAATCTTCAAATACCGAATTTGTTTCAAAAAGTAAAAATTGTCAGAAGCCTTAATTCTTTGGTTGTTTTGTTTTTCTTTTTCAAGCAGGGTTTCACTGTGCAGCCTTAGCTTTCCTGGACTTGTTTTGTAGACCAGGAGACACACCTGGCTACAGAAGCCTTAATTTTGAAAGGTTTTCCACTTTAAGCCTTTCAGAGTGAATTGCAGCTGGAGAAATCCATGAAGGACAAACAGGGAAATGGGCCACAGAAAGTTAATAAAGATGGCTTTATTCTCACTCTCATGACTCATGACATAAGCCCTGCCTGCCTTTTTTACACATAATCATGGCCCCTGTTTCCCTCTGAGAGGTTCTGGTTTTTCTGACATGATCAAGGCCCTTCTTGAACATATTTACTGGAAGATGTAGGCTTTTCAGCTCCCCTCATCAACCCAATATAGGAGAAAAAGACCACCTCAGTATACCAAAAACGGTTTTAAAATCCCGATCCTGTGATGGAAAATCATTGTTTTCTGCTTTTATTCCTCATCTTTGCTCTCCAAAGTCTTTCTTTCTGGGTGCATTGTTGTATGGTTGCTTCTTTATTTTTTAAAAATATACCTGTTGCTATGCCTAAAATTATGCCAGCCTTTTAATGTTTTAATTGGTGGAGAAAACAAACTTCCATCAGATTCCTAGATGACAACAACTTCAAATGAATGAGCAATGGATAAACTTATTTTTCTTCCACATTTATAGTTACATAAATAATTGTTATTGAACATATAAACAGATGTGAGTTATTTATGATTTATTTGTTTATATAGTTCAGAATGATTAAATAGAAAAATTTAGTATAACATAAACAAGATAATGTACAGATATTAATACAAAACATGGATTTTACTATTGTTCTAATGGAAAGAAGTTGCTTTCAGAAATCGATTCTCTAGTGCCTTTGGGTTATAACAGAGCTGCTGTTTACATAAAATCAAATAAGTGTTTTTTTCCTGCATAAAAATCAAACCAGATAGGATTTCATAATAACAGAAAAGAGGCATAGGAGCCAGCACCACTATCAGAGGTACTTTGGGGAATAAATGGCTGGTAGGGCTACATAAAGTCAGTTTGCTTCAAGGACATGCTTACTAGTGTGTTGGCAATGCTATAGTAGACGGTGTAGCCCCAATACACATATGTACAGCACTAATTGAATCCAGTAGGTTATAAAAGAAGATGTGGTGCTGGAGTGGTGGATTAACAAAATATAACCATAAATCTAACAAGAAAACCCTATACCACACTTGGTCACATACTCAAAAAATGTTCCATCTTACCACAAGGACAGCAGAGCTTGGAAATATCTTAGATATCCTTAAGCTGAAGAATATAGAAAAGAATTGTGATACATTTGCATAATGGAGGATAACCCAGCTATTTTAAAAAGTAGATCATGCAATTTGCAGGCAAATGGATGAAAATAGAAAGGATCATTCTGAGTGAGGTTACCCAGACCCAGAAAGACAAACATGGTACATACTTGCTTGTAAGTGAATATTAGCTCTTAAGTAAGGATCATCATGCTACAACCCAAAGACTCTGATAGAAGCTAAGTAAGAAGGAGGGCTCAAGGGAGGATGCATAGATTTGCCTGGAATGTGGAAACAGAATAGATTTTGTAAGTGAACTGGGGGCAGATGAGAACGGAAATAGGAGGGATCAGGTAGTGGGGGAGACAAAGGAAGAGACTATGAAGAGAGATGACTGAAACTGGAGGGCAGTTGGCGGGACGCAATGTGTAAACCTAGTGCAGTGGGAATGGATGGGGTGACAGTAGTGAGGTTTCCTAGTAATGGAGGGTTTAGAGCTTAAATTATCCATCTTCTGTAGCCAGGCAAGGTTTCCAGTGGCGGGATTAGGACGCCTACACAGGCACAAAACCTTTGACTTACAGTATATCCTGCCACCTGAGGGAGGGCTTGCCTTACTCCCTCTCTGGATTGCCAGGAACCTGAGTAGCCATGAAACTTAGTCAATCCCCATCAGAGAAGCTTCATTCAGCCACTAGTGGAAGCAGATGCAGAGACCTAAGCCAATCTTTGGGCGTAGAAGAAGCAGAAGGACTGCAAGAGCTAGGCATGCAGAGGGCACCAGGAAAACATGGCTAAGGGAATAGCATATGCAGGGCTCACTGGGACTCACAGACTAGAGGGACAATCTTAGAGTCTGCATGGTTCTGCCCTACATCCTCTGCATATATGTTTGTGTGGGTTGGTGTTCTTCTATGACCCCTAACCATGGGAGTGGGGATGACTCTTTCACAGACACTTGGCACTTACTAGATTGCATCATTTATCTTTGACATGAGAGTTTGGGCTAGTCATATTATAACTTACGTTGCCATGTTTGGTCAATACCCCTAAGAAACCTGATGTTTTCTTAACGGAAATGGATGAGGACTGGATCTCGAGGATAGCAGAAATGAAGGAGCTACTAGGGTGAGTGGAAGGAGGGGAAATGGCCTTAGGGATGTACTGTATAAGAGAATAAATGTAAAATGATTTTTCATAATTGTTTCTCAAAATATTTCAATTCCCTGTTAGAAACCTCTAGAATATATTTCAAGTGGTTGATCGTGAGGTGTTCACAGCCTAATGTAATGTTCTGAAACAATAGTTCATTTGCTTTCGTACAAAATCAAAGCTACTATGACAACAACTTCTTTATAGTAGCTGCTTTTTCACTTATTAACCATTAATAAAAAGAAACATAAATAATTCTCATTCCCAACAATTGTGATAAGCAAATCATTTAAAAATCAGGACTGTGAAGATTATTACTTGGGACTATGAATATTTCCTTTTAAACTATGAGAACTAATTAATGCTCCATGTTCACATACAAATTAACTTAACTGATTTAGACCAGATGTGTTTTTAAAACTTAGCAATTCAAGGAGTAGCGGGTTAATGAAACCTGTGCACTTGGGAAACATTAGGTAGATTTTAAGTTCATGGCTAGGCTACCTAAAAGTTACATAGCAAGTTTCAGTCTAGCCTACTCTACAGAGCAACATTCCTTTTAAAAATTACATCTCTATAATACATATATGGTATATACATATTTGTGTGTGTATATGTGCATAAAGATTTAACTTTCACATTTGTTTACTCTTCTATTTGAAAAGTAATATTCCCTGCTTCTTTTTTTAGTTTTTATTGATTTTTTGTGAATTTCACATCATGGAGCCAAATTCCTGTCATATCCATCCTCTGCTCTTGCAATCTCCAATCACAAATGTAAAGTAGAATAAAATAAAAAATAAAACCTCTAATGATGAAAACTGTAGTGTGCCACATAGTATAACCCTTTGTTCACACGCCTTTACTTATGAATGTTCACTGTAGTGAATTATGAGTCTGGTTGAAAGCCTTGGGCTTCTGCTACAATATGAATACTGGATCCACATTGGAATTCCTGTTGGGAATCCTGTTGTTGCCCTGTGTCTTGGAGATCCTGCAGCATTGGCTCTGCAAGACCAGCTACCTCACAAGCACCAGCAGCTCATAGATGGAGTAGATTTTGGGGCAGGCCAACTCAAAGCCCTGGATCTGGGTCTCAGTGTTGTGTGTTGATCAGCCTTCTAGCTCCCAAGCATCCACATCCCTTGCAGCAGGTAGGGGTTTGGCATTGATTTCTTGCCCATGTCATCACACAGCAAATGAGTGGCAAGGCCAGTTCTCCTGAGTGCTGCTGCCTTTGAGGAATGGGGCCAGCTCTGCATAGCTCTTGAACATCAACCAGAACAGGGACATGAACACAACCTTTGGTGGTAAAATGAGCCACAGCCATAGAAACCCAACACTAACCAGTATGCAGCTAGGAACCCAAACATGCCCCTCAGAAACAGTGTGGGTTGGGAGTTCACTATGTTTCTCATGTTCACTCATGAAAACTAGCACTGTTTATCTCAATTTCTTTGTCTTTCATAACAGTCACCATGCTCTACAACTAGATTTAGTGAAGTAGTCCAGTTTTTTTTTTTTCATAGCTTCAGACAAAGATTTCTCATTTATTGTGCCATCTTACCTATTCTTATGCTTACTGCTCAAACAGTTCAACCGTACAAACTACCACAGGAGCACATAAGTGCCATAGTTCACATCTTCTGGAAGTCTCTTCTAAAAGTTTAAATCTGTTTCTACAATTAATAACTTGTGTCTTAACTCTGAGGCATAGATGGACACAAAATGAGTCCACAGTGACTTGTTAAATCTTAAACCTCTCATGAAATTTAAAAGTAGCAGACCAATTACATTCAAGTTGATAGTTAAGGACTCTCACACAACAGCTGTCAACTATCTGGCATATTGTCAATGGGAGGACTGTAAGTCATCTTGGGAACTTAATCCCTTCCATTTCTGTAACTCAGCTCATAATTGAAAGATTTTAATTCAATAGTATGATTTTATTTAAAATGTATTCAGAAATTGTCTTAATTTATTTTGCAAATGTCTTGAAATTAAATATTTGTGTTTGTCTTATATAAGTGTTTTGCATAATGTTTTTATTATGATGATGAGAAAAACCTTCATCCTGAGTGAAATAAGTTCAATGAGCATTCTTATAAGTGGAAGGCTATGAATTGGTTTTACTTGTAACCCAGTTTTACTATGTAGCTTTAAGTAGTTTTAGACAGTGAAATTAATTTTCCTTTAATCATGTAATATATACAAAAATACATACATATGCAATATCACAGATGTATGAACATATATATGTAAAATATTTTATATGAGTACATTTTAAATTCAATGGAGAATTTGACATATATGAGAGGAAAATAAAAAGTTCAAAGGATTTTTGAAAAAATGCAATGGATCAATGATTAGTTGTTAAACAAACAGCAGTATAGGAAAGTAAAGTAAATATAATAGTAGTATTTCAAATAAAATATACATTTAAAATCATACAACATCAAAGGTAAAAATGTAAAACAAACAAAAATTTCTCTGAATCTAAAATTTCAACTGCAAATATATTCACTTTTTCATGTCATTATATCGCAAACACTACATGTTTTTCTATGAAGCTATTTCTATGAATATGTATGCACAGGCTCCAACACAGGTATGCACACTCGGAATGTTACCACTACATAATTTATTTCTATTTCACTGTAACTATGTAGTAAAGGAAACTAATTCTTATATGTAAAAGTATCAGAGACACTTTCCTGTTGTTGTACTTGTTGCTAAGTGTATAACTAAGCAAACATTATTCAAGATATTAATTATCACCTCACTAAAAACTTCATTCTTTTTATTAGACTGAATTCTATAAAAAGAGACTGGCTGACAGCCTACTTTTTTCCTGAAAATGCAATGATCAAAGTTGTTGAGGCCGTCTTAACGCTTTTTACAGTTATTTTCCAGAGAAGCTTTAGAGACTGTTTACCTGGTATAAGAACAGCTTTTAATCTTTTTTTTTTTTACAGCTTTTAATCTTCCAGCTGAAAATAAATATGACTTGGATAAAATGGGGAGAGCTTACAATCCCCTAAAGCCCTATTTCTTTTCAGTTGCAGGACTCAGTGAAATATATAAAGAATTTTAAGCAGCAATGCATTCTCAAAAACAAATTCTATTTTAAGAATATTTCAGATAATGGTTAAGTATTAATTAAAGTCTTCTGAATATCATCAACTCTTTCAGTGAGAAAACAATTTTAAAGTAAAAAAAAAAGACAATCTTAAAAACATGTCTACTTTTATTAGGGCATAATGTGTTAGAATAGAAATGAATATGTCATCTGAGCATTGAACAGAATAATCACATTTGGGTAAAAACATAAAAAATAATCACCTTATTCCATTTTTAAGAGTAATTCATGATGCATTATATTTTTCTCATCCACAGCATATTCATGAAGAATTTAATTCTATTTTATATTGACAGACACAAATTGTATTCCAAATAAAACAACTTATATAGTATACAGTCCATAATTGCAATAATTGTTTACTTTTTGTAAATCAATTTTAATAAATAGAAGCTATGACTTTTAATCAGCAAAGTTTCATATTTTAATATGTCCATTTGATAAAATTAATATATAAACACACTTCTTTAATTGTGGAAAATGTTCATTAACATTAAAATAAATAACAAATACCCTTTTCTTTTTTGATTTATTAAAATTAAATTTTATTTTTGTCATTTTAAATAGAACAGTTTATTTTTATACCAATATTTTGTTATTTAATTTCCATGCACAAGACAAAAGAATAACCTCAAATATGTAACCCAGACCCAAAGAGAGACACATAGTATATACTCACTTATTGGTGGATATTAGCACAACATAAATGTCCTCTGAGAGATTCCACCCAGTTGGGAGATCAAGACAGATGCTGGGACTCATAGCTGGACTCTGGGCAGAGTACTGACAGTATTGAAGACTGGGAGGTTGGAAGGTTCAAGAATTCAGGAGGCCCACAAGACCTTTGGTCTGGACCTGGGGGTTGAAGGCTACATAAACTGTTGCACTAACCAAGGACAATGCCTGTAGTAAACCTAGACACCTGTTCAGATCTAGCCAATGGACAGCTCATTCTCCTAGATTGTGGAGGGAGCAGGGACTGCCTCTTATATGAACTGTAGTGTCCCTGATTTGATCACTTCCCCTTGGGCCAGAGGCCCTGTGGGCACACGGAGGAAGGGGATGCAGCCTGTCCTGATGCCTGGACAAGAACTAATATGTTGTGCTCATATGGTGGGGAAGGAGGGCCCCTTCTGTCAGAGGCCTAAGAGAAGGGAATAGGGCAGAAGAGGGAAGGGGGTGGGAACAGGAAGATACAAGTGAGGGGATAACAATCAGGATGTATTCTGAATAAGTTATAATAAAGTAAAAAAAAGAATCAAAAAGAAAAGCTATTTCCTTTATGCCACAAAACACTTATGAAATTCCATCTCAATATAATATGGAATGAATTGATTCATTGGAAGTGTCACAGACTTTTCTCATTTGACCAAAAAGTGAATTGCAAGGACTTGAATGTACAAAACTTTTCCAAACACAAAGATGATTTTAAAAAATTATGTTAAATGGTATTTTAAAATTAAATTTTAAAAAATGATTCAGAGTTGAATGAAAGTTGATTCTTAGACTTCAAGACATTGATGAGCCAGCAATATAGCAGTGCTATCAAATAAAATTTGTCCTCCCTTATTCATTGCTGACATTGTCAAATATATAAGTTCTGTAACATTCATTGTTCCTTTCTCCTTGTATAAAATCCTTGCTATTTGAACCTATGTGTTGTGGTGTCTTTAGAGTAATTTTACTCTAATGTCTACAAGCACTGGACAAAAGGTATTGTAGCTTATAATTTTTATTGATAAATAATACATCTTGTTTGTGAGCCTTTGTGTATGTGATGAATATTCATGTAGTGTGTGTGTGTGTGTGCGCGCACGCGCGCTCGTGTGGGCACAAACATCTATGAACTTAAGTATGGGTGTGCATGTACATGAACACATTTTTGCAAACCTGTGTGCAAATTCAGGTATCAGCCCTTACATTCCACCTCTCAGAGAAGGAGTCTTTTGTTTACTGCTTTATAAACCATACTACCTGGCCCTAGATGTTCTAGGGATTATCACATAGGCCCCTCCCATCTTCACTTTAGAGGAACTGGGATTAAAAAGCGGTGATAACTCACCCAGATTGGGTGACATATTTTCTGTGGTTTCCAACTCAGGCACTCATGCTTTCACAGGAAGTGGTTCATCTGTGAACCATCTCTTATCCCTGTCCCCTAATGACACCTCTAAAATTTAACATTCTGTTTGAGGTTCCAATTTCTCTAACCACCTCCAGAGATAGATGGTAAGGTGATCAAGGTTATTGAAAACTAAGGGTGAAGGTTAGGAAAGGGTTTCTTTAGCTAGCGCTTTCCTGGTCACTGAGCAGGTTAACCTGCTGACCTGGCTATAAATTAAAGATAGTTCTTTCTTTCTTTAGGGTGTCTCTGTATCAATTCTTCATAACATTCTTCCCCAGTCTAGTGCCCCTGTACACCTTATATACATTTCCTTCAGTGGTGGTAATGTGTTTTTCAATAGTAAACCATACTATTTATAATCATTTTCGCCTCTTATCACACCATTGCACACATCTACCTTGTTTTCAGTAATGTCTGATAGTTTCCATCAAATAATATAGGCTGTCATTTATTCAAAGCACTTTGAAAACAGTAACCAACCCCTTGTTAGGAGAAATTCTGAACAAATGCTCAGGGCCCAATCAAGGAACCTCTACATATCCGGATCATGGAATGACCACCAGTCCTAACCCTTATTTTAAATGCTTAAATTTAAATCAAAGATCTTCACTGCACTTTCCATGTTAGAAGGAACATGGATTTGTCTAGTTACATAGAGGTTTTTCTTTAAATTTGGTGGCCCATAATGAACTAAATGAACTAAATAATTATCTATTTACAAGTATGTTTGTCAAAACGTGGCCTTCTTTATATCCCATGCAGAGCAATGCTAGTTTTCTTATTCTGCTGAACATAAGTAGAAGAAATGAGGATATGTAGTTGTTGAGTGAGGACCCTAATTCCACCTGACTAGTCAATTAAATTTAATATGCATTAACATTTCTTATTCTTCCACCAAAATATACTTGCTATCTTTAAGTAGTTTCCAATACTCTTGATTATATTATTCTCTGCAACTGTGTCTGAAAAGGTTATTCTACAATACTGTCACTTTTATCTAAGATGAAGCACCAAAAAGGATATCAAAATAATCACAAATAAGTGTCATGTCTACCTTAGTGACAAAATTAAAGCTTTGAAAGCTTCTATTGAACATATAAGAAGCCTGACACCTGACTAATGTCATATCATTTTATAAATGTAAGATTGACAGAAAAATAAAACATCCAATGAGTAGGAAGGAGGATAAACAAAAGACTTCACCTTTCATTAAAGTTCAAGACTAGGGATGTAGTTGAATGGTAAAAGCCAGGTTCATCACATCAAGTCCTAGTCATTTCAAAGGAAGAAGAACAACAAATAAGAAAAATGTTTAAAAAGTATATTGTGTATCTCCAACTATATCTTTGAGTATAAAAATAACACTCATTGCACAAAATTTATACAAGCACAGTTGAGCCAAAGTAAAGAAATAATACAAATAAATTCCCTAAATGATATTGAACAACCATGAAGTTAAATAAAAGCAAATATCAAAATGTCAATATCTAATAGATTATGCAATTTAAATAATGTACAGATATAAAAAGGTCTTTAATTATCAGTTTGCTTAAATTCCCCGAAAAATAAAACTATTTTTACCTCTCATTTTGAATCTATTGTTTGAGGTATGATTGAATGAAACAGCCCTAGGGTAAATATTCAAATATACTTTGCAAAATAATATTTTTATTTTTTTTAGAATAAAAGTGAGTGATCCTCTCTTTTGTCTTCAGTTTTAAAGATATTTCTTGTACTATCAGCAAACATTATGTAAAGATTTTGTTTCTATTGAATACTAGCCACTGAGTAATGTACAGGTAAATGTTTTATCACATCTTTCATGACGTATCAGTTGAAAGTATGTCAATTATATTAGTAAACAGAAGGAGTCCTTATTCATCTCAAGTATTTTCATGAATTAAAAATAAGGCATGCAATTAAATTGCAAGATTTAAAAAGAAAAATGGATGAGTGACTGAGATCAATGAATTTTAGTCAACTACAATCATACCTCAAATACATTGTTATCTTGTATTTAGACACAATAAGATTGATTATTTTCATTATTGTAGGGTTCTGTACAAAAATACAACATAAAGTTTGGGAAGAAACAAGTGTATCTATCAGAAAGAAACCTTCCTTCAATTGTTCTTAAGTATAATGTGTTATGCTTTCATACAATATGAATGTAATATTTTTGAGGAGGTATTTTTTTAATTTGAATTATTTTTTCTTATAACATTCTGATCATGGTTTCCCCATCTTCATTTCCTCACAGATCTGTTGCACCCTTATCCCAGCTGCCCACAACTCTGTGCCTTCTGCTTTCTTTTTCTCCTTTTTTTTTTAAATGAAAACAAATGGCATATATAAAAGCAAATGAAACAACAACAAATGAATAGAAAAAACATGTACACATGCAGACAGACAGACATAATACAACTACAAACACACAAAAAGAAACAACAAACAAACAAACAAAAAGTAACAACAAAAAAGTCAAAAATGATAAAAAATACTCTTGAGTACATTTTGTACTGGCCTTCTATTGCTAGCAACTGGGCTACCATTATGTGTGGATATGTACCCAGGGAGACTCTTATGTCCATGAAACCTTTAATTCTTTTTTTTGAAAAGCAATGTGAACACTATATGGGATTATGTCCAGCACACTCATTTATTTCTTGAAAAAGCACTCACACAGATTTTGAAATATTTCAGATTCTTGTGTTGGTTAGTTATAGATATAGACATTGAAACACCTGGAGTGCCTTCACGAATTTAATTGATAATGCATATCATGGCCTAAAAGTAATTTTCTTTAGGTGTAAACAGTTTCTTTACCTAAAATCATAGAGTTTAGATGGCCATGGTGGTGAATACCTTTAATGCCAGCACTCTGGAGGCAGAGCCAAACTTATCACTGTAAGTTCTAGGCCAGCCTGGTCTACAGAGCAAGTCCAGGACAGCCAGTGTTACACAGAGAAACCCTATTTGACACCGGCTTGATAAAAAAAAAATTCCATACAGTTTAGATTCTCAAAAACACTTACTTCTTTGAAATTAAATATGTATAGGAGGAGAACCTTGAAAATGCAGTGGTATTTTTAGATTCAAAGGAGAGCCCTGAATATCTTAATGTGATTAATTCTGTGCCCCACACAATTATGCATATGAATGAAGACAACTTTAAATTGGATAATATCAAGACTACATCTTTACATGTAATTTGTGGACTACTTCTTTAATGCATAGGAGGAAAAGTAATAAACCAAGTTGCCTCTACAGAAAGTAAAATATTGATAGTGCCACACTAGAAAAGAGGTTGTTCCAGAGCCGCACTACCCAAATATTCCTTTCTGTTTGTGATGCAAAACAAAAAATTGCAATTTTATTTTATTTTCAATTCTTTGTTTATCATTTCTCTTAGTAATATCCTGTATGTTTTAAAATTATCTATAAAGGTGGTATATTGTAAAGTGATAAAATTATAATATAAATTATCTTATAAATAGAATGGGATAAGCCTCCATAATAATTATCTCTTTAGGTGCAGAGATATTTAATGGTTCATTTCTGTATCTCCTGCTCTGTAGTCTTTCAAAAATTTTAAGCTCTTTCACGATGTTTTGAAATCAGAGAATAATAACTTTAACATATCCTCTTTATATTTATTTATTTATGTATTTATTTAATCTCTGTCACGTTAACTGAGCTTCAATGTTGGTATCTTTATAATACTTAGCATGACCTTGCTATACATAAATTCTTGATTAATACTTAAAATTCACACATGGATAACAATTAAAGGCTCAGAATCACCATAGGCCAACGTAAAATATAGACTCACCTCCATTCTAATATTTCTTTTAAAAAATCTTCATCTTGACTAAGAAACCATCTACTGTTATTTTAACCACAATGATTTTAACCATATGATTTTGTACTCATGTTGTATTTCTTATTAGTCTAAATGTCTATTTAAAAATTAGTAACCAGTTGCATGCTGTATTTTCTTTGCATTAAATTGACTATTTACTGGGTTTTAGTATATTTCAAACCCAATTCTGTTTCTTCTGGCTGAAAATGCCAGATTTCTTAAGCTAGTAAATTGAAAAATTATTTAGCCTTTGAGGAATTTCCAAAAATTTATTCCACTCACTTTATCATTGTAATAAACAATACAAGGTGCTGTCTCCCTTGGAACCCAGGAAACATTTTTTCCTCAAACAGAATTGCTTTCTGCATAAATTAAGAATCCAGTTTCCTTTTCTATTTAGTGTCTTAAATCCCAGTCATATTTTCAAAGATTCATTGCTTATTCTTTATATCGGTCACCAACCAGTAATCCATTATTATATTTTCTGTTCTTATTTCATGTGTTTTTATTAAATTATTATGTTTTTTGATATTCAAAATATTCCTCTGTGCTTCACAGAACAGAGATATTAGTTACCACGCTAACTATACTATTATTTGCACTTGTAAGTGAGACTCAAAATGTTGTAGATATAATGAATGCACAGTAAACTCTTATGGTCATTTTTAAGATTAAAAACTTAATGTTATCCAAATACAAAAAATATGTTAAATTTAAGGTTTATTATCATTTGCCTATTTATTAAGATTAATCAATTAAACTTTCTATGAAAATACAACAAATCAGATAATATTGTCTAAAAGAATGATTCAAATCTCTATATATATTAGTACTCCAAAAACAGATGCAATATTTGAAATTTCACATAAACTGGTTTACAGTCACATAATAAACATTTTTTGTGTGTACAAAAGAGCTTATAAGAGCAACATATCATAGTGCTAAAGTAAGAGATTCTATATCTATAAAGAAGAAAAAGAGGACATTCTCCTGACATAATTCAACTCCTGTTCTTATTCTTATTATTGAGCTTTTATCAGGAGACTAACCCTTGGTTTTCTTCACATCAATTAAGATAGCCTGGGTCCTGCTGTGATAAAACATGTTATCGTAAGCTTAAGCTCTTATCCAAGCACAGTTATCTTTCCCTTGTTTTCATCACATACCAGGTGGGGGGTGAACTTAATATTCTTTCCCATTTGGTTCCAATGTTGAAAGAGCTATAATTTCTGCCTTTTTGTCTATTAGAGAAAGGATGTAGTTTCAGCAGTGAAATTATTATGGAAAATATTCTGGTCTAGAAATGACACATTTCCTTCTACTCTTTAACTAGAACTAAAAACACAACATCTCTTTGTCAAGATTTAGGGTGTAAAATATTACTATATGCCTGAGAAAGTAATTCAAGTTATTTACTGAAAATCCACAGTGACAGGTATAACAGAGTTCTGAATATCCATTTACATAAGTGGACACCAGTTGCTTTGTCTTTCTTTATCAAGAAAAGCTTAACATTTTGTTAGTTTATATTAAATAGCTACTCTGAGATCTTCACTCTTGTAAAAATATAACAAATTTATGATGTTATAGATTCTATTCCCTCTCACAGCTCCTTCCATCAATCCTCATGTAAGACCTTCTACACTCCCCAACCCTCAAGTTGATAGCCTCTTTTTCCTTGAATATTACTCTGTGTGTGTGTAAAAAGCAATTTGCTGAGTACATTTTTATTGTTTGTTCTATATATTTTCCAAAATTATCACTCTGCATTAGAAAATCAATAAGGCAATCCCTCTATGATTAGGATTTTAGGTTAACCAATAGCTGTCTAATATGTTACATTTTAAGTAGATCATTAATAGTTTGCTTATCAGTGAGCTATTCGTATCACTGCTTTGCAAATATGATTTTCCTGTCACTTTTTTGTTACCTTTATAAATCTACCAGGCAGAGGTGGCACACACCTTTTATCCCAGCACTTGGGAGGCAGAGGCAGGTGGATTGCTGTGAGTTCAAGGCCAGCTTGGTCTACAAAGCGAGTCCAGGATAGTCAAGGCTACACAGAGAGATCATGTCTCAATAAAACAAAAAAACAAAACAAAACAGAAAACACACCCCCCAAAAAAAACCCAAAAAAGAAAATTACTTCCAATGGCCTATTGGAGAGAATGGGGTATTGAAATCACCCTGACTCTTTGTGTTGGCATGAATTTGTGATTTTTTTTTTTTTTTTAGCTCTAGTGCCCTATATTTAATGCAAACTTTTTTCTAAACAGTTATATTATTATTATTATTATTATTATTATTATTATTATTATTATTATTTTGGCTTTTGAAACAGGGTTTCTCTGTGTAGCCGTGGCTGTCCTGGACTCACTTTGTAGACTAGGTGACCCTTGAACTCACAGCGATCTGCCTGCCTCTGCCTCCCGAGTGCTGGGATTAAAGGCATGCGTCACCATGCCCGGCTAACAGTTATATTATTAAACCCCTCCACGTTAAGAGTACAGCATTTCACAGCATCCTCTTCTTCTTCTGGTTCATATGTTCCTTCTGGTGCCTCATATGTGATATTTTTCTGAGTGTTGGGTAGGAGGGTTAATATAGATGTTCCACCTACTGTTGAGCCATAATGTTTAATTATTTTTATCACATTAAATTGTTACAAGTCTTTGTATTAACCACTGTCAGAAGAAGGGTCTCTGATCAAGGTTGAAGAAAAAACACACATATGGTATGATTGTTGCACATGTGTACTCGTAGCAGTAGTAATCTGTACAAAACCAAGACAATTAAAATTTCCACTGAGATGAGGCCCCCTACAAATATTTAATAGATATACTGCTTGTTCTTCATGTGGCTCTCCTAAACACAGAAGCAGGGGCTGTCTCTTCCTCTGTTAATGATGTTTTTTAGTCAATGGGTGCTTTATGGATACAATGTTAGCCAAAAATAAGATGTTTATTTTGATATGAATATACAAGCAATGTATAGAGCAAAAGTTAAATATATGGTGCTGCTATTCAGAAATAGTTAGATGCAAATTCCGTGTAAATAAAATGTACATTATTTTTTTAAATGTACTTTAACAGCAATTTATTTCCTGAATTCTGCTATTCACTCACTGCAAGTTATATTCCATGAAACAAAAGAAATGGGAGCTGAATATTCTTTTATTTCAGTTATTAGAAATCAATCATTTTAATTAGCTTTCTAGCTCAATTTTCATTTTAAGAAAGGATTTTTGTATTAAACAGACAGTGTGTCATGAATCTTAGTAAAATAATATTTCAGGTCTTTTGTTGTACAAATATGTTCCTTTTAAAGCTGTCTTTCATACTTAGTCAATACTAAAGAGATTTATACAAAAGAGAGAAGAAATACTCTGTGGGAAGACCTTAAATTGTGCCATAGGCTGCTTACAACCAAATATAATTAGAGAGTGGATTGACACCTCTCAAGTTCTGGATGTTGTAAATTGAACACCAAGTGGCCAATAGACTTGATAGCCATTGCAGGAATTCTTCCTGGCTGTTAGATTGTTCAGCCCAGTCCTTGATGCTCTACTTGGTGCAATAAGATTGAAAGTGTTCTCCTTGTGTAATCTAAACCAAATCAAGTGATCATCCATCTGAGATAACATAACACCTGGAGTGTGAACAGAAACTTTCACACCCCAGTACTAGTGAAAGAATAATAGTATTCAAACACATACCTAGAGATAATAATGGGGACCAATGAAAAACAAGTTGGAGAACAAAGTAAAACCTAAGTAAGATTGAGTGCATTGAGATCTTTAAAGATTGGAAGTGAAATGTGAGACAGCTGGCAAACACCACACAATCTGGGTCCTGTTCTTAAAAGCATGCATTTCAAGTCAGACAATCTGTAGAGTGGAAGATTTGAAGCAGTCGATTAACAGCCATCATATATGTTCTGCCTGAAAGCTGATATGGGATTACTTAAACATAACACTGCTTCAAGTGGTAAGAAGAAATGTTATTAGTGTTTACTGATAGGAATAAAATTATAGTATCTGGAATTTTGGAGATATAAACAGACAAACTTTGTTGTGTTAATCTTTGTACAAGAGGGTATTTCAAGGCTAGATCTATATAATCCAACTACTTGAGAGACTGAGGTAAGGAGGTCAGATGTTCAATGCATACCTGGCTTGGATAATAACCTATGATTGGGAAGATTTAATGAGACCCCTCTTAAGAACTGATAGTGGGTACCCGATACAGTCCAGTGGTAAACCACTTGTCTAGATATGCAAAGCCATTGTTCTAATATCTACTTCTAATACAAGTATGAATATAAAATTATTCAAAACAAGAAAGCAGCATTACTATGTGGAAAACTGTGAGCAACCTAAGAGTATAGACTCAGAAGTTCTCTAAATCAAGGCTTACCTATTGGATACTAAGCAAACATTCACACAATATTAATAAATTTTTTAAGTATTATCTGTAGGCCAAACAAACAGCTATATATTAACCTTAAAATACTGCCAATTATAGAACATTATATCTGTAATTAAAAATAAATTTGGAAATGAGCAACATTATATAATATTTAAGCAATGAATGGATCTTGTTTCAATTCAAGACACAGAGGCCAGTGTTTTACAGTTTTAATAGTCTGTAAATATCTTTAAAAGTAAAATATGCAATCAAATAACAATTGTAAATGCAAGGTTTATGAGAGCCAAGTGAAGAAAGAATTTTTGAAAGGAGTAAGTGATAAATTGACATCAATGGAGTTTCAATGAAACTTAGCACAGCATAGTGATGTATTTACCAGTCAATGCACAATAAGCAGTATGGAAACAACTGCTTAGGATTGATTGTAAATTCGTATTCTATAAACACATCACAGTGAATTCTAAACTCTCAACCTAGCATTCTTGCATCTTGTGTAAAGCTTTGGATTGTAACTTATAGCAACAGTTCACTATGCAATATTTTTACAAAGAAATAGAATAACTAATAAATGAGTAAAGAACTGAAAATTGCCAGCTTACACGAAATAACTTAAAACTAGTAAATTATAAGTATTCCTTACTTATAACTTATAATAATTATAAATATAAATATGTAATCACATTTTAATAATATGCATGTTTAACAACCTAGCCTTATGAAAATTTCAAGAATTAAGCAGTTTCTCTAAGGTAACATGGATAAACTCATTCACAGAGTAATGGACAAAATTTATGGGAGATTTTTCCAGATCTAGATCTGGTTTTGCTGCTCATATATTTACTTACTAGATTGCCCTATATTCTAAGATATCTAAGAAAGAGTTATGGTGTATTTGGGATATATATCTGAAATAGCATAGGCTATAATGTCTTCTAATGTAATGAAATTTGCATGCATGTGTGTGCTACTTCATTGAGATTTAGAAAAAAAATATTTGAGTATGGTTTCTGTAAATGTTGAAACTTACAAAAGATAAATGACAGGAATGTAATTCATGGTATGAAACGATTACCTCATGCAAGATTCACATTTGGTATAATTTAGGTGAAAATCTGATGTGTTTTCTTTAGCTCAAAATACATATTTCTACAGGTTAGGGACTCTGGTTAACTTTTGCTGGAATTTATGAGTAGAAAAATAACTTGTGTTCATGGAAATTGAGATAAGGAAGATAACAACAGTTTTACCAAGATTAATAATATAATTTAGTAGAATTTAAAGTGACATATTTCCTGATTATTACACTGGAAATTTATGTGGTTGCTTTTTCTATAGAAAGTTTGTGTAGGGCGGGGTATCAAGAATGATTCATTTCCTGAAGCTATTGAGTCCCTCACTAAGGTAAAGTGATCAGAAACTGCAGGCATTGATGTTATTCTGAAACACTAAGCTGCAGTATAATTAAAATGGAGCAACCTTACTTTTCTTTCCCAGTAGTCCTACTAAAACTGACAAGAAAAACATCACAGACACACCATGTTGTGCCTACTATGACAAAAAACCTCTAATGGGTGGCATAAGGTATATATTTTTACATAAATATGAATGTTATCAATCTAAAATCAATGTATAAGGATAACTATGTTCCCCTTAAAACACAGAAGAGAGTATCTTTGCTGGTCTCTTCTCAGATTCTAGAAGTTAGTAGGCAATGCTACCCTCTTTAATAACAGAAGTCACATTTTCTACATTTTGTCTCACAAGCATCTTGTTTTTGGGTTTTCATCTTCTCTTCAAAAAATATCATTTGTATTAGACTAAGATACTCTGTAACTAATTCAACGTATTTTGTTTACATTCATAAAGACCAATGTTAAAGTCCATTTTCAGAACTATAAGAAATTGGAATTTCAACACAGATTTGTGGGAAATCCACTAATCAGTGGTCTACAGTCTTGCTTAGAATAAAACATTCTTTCTAGAGAGACTTTGTAAATTTTGGCTAATAAGCCATCTATTTATAATTTGATTGTGATAATTATTCATTATAATTGATAGCTCTGCACTTTAGGAAAATCAAAGTCACAAACATAATAGATTTTAACAAGATGGATCGCATGGTTTGTTTCTCTCCACAACGCAGGACCAAAATAAGAGGAAATAAATAATTACCTGGAGAGGTGGAGAAAGGTTTCTAATACATACAGTAAATACAACAGAAAATAAGGAGGCCTGAGAATTTTATTGAGATCACAGTGCTACATTTCTGTGGCTCAGAGCTATCCTTGAATCAAGAGGTAAGTGGGAATGGTAATTGTTAGTGTAACTAGTGGCCTCCATACCAGTTATGAAAAACTGAAGGTGTGTTGTCTGAGAAAGCTGAAACTCTCAAATGACCTAAGCCCATTCTGAAGCGTTACATTTACTCTGAGTGACATTGCAACAGAGGAAAGTCCAGCCTACACTCACCCTTCTCCACAAATCTACTTTAGAATATCAACCTAAAAACCTTGTCTGCTTGCAGGAAGGAATATATTTCTAAGTTCTCAGTCAAATTAACAATATAAGCCAGACATGTCTCATGCAAAAACTTCTCATGTTCCCAGGGAATACTTAAGAAACTAACATGACAGCAATTGTTGAGCAAAGGAACATGAGAAAATAGGAAAATTGGACAAATAAAAAGGAAGGAGAAGTGTCAGATTTATAGTTTAATAGCAAACATTTTAAAATTAAATAACATGTTTGCCAACCCAATCTACATACTTAGTGCCTTCAGGGCTGATATGTGCTCACAGTCACCAGGTCCTCTAAGCTGATGAACATCTGTTAGCTTGGTGATTTTGTGGGACTTGTAACAGTGGGAAGTGGTGTGTTTCTGACACATTTCTCTGCTCTTGGAACCCTTTTCCTCTCATTGGCTTGAGTTTTTCGGCCTCAATGTGAGGGCTTTTGCTTTGTCTTATTGTGTCTTGTCTTTGTCATGGTAGGTAGCTGTCTCTTGGATGGCTGATCTTCTCTGAAGGGAAATGGAGAAGCAGCGGATCTTGGGGAGATGGCAAACAGTGGTGCTGGGAGGAGTTGAGGTAGGGAATTAGAAATGTATGAGAGAGGAATCTATTTTCAAAAACAAAATTAAAAATTAAGTAATAAATCTAAATTTTCAAACAAGGATATTTGTTTCAACTGTGAGAATTCCTCCTTATAGAAAAGAAGTATGAAAATTTTCTTCAAAAAATTGTGCTGCCATATCAGTCTTTTATTGTTATGCATTTGTTAGGAAATCATATTAAAATCTGCTATGCTGATAAACCATGGATCGTCAAATATTATTGCCATCACATTGGTCCAGTAGGTAATATCATTTCCTGCCAAATCTTATTCTGAATTTCAGCCATGGGAATCACATGGAAAAAGAGAGAATCAAACTCCATTAGTTTTACTCGCCTGTCTACAAAGACATGCAGACACATACCAGACAAATCAGGGTTATAATCATAGCTGCAAAACACTCTGTAGTAAGAGTATGAATGCTTTTCTAAAATGAGTGAAAAACAAACTTATTCTTTTGAAACTCGTTATCCTTTTAGAAACCTTGAAATAATTAGTTACAAATATTTCAAAAACACTTTACATATTAAATTGAAATATTTTTAGTGAATGTGAATTTCAAAAGCACTTCCATATACCCTGCTTGTCATTGTTTCCATTATAATTAATCATGCTTCCTCTTAATTTTGATTTAAAATATTTATAAATGACAAAAACCTCCACTATTTATTTCTATCTATTAAAATCGACTGCCTTTCATGGACCTTGAATAAGTATATCCAGTTAACAGCCTTATAAATATGTTGGTGTGTTTTTAATGAGATCATTAATTTTATTGCCATAATTATTGTCTGAGGTTAAACTGTACTCTCGGCAAAACAATTAGTGCCCAAGTGTCTCCAAGAGTTTTCTCAGAACAATGTGTACTCTTTTTGAGTGTGAGAATAACTAACTATGAGCCATGTAAATTTTACCTCTTACAACACACAGTTTCACATCAAGGCATCAAATTAATTTTTCTGATTTACATAACTTTCAATTGTTTACTTTATCTTATTATGAAGATTTTTATTGTAGTACTTAAATTGCAATGCTTATCATTTACATAACATGCTTTTTCTTTTAAGATTCCAATTATGAAAAATACTAAATATTAAACATTTGAAACTAATTTCAATTCACCAAATCTGGTAATGCTTGGTTGCTCATAAAATCAATTTAAAATGATTACTTTATATAAGTTAATATATTTATTAAATATAAAATATTATCTAATAAATTGATAGAAAGACAAAGACTAACAGTCTCAGAGAGGAGGGGGTGTATATTTTCTGAATGAATGGATGAGATACATCTGACTTTGAAAAAGAATAAAAATTGGAAATTGCTATCAGAGAAAATAAGTAGAGGAATAAATCACAATCTTGTGAAGTATAGTAATAAAAACAGATATCACTCAATATAATAAAATTTAAAAATATTTTACTATAGAAATTAGCCAAATAAATAACTTTTAATTGGCAATTGTGTGTGTCTGTATAAACAAATGAAGCAACATAGCAAGAAGAAGTGACAGATAAAGTAAAACCTAAGATTAATTAAAAATTGTAATTTAAACTATCAAAACACTAGACATGGTGCTGGACATGCAAGCTTCTAAACATATCAGTGCTTTTACTGGGAGCTTGTGCTTCAGCCAAACACTACAGTGTTATTGACTTATCATACTCCCCCGTTCAAATCTGAGAACCTAGAACTCTAGAGATGAATGTTTCTTCCCTGCCACAAACACCCCCCGACTTCTCCAGCCCTTCAGGTCCTGGCTGTCTTTCATGCTCTCCATCAACGATCTAGCAAGAAAAGTAGCACAAAGCCCATTTCTGTCTCTTTGAAAATGCAAATATATAACCAAAAATGTGTGACATGGTAATATTTTTGTGGACCAAAATAAAATTACTAATTTTCTGGATTTTTTTTCCAGACTGACTGTGTAGCTCTTTTAATCATGGAAATTTCTATGTACACCAAGGTAAGCCATGAACATAACCTGCCTCTGCCCCAGAAGTTCTTGGATTAAATGCTTTTAATATCATGCCTGGATAAAAAGATTAGTCATTTAAAAATAAATAAAGCTTAAACTAGAACTTATGAATTAACCTTTATAGGTGAGATTAAGTTGCATGAAATTCAATAACTTGAAAGTTAAGAAAAAGTGAGAACGCACAGAAACTTTTGGCTATAGCTTCATCAATGATACAATTTTCCTTAACAAGTGATGATGCCTAGAAATGCTGTTGCAAGGTTTTGTTTTGATGATGTAGTAATACAAGTAGTGGAGATTTGATCATCATTTTACAAAGAGAAAATATACATAGCAGAGATGAATTAAATATATTTGGAGTCTACCAAAAGTGCCAAACCCAAATGAATGTAAAGACATAATAAAGAACTCTAAATCTAAAAGAATATCCTGGGCAATATTTGTGAGGACACTTAGTTAGGGAGTGAAATAAGCAGTATTATTGCTTTGGGGAAAATATTTTGTATTTAATATTGGTGTTATATACAAACAATTTAAATAGGTGTACAGAAATGGTGAAGAAAAAGTTGTGTGTTGTACCTTATTTTTTTATTTAATATATTATTTGTGTTGTTTTGTTTGGGTTATTTACTAATTTGTCTGGAAAGTAATCCTAACGTTCTCTTCAGTTTTACTTTTTGTACTTCCTTATTAGTCAACAGATGGACAGATAAACAGTACAATAAAGAGTAAGAAAAATGTACCAGTTAAATGTTTTAAATTTTTTCTTACATTTTTATCCCTGCCAGGGTATCATTATATCATCTGGACTATTCTAATATAGACTAAGTAACTCACCTTTTATTCAAAGATTAAAAACTCTCTCAGTCTACTGTGCCACCATGCTCATATTAAATATTTTAATAAGTAAACAATTTATAGAAGAGTCATCATTGTACAAATTGCCTGATATTGCACCTTGATTGATGTTTCACACAATAAACTGTCATTTGTAATAAGCTGAGATATGTTTTAAGATGTATTATTCACATATTAAAATAACAATTGTTCATGAATCTGGCAGTTCAGATTAAAATATCAGATTAATATATATATATATATATATATATATATATATATATATATATTACATGGAGGTTTCCAATTTAACACTCTCATAAATAATATATCAAAACATTATATATTATATCTATAT
>OU015749.1:48989538-49012453 GCA_907169655.1 Acomys percivali
TGTGTGTGTGTGTGTGTGTGTGTGTGTGTGTGTGTGTGTGTGTGTGTGTGCATGAGTTAAATCCACAGTCCCTCGCCCTTGACTCGGTACCGTGGTGACATGGGTGCCACAGAGGTACAATACTATTGGTTGACTAGTGACAGTCTTTACTATAGGAGTTATAACCAAGCCTGGGAGAAGATAAAAGTTCCATGCGGAATGTGTTGTTCTCCAGAACTAGGTGACAATCCATGCTTAGGAAGGATCAGGATCAATGTCCAGGACATCTTATTTTCCTTTCCAGAAGTATTTATTTGACAAATGTTACACAGTATCCACAACTCATTCATACTAAATTACTTTTTAATTTCCTAAAAATTTCACCTTTTATTAATCTGCCAGATACTCTTGTATTACTTTGTCAAATATTTTTCTTTCGTTAAGATGGGTTTTAATGGTTAGTTCTTTCTAGATATTGTTTCTATATCCTTGTTTTATACATAAATATTTCTTTCATTTTCCTAGGAAATCAACACTTACTTTTTTTTGCTTCATAACATGTCATTTACCTGTTCAATATTAAAGAACCATTTATCACAAATGATTCTGACTCCTTGTCATCGATGACATGCAGTACCGAATTCATGACAGCCAGTTCCATTTGATTTTCTCACATACTTTTGGTTTTAAACAGCTCTAGATATTGCGACATCCTGTGCTTATCGCCAGGTTTACTCTGTGTCGTGCCTCTAGGCCTCATCCACCAGTTCTTACTTACTGTTGCTAAATCTCTAGGCATTCCTCTTAGCTATTCATCATATTGTAGAAGAATTTTAATCCAATAATATGGCATCCAAAGACCTTCTAGGTCAATGTGATCCAGCTGGAATGCAGACACACCCTTAGGACACACCTTTAATCCCAAACAATGAAGGCAAATTTGGTTTGTAGAAGAAAGCAGCCATGTTTCAAAGTGATGTCTAATTGAGCTGTAGACAAAGTAAAAAAAAAAAATCTAAGAAAGATTTGACAGACTGAATCAGAAACAGGATATGCCAGATGTTCTGGAGAATAGACAGGCAAGAGAAACTACTTAAGGACAGTGAAGAGAGAGAGGCAGAAGTTGAGTTCAGTGAAGTTCAGTGGATTTCAATTAACTTTGGGCATTTCCATTCCTTTCATGCAGTCAGTGCTGTTCAGTTCCTGGAGTTCAGAGGCAGTTTTTCCAAGCAGAACAATTCAGTCAGAAACTGAGAGAACCCAGGTAGAATTAGTCAACTTGGAGAGATGTTTGATACAGAAAAGCTAAGTTGAACCAGCCAACTAGAGTTCAGGAAAAACTAAAAAGGATGACTTAACTCAACAGTAAACTTCTGAAGTTAAAATCATTCTAAGCCTAGGTTAGTAAAATGGAGGATGGAATCTGAAGCCTTCAGGGTCTGGGATTAGAGAAGATTAGGTTGTATGGAGTCTAGAAGCTTCCATTCCTAAGCTAGAGATAGCTGGAACAGAGAAAGACGTGCTCTGGGCTCAGCCCAAGCTGTGTCATCATATGGCTTGAGTACTGCTCTCACTTCACCCCAACGATTAAGACAATAAAAACATTTACACATCATGATGGCCCTTCACAGCAACAGAGAAGTGACTCTAAGACACCAATTCACTGATGATTCACAGGTATAAACCTGTATTATGAATTGGACCTATGTATTTAATGTGTCATTTCTTTGGATTAGATATATTCTACCTCATTTATTAGACAGAAAGTTACAGCTTTTATTTGAACATTTACCTGTTTCTGAATAATTGTGCACTCTAACGAACAGAATATTTAGAAAAGCTTTACTGGTTTAGAGGTTTCACAGGTGGCACGTGATATACCAAGTCTATTAAAAGATGAAGTGTAAGTATACTCTGAAGTTTCTGTATAGAAGAGAACTAGAGATCCAAGATGGCAGCGAGCAGTGTGGACTGTGTTTAGAAGCTACAGCAAATAATTCAGGGAACTGCACAGATTTCTTAACCAGGAACACCGAGGTCCCCACACCACGGCAGCAGGAGTGCTCCACGGTTCAAAGGGACCAGGGTGCCGAGGACCTGGGTGCCCCTGCACATGGGAAGAATGAGGATGTTCTCGGATTGGAGTGGCAGCAGTGGCAGCGGCAGCAGAAGCAGCAGCTGACGTTTGCAACTCAGAGCCCTCCAGCGGAGGCGACTGGTGTGGGGGCCGGTGGGAGTTGCTGCGGGAGAGGGGACTCTGGGCAGGATTTGGGTCGCACAGTGCCCTGAGACCCAAACTGGACTCAGCAGACATTTCAGCCCCTGAGTCTCAAGTTCAGCTCAGTGAGCAGTGCCATGGAGACCTTAGCTCAACTTAGCAAGGAGTTCAGGCCAAGGCACTAGCTCAGCTCAGCCACAGCTCCCCTGCTGTGACACAAGCTGGGAGGAACACTCAGTTCTACCCGAGGTGCTAGCTCAGCTCAGCGAGCAGTTCTGCCCAAGACACTAGAAACACTAGCTCACCTCAGCGTGCAGTTCTGCTGCTCTGACTCAGGCTGACGTCAGCATGCAGATTCGGCACAGAGGCCCTATCTGGACTTGCCGGGCAGGTTGGGCCCAGAGATTCTAGCTGAGCTTTGTGCACAGGCTCAGTGGCACTGAGACTCTGGCTGGATTCTCTGTGTGGTTTAGGCCCGGAGTCCCGGGATGAATTCAGCACACAGTGTGAGTCCAGAGTCCCTGGCTGAGCTCGGTGCACAATTTCGCCCTGGAGACTCGGGCGGAACTTGGCGTGCAATGGATCAAAGACCTCAACATAAAACCAGAAACACTAAGTCAGTTAGAAGAAAAAGTGGGGAAGAGCCTGGAACATATTGGCACAGGAGACAACTTCCTGAACAGAACACCAACAGCCCAGGCCTTAATGTCAACAATTAATAAATGGGACCTCATGAGGCTGAGAAGCTTCTGTAAGGCTGGAGACACTGTCAAGAGAACAAAGCAACAGCCTACAGATTAGGAAAAGATCTTCACCAACCCTATATCTGACAAAGGTCTAATATCCAAAATATATAAAGAACTCAAGAAATTAAACACCACCAAACCAAATAACCCAATTGAGAAATGGGGCTTGGAACTAAACAGAGAATTCTCAACAGAGGAATATCGAATGGCTGAGAAACACTTAAAGAAATGCTCAACCTCCTTAGTCATCAGAGAAATGCAAATTAAAACAACTCTGAGGTTCCATCTTACACCCATCAGAATGGCTAAGCTCAAAAATTCAAGTGACAACACATGCTGGCAAGGATGTAGAGAGAGAGGAACAGTCCTTCATTGCTGGTGGGAATGCAAACTAGTACAGCCACTTTGGAAATCTCTCTAGTGCTATCTCAGAAAACTGGGAATAGGGCTTCCTCAAGACCCAGCTATTCCACTCCTTGGAATATACCCAGAAGATGCTCCAGCACACAACAAGAAAATTTGCTCAACTATGTTCATAGCAGCCTTATTCATAATAGCCAGAACATGGAAACAGCCTACATTTCCCTCAGTAGAAGAATGGATAAAGAAACTGGTATATTTACACTATGGAATACTACTCAGCTATTAAAAACAAGGATTTTCTGAAATTTGTGGACAAATGGATTGAACTAGAAATGATCATAATGAGTGAGTTCACCCAGAAGCAATAATAGTCAAATGGTATATATTCACTTATATCAAGACACTAGTCCAAGGGGTACGCCCCTATGAAAAACTTTACCTACCAGGAAAGTGGGTCAAAGGGGAGGACATCCTATTGGGACTCTAGATGAGAGAAGCATGGGAGAATGGGGAAATAGAAGGATCCAGAGGGTCCTAGAAACCTACAAGTAGAACATTATGATAGGCAGTTTCAGCCCATGGGTCACGCTCAAACTAAGGCACCATCCAAGGACAATATAGGTGGTAAATTTTAAACCCCTACCTAGATCTAGCCTATGGACAGAACATTCTCCACAGTTGAGTGGAGAGTGAGGTATGACTTTCACACGAACTCTGGTGCCTCATATTTGACCATGTTCCCTGGAGGGGGAGACCTGGTTGCACTCAGAGGAAGGATAGCAGGATACCAAGAAGAGACTTGATACCCTATGAGCATATACAGGAGGAGGAAATCCCCCTCAGGAACAGTCATAGGGGAGGGGAATAAGGGGAAAATGGGAGGGAGGGAAGAATGGGAGGATACAAGCGATGGAATAACCATGAGATGTAACAAGAATAAATTAATAAAAAATTTTAAAAAAAGAAGAGAACTAAATGAAATGGAGGCCAGTGAAAGAGAAATACACTCGACTTAGCATGTCCCATTGGGCACAATGAAAAAAAGCTTGAGGTAAAGCTAATCAGCCTAGAAATTAATTCATAATTTAATATAAGAACATAGAAATAAGATAAACACATATCAAATAAGCAAGCAATAAAAAAGATAGGTTAAGAGACATATGGAAAATGATTTGGACATGAAAGACATACATAGGATACAAAGGCATTGTACATGTCTGCAGTGGGATACTGGGTGATAAGGGAACTCAGTACAACACAAGAACAAAAGCCGGTCTGAACCAGCTTGAATATCTGAAATCCCCACAGCATGGCAAAGTGTTGATTGACTGAGAAAGTTTTATAGGATGAAAAGTTCTGCATTACCTCAAAGGTGAAGGAATTGGTTTGAAATGAAGATAATAAAAAAAGAAAAAAGATCACTACTATTTTTGCTAAGTATGTAAGTTCAGGTTAACTGCTTCACTAGAATTTACTTATGGGTTTTTGCAAACTTAAAATCACTTTGTAGTTGTGATAAGACTGAAAAAAATGTGACATGAGACAATAGTAACTTTAAGAATACCTTCATCACTTTGAAATAAATGGTGATATGTTTCAAAAGATCACAGTGCAGCTTCTTGCACTGTTGAAGGAATACTAGCTACAAGAAGGAAGCTCCCTTTTGCACAAATGAAGAAATGGTTCTCCTCTATTTTGCTGCTTTTGACAGACCCAAGGCTTGCGTAGAGCATATGCTTTCTTTCTAGTTTCAGATTGTGCTTAGAAGGCAGACATCCCTCGAGGCAAGAGAATAGATTTCTAAGAACATGAAAAGAAACAGAATGAATATCATGGTTAAAGAATAAATTTCTCCATCTGTCTCTCCAATACAAAAGAAAAAAAGCCTTTAAAGGAACATACTGCGCTTCACAGTAGTATCTTTATAATGATAAGTAAAACTCCACATCAGTTGTCTTAGTTAGCTATCCAAGTATAGAAGATTAATAGCTAAAAGCAAGAAAATGATAACATTTTCAAAGATATGAATTTAATTACTAGGAAATATAGGTAAATGAGTTTTGGATATTGAATTATTGTATCCACAAATTTTATATCTTCCCAATTTAAGTAACATCTTCTATAAAGAAGTAATGGATTTAATGATATATGAATGTAAAAAAAATATGACAACTTTGGACATACCCATATATATCATATGAACATAGGAAAATATATGTCATGAAATTGATCATTTCAGACATTTCTTTAATGGAATGATAAATCCCTGATGATGACTGAAAGATTAAATTCCATTAAGTGTAATGACATTAAGTGTAAAGATCTAAAGAGATTGCTAAGGGGTTAATACCATATATTATTCCTTCTGTCAATCTGAGTTTGTTTCCCAGCACGCACACTGAAGGTCTCAAAGCTATCTGTAACTGTAGTTCCAGCAGATCCATCATACTCTTCTGGTGTCCATGGGTCCTGCTCACTCGGGTGCACAAATATACACAGACACACACAAACTGAATGCAGAAAACATTGGCCCATTTAATTATTAAAATAATCCTATAGTATGGATGCTATCTATAGACACACACAGTACTTTGCATTGTGAATGAAGAAAGAGAGGTCAAGTGTGAGCCCCAAGTCACATGACTGCCTACTGTCTACTGGAATGGGTAACCAGTGTAATCCTGTGCTTGTATTCAGTGATTTAAGGAAAACCTCTGACTGCTGTAAAAGTTACAGCATCCACAAAATTCCTTAATCCTATTATAGAAAATGCTGTCACTAACAGTAAATTATTGATTTAATAACAGTAAATTACAGACTTATTTTTTATTTTTAATAAAAAATAGATTGTTCTCTCATGCCATAAATCTTGACCACAGTTTTCCCTCTTTCCAGCCCTCCCAGCCCTCCCCCCCCCCCACACAGCTCCCCTCTTCTGCATATCCAATCAGGTCCTGTTTCCTCTTCAGAAGAGAGCAGGCCTCCAAGGGACCACAGCCAAACACAACAAAACATGATACAATAAGACAAGGCAGAAGTCTTCATATCCAGTTTGGACAAGGCAACCCAATGGGAGGACAAGATTCCCAAGAGCAGGAAGTCGGAGATCAACCCACTCTCACTGTTAGAAGTACCTCAGAAGGAGCAACATAACAGCCATAGCACATAATCAGAGGAACTGGGGCAGACACATGCAGACCTAATACTTGCTGCTACAGTCCCTGTGAGTCCATGTGAACATCGCTTAGTTGATTTGATGGGCCATATGCTCCTGGTGCAGACTACAGTCTAATTTTTGTGGAAAAAAAATTGGAATTCCAAAAACTCAGTTCCTATGCTCTAGGGAAGATGATGACATTTTTTTTAAATTAAGTTTTTCACTAGCATATTAGTGTAATCCCACTTTGGTTTTAAAATATGTGTTAAAATGTGGAGTTAGGTGGATAAATTTTTAGCTATGAATAATTATGTCATTACTTACTTAAAATGTTGGGAAAGAACCAAACACATCTTTCCAGAAATTCTTTACAGTTTATTCCTTGATGTACTTAATTCCACTCACATGTTTCTCACAAAACATCTCACTGTCCTTGTCACTATAAAAAAACCAAGTCCCCTTCTGATCCCTTTCCTGCTCTGATTTCTTTCTATACTCAGCAGCATTGAGCCACGCAGGAGAATCTTCGCTGAACAGCAATTCTCCAGTCTAACTTGTTCTCCTTCGCTCACAACTTTCTTCAGTCTATTTTTCTTCTCCCTAATCTCTCTGACCTTTCCAGAAGCATTCCCTAGAGCCTTGTCTCATGAGGCTCCATTTGTAACAAAATCATTTGACAAGTTGCTCAGATCATAGCATCACTTTTGGGCATCTGTCTGGTCTGCCACTTTCCAGTTGTGAGATCTTAGAGAAGGACCTGTGTCCTCTCAGCTTTGTGTTCCTCATCTGCAAAATGAGTGCAAGATTGATACAGCCTATCTCCTACCAGCCTTATGAGGATTTGCTTAATAAAATAATACTTGTAAAAAGCTGAGAACAATGTCTGACATATCTAAAATATTTGCTAAGTAAATGAATTAAGGACAATTGTATATAATTTATATACCAGAAATAATTCATCTTTCAATTGTATGTGACACTCATTAAGTGCCTAAGCAACACCTTTTCTTATAGGTTTAGAGACAAAGCAGATTTTTTATACTCTGAGCTTCCAAGAAGACCAAAGCTTCACATCTCACTTTATTTTCATCATAAGATTACCTGTCTCAGGCTCCTCGCTTTTTATCATTATGCTTGTCCTACTTCCCAGCTAGTTTCATATCTCACCCACCTGATCAGGACTCCCTTAAGAGGAATTTGCTACTCCACCTCTGCTTCCCTACAAAGTAATTAACAGGAGTTAAATTGTTCTTGAATAATGTATCCCATTTAGCAATTCCCATAATTAGTCAAAAGAGCAAATCCACAATACTCCTCTGAAAAGTGCACTGTCTGTGAGACCTCATCACTTCCAACTTCCTCTACTCTCCCCTGACCTCGACACTATGATGTGCCTGCTGGTCTCTGTATATATAAAATGTGTCATAAGCTGATGACTCAAACATCACATTCCCTTTGGAATATGTAAGCTGATATCCTTACCTTCCTATGTTTTTGTTTCATGTTAAGAAAATTAACCACTATATTGACCTATAAGCAAGCACTTGGGGCATTTCTTCATTGACAATTTATGTTGGATGGCCCAGACAACTATAGGAAGCACCATTACTGACCTTTGGATGTGTAAGACAGCAAACAGACCAAGGCAATAAACAGGGATTCTACATGGTCACTGCTTCAGTTCCTCCTTCCAGATCCTGCCCTACTTGAACCACTGCCTTAGCTTCCCTTAATTATGGATTATTGTGAGGCTATGTGAGCCAAATAAACCTTTCTCTTATCAAATTGCTTTTGGTCATGTTGCTTTATCATTGAAAAAATAAAGCAAATCTAGATTCCGTTTAAAGTATTTTCAAAGTGACTTTATTGAGTGTTTACTATATAAATGTATTCACAGTTTGAAATCTACCACACTATTTCTCCTTCCTTCTGCAATTACAAAGATTTCCTGGCGGTACAGATACATGCTCCTTAAGAATTTTATTTTTTTTATTTTTTTATTCTAAATCTTCTGAATATGTATTAGAAATACATGTCAACATAGGTCAAATTTCAGATACACTTCTTCCTTTATAATTTCTTAACACAATCATACAGTATACACTAAAATGACTTTTTTCTGCATTCAATTTAATTTTATATTATATGGTTTGCTCATAGACTTATGATGATACAAACTTCTTTTTTCCCTGCATTTCTATGTCACAGTCACAGATCTGCTTTAATTTTTTTCCATTGTTTTTTGTTTGTTTGTTTGTTTGTTTGTTTGTTTTTTGAAGACCTAGAGATGAATCCACACACATTTGGTCACTTGATTTTTGACAAAGAAGCCAAATGTATTCAATGGAAAAAGGATAGCATCTTCAACAAATGATGCTTGTCTAACTGAAAGTCTACATGTAGAAAAATGCAGTTAGACCCCTATTTGTCACCATGCACAAAACTCAAGTCCAAGTAGATTGAAGACCTCAACATAAAACCAGTTAGACATTAAATCAGTTAGAGGAAAAAGGAACATATTGGCACAGGAGACAACTTCCTGAACAGAACACCAACAGCCCAGGCCTTAATGTCAACAATTAATAAATGGGACCACATGAGGCTGAGAAGCTTCTGTAAGGCAGGATACACTGTCAACAGAACAAAGCAACAGCCTACAGACTGGGAAAAGATCTTAACCAACCCTACATCTGACAAAGGTCTAATATCCCAAATATATAAAGAACTCAAGAAATTAAACATCACCAAACCAAATAACCCAATTAAGAAATGGTGTTCAGACCTAAACAGAGAATTCTCAACAGAGGAATATCAAATGGCTGAGAAACACTTAAAGAAATGCTCAGCATTGCTAGTCATCAGATAAATGCAAATCAAAACAACACTGAGATTCCATCTTATACCCATCAGAATGGCTAAAATCAAAAATTCAAGTGACACCACATGCTGGCAAGGATGTGGAGAGAAAGGAACACTCCTTCATTGCTGATGGGAATGCAAACTGGTACAACCTCTTTGTAAATCTATCTGACGTTTTCTCAGAAAACTGGGAATAGCTGGCTTCAAGACCCAGCTATTCCACTCCTTGGAATATATCCAGAAGATGCTCCAGCACACAATAAGGACATATTCTCAACCATGTTCATAGCAGCCTTATTCATAATAGCCAGAACATGGAAACAACCTAAGTGTCCCTCAGTAGAAGAATGGATAAAGAAACTGTGGTACATTTACACTATTCAATACTACTCAGCAATAAAAAACAAGGAATTCTCAATTTTGTGGACAAATGGATTGAACTAGAAATGAACATAATGAGTGAGTTCACTCAAAAGCAGAAAGAGTCAAATGGTCTAAAATTCTTAATGAAAATCCATATCTATCATATCTCATCTCCATTAACTTAAAACATCTATCTAGATCTAAAAACATATTAAGCCCTAACCAGCTAAGCTTAATTGTAAAACTAAACTATCTGATCTTCAACCCCATCAGAGACTTGAGAAAAAATAAAATTAATTACCTGAGTATACAGGAGGGGCAGGTTACCAGCATTCTAAATGAGAAGATGGAAGAGACAGTTTGCTGCCTGAACAGTCACCCAAAACTCTCTATAACATTGGAGCATCATCTTCAGCCTTCTGGCCCATTTGCCAAATATGAATAGCCAAATCACGTAACAGTTATATAATTCCTGATTGTTCAATGGTTCTTCCTGCTGTATGGAGTTTATTTTATTTATATCTAATAATGTAAATGTAAATGTTAAAAAAAGAAATATAATAAAAAATATTCATGAACAATAACAACAAAAAAGAGTCAAATGGTATATAGTCACTTATATCTAGACACTAGCCCAAGGGGCACGTCCCATGAAAGTCTTAACTTACCAAGAAATGTTCTATAATCTGTAATCTATAAAGTATTTGTATGGTAAACCTTGGAATTTTTATTAACTTGTTTATTTTTGAGATAATATATTAATAACAATCACTTTTTGTTCCTCTCTGCAGCTTTCCCATACACTATCTCTCACTCATCTTCAAATTGAGCTTTAGATTTATCAATTATAGTTACATGCATACACATACACACATACACATATATGTAGATACACATATATCTCTTACTACAATTTGTTAAGTTTATATATTATAGTATGTGCATTGTAATGAATAATAATCTTTAATAATTTATTTATAACTGTGAATTACCTATGCCATAACTAATATAAAGACTACTATAAAATACTCTTGGGCAAGTCAATTGACTTGTTTGTAATTAACTATGTATTCTCATGAGTGTGAGTGATTCCTGTAAAATAGAGGAAAATATTAAGAAAATACCCTGGATAGTTTATTATTTGTTTGCCTATCACTAAATTCACCTAGGTATTCAATATTAGGGAACTTTTCAAAATGACAATAATTCTATTGAGGTTCCTGAGAGGAGTTTGAGGGGAAATTTTAAGAGTAGCTGTCATCAAGATACCTTGAATGCTTTTGTGAAATTTTCAAAGAATAAAAGACCAAAATAGGAAATTTGATGATAAATACATTTAAATAAAGGTTATCTCTGATGGACTTTCATTTTTCAGTTGCTAATTTAATTTAAATTGATGGAAGATAGTATTAGATATTAATGAGACACAACCAAAAGTTTTTATATATGCACCATAAGCTGATTAAGTAAAGTCAATTATGCTTACTTAATAATCATGGATACAAATGCTTTGCCCATTTTAATGGTAGCCCATTCTTTTTTAGGAAGATTTTGGGACCCCATATTTACAGTTAGATGGCAGATATAACTATGAAGTCTGGTAATTTCCTCTATTCTTAGTCCAAATATAAAGAATAAACTTAATTTTCTCCTTAATATTCTGCCTTGTTTATTCTGCCCCTTAATTCTCTAGAATGGTTACTGATTTTTAAAAACCTTTTTGTTAGGAAACAGATAAAGACATAAATATGTACGTGGCCAGCAGCATAATAGCCCAGAATTTTATCAACTTCAGAATACATAATAATCATTCGACAGGAAGAAATAACATCAGCAAAAATGTAGAAATAACTAAAATTTAGGCTTCTCCCCTAAAAATGGATAGTTATTGGCCCTAGCATTGGATATGTAATAGCTGAATATGCTAACCAGTGTACAGAGACCACCCAAATGATCATAACTTGTATTTAATTCATTTTGTTATCAAAGAAAGAACAGTATGACTTTCTGACAGCAAACTCAAACCATTTTAAAATATAAACATGAAATTACCTCAAACACACACACACACACACATACACACACACACACACACACACACACACACACACATATATATATATATATATATATATATATATATAAAACTGTCAATCAGGATCATTTATTTCTCACTGTAATAGGTAAGTATTGGGACAATGGATCATGGTCAAGGGACATTTGGTATTAAACTATATTAAACTAGAGAGTCTGAAATAAAATTTTCTCATATACTGCCAAACAGTGTCTCAATTCTCATTCAATAATGATCATGTTATTTTTCTGGCCTATCATTGTATTTTCGTATAATTAGTAAGTTCAGTTGTATCATGAACTTGATTTAAAAGAATACCAGAAACATTTTTAAAATACTATTTTTTAAAACCTTTCACATTTGATTATGGTCTTTACTATAAGAAGAAAATAAAACTTTCCTGATGTGTGGATTTACTCATTTGTATGCAATGACATTTGATTAGAATAATTTTTCAAATATAAACAATTAGTAACATATCATTTATTTACTAAATGTTATAGGCGAGAATCAGCTGCCTGTATCACCTTTCCTGGAGTACTCCGTGAGTTAGAATTTCCTCATGAAATTTCACTACTTCCAAATACTCAGATGCCTAAACACAAGGATCAATGAGGATTAGTTATTTTTGAAGTCATTTTCTGCCACTGCCCAAGAAGAAATGCATTTGATCTAAGGAATTTATTATCATTTCTCTATAGTTTAGCTAGGTTTATTATCGCCAGAAATACTCTTTATTGCTTACTCAATTTAATTTAGTGTGTAGGAGGTCTCTCTTTAATCAACTTTAAAATCATGTTCTGCTGACTTGCATATCAGGAGGTCAGTGCTAATTGAGAGAAGTCATAACAACTTTGACACCTTCTCTCCCTGCACAAAGAGTGGTCCTCTGTGTGTTGCGATACTTGGCTTTTCCATATTGTATTGCAGGGTTAAGAAGATGAATGTTCATTGCTTTTAATCCTCACCATGATTTATGAGCCTCTTGGTATCCTTTCCCTAGAGCAGCTACAACTGTGTGGTTGTTCTGCCTGCTGCTTAAATTACACAGACATCTGCAAAGTAAATTATGGATTGTTGTTCCATAGACCATAACCGAATATTCTCTTCATCTCGCCTGCAGTATTTTTTTTATTAGAACAAAGGAGCTCTATGTGCTCACTGCTTATGTACTGAGGGAATGCTAGCTAACCAGAGTGATAGCGCTATGTTCTGAACTGTGACTTGCTATATAATATCAAAGCTACATAACATACAACCAGAACAGTTTTAAGGATATAAGAAAAACAAAAACTATATTTTTTTTGTACTTGTGTCTTATCTTTATTGAAAAGATGTCTTAAGTCTTACAGAGGAAGGTGCACATTTTAAGGACAAGTGTCTGTGTCCTATGACACTTAAAATTAAAAATTAAACAGATAAATGAAAAGGAAAATATGTAGAAAATGGGAAGCCCTTTGCAAAATTTCTCCCTGCTAACACTTCTCATAGTGAAATTGCTTTCACAGTACTGGGTATTTGTAATCATGGTGAGGAATGGGGACATCTTTCCTTCGTATAAGAAGTCTGGCAGTGAACAGGCTGAAATAACCAATTTATTCTGTATTTCCTTGTCTTTTCTGTACTTGTTAATCTATGTAGATGATGAATCATAACTCCCAATGACAAGGCCATTGGGAAATCCGAATAGGCATGTCTAAAGTTATTAACCTTTGACAATCCCCCAAATTAGAAATTTCTGTCCATTTATTTTCTTCAGATCTGCTAATTATAAGTCAAATAAAATCCTGTCTGGGGAAACTGTACTAACAATTTACACATTTATTTCTACCTATTTCTTACAGAGAACATTTAATATTAAGTCTCTGTGAATCAGGAAGGAGAGGACTGTGAACACGGAAACCAGAAATGTCCTCCCGACTCCAGCTGAGCAAGTCTGCTGCTTGCTTTGTCTCTCTCAGTATGTGTTTCACCTCATCATCAGCTCAGAGCTGATGTTTCCTGAGGGTCAGGACCTGCCACTCAAACCAATACTCTGAAGACTTGTTTTCTCTCTCTCTCTCTGAAGATGGCTCTTATATGTGTTGATTTCTGTGTCTGTCAATAACTCATTCTGAAAATATAACTTTTTCCTCAACTTTGTCTCTTCATCATTAAAATTAAAAAAAAAAAAGCTAACTCTTAATCCTGAATAATGTTATATGGTTAAAGTCTCATACAAGATGAATATGTCTCCTGAAAAATAAATATCTTAACTCTCAAACAAATGCAATCAATTTTCTTTAAAAATGTGTAAAGAATATACAGAAACAAAGTTAAACTTATACTTATAAAATATTTGAAGCTGATAGTAACTGATCCTCCAATCTATTACCCCATACAGTCTTTTCTATGTTCAAGAAAGATTCATGAGCAACAAAATGTTGTCTTCTATATAAAAGCCCAAAGGCTATATGAATTTTCAGACTCATTTCTTTGCTCTTGTTATCTTCTCTTCCAGATTTATCTGCCAAGTTTTCTCATACTGAATGCCCAGTTAACTAAGTAAACATCTAAATGAGTTAAAGTTTACCAGACACGAATTGCTCATTTCCTCTTTTTGTTAAGATTTGTACTAAATAGTTACCTATAAGATGCCAATGCATAAAGCACAGAACTCTTAAGTATAGTTATTCAGTGAGTTTTATAAAATATTATAGAAGTGAACATTTCTCCTCTTGCTCAATAATGTAAGAAATTATTGAACTTAAACCTCAGAGTTTTCTCCACTTGAAATCAAAATAACAAAATACAACATACTTATAAATAAGAACAACTTTATACAGCTATAGCTTTAGAATCTTTAGACATTATTTCATTATTCTATTCTAGGTATGCTATTTTCATAGGTAAATTTTATGAGAACATTAAAATGAAAAATGTGAACATATTCTCTTTGAATATATAAAAAGGTATGAATGTACTTTCATTAATGAGCATTGAACATCTTGATTTCTTTAAGTTTGTCTTTTGTCATGCTGATATCTCTAAGTTATTCTATATGAAAGAATTATCAATTTCTTTTTAGTCTTTGTTATACATTCAGTTAGAACACAGAATGAAGCACAGGACCCTGGAGTAGATTGAATTTCTTTTCTCTCATTTTGAACTTTGGATGTTTAAAGACTTATAAAGTTTCAAAGAAAAAGATGTATATAATTTTTATTGAGTCTGTGCATGAAGGTCAGTTGAAACACTTGCCTTGATTTGTAAAACCTTGAGTTTGATCTTCATCACTACAAATAAATATTAATAATTACTTTAGAATAGCTTAATTTTGGAAAATTCATACTTACACAAAATACTTAGGTTGAAGCAATCATGAGCTTTTAAGAGGGAACATACCCATGACAGATAGTGACCTAGAAATATTCATCTATATTATTTTATGTATAACTCATAATGAAAACCTTATTCAAAATTAGTCATGATAAAAATGTAAGAATGAACATGTATTTTCAGCAATCCAGATTTTATAATATCAAGATAAGCTACTTCCTAAATTGAAATTTTAAACATTGATCACAATCACTAATGGAAAAATAAAGGACCAAATGGCACAGAGATTCACACTTGAAACATGAAATGATTAGTTTCACTTTGAACTTTATCTCATTTGAAATTTTTATCAGAATACTGCATAATTTTTACTCAAGATGACAGTTGGAAATATTTGATAATATTACAGAACTAGTTTGAAATCCACCATGTTTTGATAAGTTAATCTCACAAAAGACACACTAAAAATAAAGTCTTGAGTTTCATACTCATTAAGTCCATGCATACATGGAGAATTATTACAAAAACCACAGCAAGATCATTAAAGGCATATATGTTTAATGATTTACCCACCTTAACTCTTTAGCCTTTTCTTTCTGAGCTTCTATAGTAATGGCTAGTTTTAATTGATCATTGATCAAGACCAAAGAATATCACAACTGTTTTGACTACATCCTAAGAATAGATTCTACCATTACCAGATGGGAAGTGTCACAAAAGGACTTTAATTGCTGTGTCCATGAAGGTTAACTAAGTGTTTAAATATCAGGGTACAGATGCCTGCCATACACAGATAACAGCAGCTTAAAGTTGCCAGCATAACGAAGCAGTGGACCTAGATGAGTCATAATACAATTAATAAAGATGTGGAAGAGTGTTGCTTTCTCTCTCCACATATAAAAGCTTCACCAGATTTTTGCCATCAAAATGAGACACATGTGACTGAGAGCAAATGATGTAACTCATTATGCGAGGGTATAAAAAGTACCATATGACAGATGGTAGAAAATGAACATACATTTGTTAAAGAAAGAAAACCACTAGGTTTTCTCATATCTATAGATTAATTTAAAAGGTCTGAGGAAAATGCAATAAAGAAATAAAATACATAGACTCTTTGGGAAAAGAAATTATCACTCAATCTTCATATTTCCTTTGGTTCAAGAATAACCTATAAATATATACAATTTATGATGAAACAAAATTTTTTTAAATTTAAAGTTTTATTTGTAATTTGATCTTTGAACTGTTTACTTATAGCTTGAAGGTGCACATTATGATAAGATATGTCACCTACCTTTAGAAAGGCTAGCATGCTCTCAATTCTCCAGATTTCTATTGAGTTGGAACTTGATTACAATCCCCAGTACAAATGGGCCAGACAGGTAAATGATCTAGAATAAAGCACACAGAAAATATGAGTGTCTGCGACCTTTAAACAAGTATACATTTGCCAATTCTATTTAACTAAAACTTGTCAAGATAGGAAGATCATAAGAACCCAACAGATAATTTAATATCTCCTTAATGTAAGAATGGTTGCAGGGCGGCCAGCACAAACTGGTGTCCCAACCGAGTACACTGCAAACAGAGATCCTAGACCCCCTGCTCAGATGTAGTCAATGAGGGAGAGTAGAGGACTGCCTTTGACATGAACTCAGGTGCCCTCAGATTTGATTGCTGCTCCTTGGCAGAGAGGCCCTATGGGAGCACAGAGGAAGGGGATGCAGGCTATCCTAAAGAGACCTGATGGTTTGTGGTCAAAAGATAGGAGAGGAGGACCCCAGTGACCAGAGACCTAGGAGGGTGAATAAGATTGAACAGGGAGGAAACAGAAAGGTTAGAGTGAAGGGACTACAATCAAAACGTAATATAAACCCAATCTCCAAACCTAAGTATGGAAGATATAGGAAAAGAGAGACGTCCCTGAGTCTAACATTGTTTCTCTCTAAATGAGATCAATAATGCCTTATAACCAACTCCCATTGAAAATAACCCTCTATAGTCCAAGAAAGCAACCAGAAACCTACTTGACCCCCCTTAAAGGAAATGGGGCGTCATTCTCTTAAGGTTCCTTTCAGCCAACTTGGGACAGATAATACCTTCGTAGGAGCCCAAAGAAAATTGGGGAAGTAGTTAAATAAGCTAGGAATAACATTTGTGGTCCAGTTCTTAAAGGTTGAGAAACACCAGGCTTAATTTGAGTCCTGGATGGGACAGTCTGAAATGTTAGACTAACTGGGATTGGAAGCTTTCTTCGAAGCTGTTCTGGGAGCTCTCATGTTCTGATGAGGAACAGCAACTGAAGGACTTGATGCTGGAACATGAAAGATGCTGGATATTAGTGTCTAGCATATTGAGAGGAATGAATCTTGTCATGGCTGATCCAATGTCCAATAGAGGTTGAAAAAAAAAAGAAAGAGGAATATAGAAATATATAGGGAAGATAGAACAAAAAGTTGATTAGTGAATTTACTCTTCTACTTAATGCTTTGTTACCCACAAGGTTATTTTTAATTCACTGGTATGTAATTTTGTATATAGAACAAAATATATTTAATTTTAGGTACAGTGGTATGGAATTCAAGTTTAAAATTATTCATTCACACACACAATATATATATGTATAAATATATAAATATATATATATATTGATGTATTGTACCCATATAATTCAATTATAATACAAGGTTTACTTCCAGTACTTTGACAGTGCTATTGCAGGCTGTTTAGGATAAATACGTTATACAAATTATTTGTTAGTTGATCAAATCATGGTCATACCAATTACTAGTCTATTTTTATAACATGGATATACATCTTAGGTGCAACAATAGATATGATTCTATCAAAAGATAAGATAAAGTAGTTAGATAAGGTCTTCAAAAATCTCAGAGACATACAGAGTATGGCATTGAAAAAAGTTTTTAAAATTATATTAAAGATTCATTGACAATGAAACAGGTTAAGTCCTGGCAACACCCAGCCTACTTCAAAGAGGATGATGAGCATCAAAGAACCTTCTTATGGAGATGGCTTCAAACGTGGCAAATCGGCCACTGGGCGAAATTCCTCCTTTCTCCCACAGACAGAATTTTGCCTAAAAGAGGACAACCTTGGATGCAGGCAGAGTTGATGGCAAAACTCTGCCAAGACAGGGTGTGCAAGTCCTCAAAAGTTCCTGCCTCACATACATGTTTGTCAGATACATAGGCCCAGAGAGATGAAGATGATGCTCCAACATAGAGTTTTGGGTTACTGGTCAGGTAGTAACCTGTCTCTGTCATCTTCTCATTTGGGAAGCTATTAACCTGTCCTCCTTGTATACTCAGGTAATCATTTTTTATCTCTTCTTAAGTCTATGATAGGGTTAAAGACCAGATAGTTTCATTTTAAATTTAAGCTAAGTTGTTTAGTGGTTAAGATGATTTTAGGCCTAGATACCTGTTTTAAGTTGTTGATGATGATACATGACAGATATTGATTTACTTTGAGAATTTTAGACACACTAAGATAGGAAAGATGTTTTATTCAAGGCTGCCAAATACAAATAGCCAAAAACACTAAGAATGTAACATTTATACAATTCCTGATTGTTTCGTGGTTGTTCTTGCTGTAGGTAGTTTATTGTATATATGTGTAATAATATAAAAATATGTAAAAAATTAAAAATATTTAACAAAAAAGGAAAAAAGATGTAATATAAACATATTATAATACAAAAGACAAAAAATATTTACTTTATTAGCATTCTATGAAGGTACACTTGGTACAGTTTCTGATGTATTGCAGCCAATACATTTTAAGTCGCAAGCAATGATCCCTGTTTTCCCAATTTCATTTTTTTCATGCCTGGGTACCACAGTGTCTTTTGTTACTATATGTCCTCAGCATCTATGTTAGGTGTAGATTTTCAGACTTTCTTTGCTTCTAATGGTCATAAAATTTTGAAAAATAATGTTCATGTGTATACAGTATAGAACATGTGCCTTAATTGAGAGCTATCTTGTACATTTCTCTTGGATAGGCTGGGAATATTGGTTGTGGGAGGAAGATATAGATGTTAAGAGTCTTTCTCACTTCTTCATAGCAAGGGAGATTATCAAAATACCTTATGCTTTTTATTTAATTGTTTGTTTGGGTTTATCACACAGTTCTTTAGTTTGAAGTTACTTAGGTTCCACCTTTGTATTATACCTTTTTATCAGTTCAGACCCAAGAACAGTCAAAAATCAAGAGAAGTTAAGTTCTGCATGTTCAGTGGATAAATATTACGATAACAGTTTATATATTTTATAGGAGATAGTCATCCTTTTTGTCCTTTCATTATTTGCTTGACCATTCATCAGCTTTTATATTTATTTAATGATTTATGTGCACCAGATGGAACTTAGCCCTTTCTATCCAACATTCTCTGTTATAATCTAATACTATCTTGGTCAGTTTGTAGTGGAAATGATTTCATCTTTGGCCTTTGTGAAATCTTTTGTTTATATTTCACTTTGAAATACATACTGGTGTTTGTGGAACATTCATCTATTGAGTTTCAGTACTATAATCCTCCATTGGTTTGGGTATTTGAAGATGTGTCCCCATTTGATGTCACTATTTGAGGAGATTTAGGAGGTGAATTTTGCTGGTGAAAATATGTCCCTTTGGTCAAGCTTTGAGAAATAATAGCTTCTCTTCAGTTTCAGTTTTCTGTTTAGTCTTTTTTTTTTTAACTGAAGATATTAGTCCTCAGCTTCTGTTATGAATGTCATGCCTGCCTAATGCCATTCCTTCCTAAAATGATGGACTCTTATTCTTCTGGCAGTATAAGTCCAAGAAACTCTTCCTTCTATAAGTTGTTTTTATCATGGCATTTTACCATAACAACAGCAAAGGAACTAATAGAAGACCAGTGTGAAACACATCACTAAAACTTTAATTCATATGAATGATAATGGGTTTGTATTTTACTTACTTTTCATGTGCATGTGTGCACGTGCGCACACACACACACACACACACACACACAATCTGCTCTCTTTTGTAAGGATTATGTGCAATGAGTTAGGTTCACTAAAACATAGGAAACATTAAGGGAGAGACAATAAATTTTATTCCAAATAGCTATACTTATATTCAAAAACTGATCTAAGCATTAATTCAAGAAATCTGTCCTGATAAAGAATAATGCTAAAGGAGGAGACTTATGGATGCCCCAAATACAAAGGCTAGCTAATAACCATTGGCTTAGTTCTAAACAAGTCATTTACCCTTTCTACTACACCACTCTCTCTGTGACTCAGGGAACATGGCCAAACAATGAATAGGAAGTATATAAAAACCATAATATAAGGTGAAGGACTATGAAATCCTATTTTCTAGTATTCCTACAACTGTTTTAATCATTAGTTCATGCTAAATAGAGATACCTATACCAGCCCAACAGAAGATCAGCCTTGTTCAATAGCCACTGAAAAGGTTGGAATCAGAGGATTCTCTCTTTTACAGCTGAACTTTCAGCTACTAATAGATTCTAGGATAGTGGAAATATCCTTGCATGCTTCAGTGGGTAGCTCCAGACCCATAACTATACAGTTGGCCCCGCTTACTCAGTGGTTACACACAAAAAAAATAGAGACATGAAAACGTGAAAGGATTTGTAGAGAGGAGGGGGAATGGAAAAGGTTCATAGGAGGTTGTGAGAAGGTGGAAGATGAGCTAGCCAGTATGCATTGTGAGCATGTCTGAAATAATCCAAGAGAATTTTAATTTAAAAAGTATATGTTGAATTGCAGGGATACATCTGTGAATAATGCAGACCAGTATCATATTTTCAAATTGTCCTAAACCTGATGAAGTGTGAGAAAAGAAAAAGAATAGGTAGGGATGTGCAGGTGCTCAACACATTAAATAATGTCAAGTAAAACAAAGCACAATTACTGATTGGTCATTGTATTCTCAAAACCACAGTTAATTAATATGTTAGAAAGAACATGTAGCTATATGTTTCTACATATGTAACTGATATATATTTATATATGTACATATATACACACACACATATATATCTGACAATTGGACATAAGTAGATTAAAACAATCACATTTTGTTCTATTACAGGGGCAAAGAGGTCTATAGAACTTGTTGTATAGTTATTTATTATACAATTTTATTACCTACTAGTTAGATGACTTCAGCTGCATTGGATTCTTTTGGGAACAAGCAATCAATCTCATGCACTTTACTTCTTCAGTTTTTTTTCCAGAGAAAACTGTTTGTAAATGATAGTACTTTATCTTGGAAGGAAGTGAATGAGAGAGATGGAATAAGTATGTTTCATTCATTATATGAGGGAATGTTGTATTAGCATCCTTAATATGCTTTTGGTAACTTATACCTCATAATACAAAAAATTCATATGTAATATGTTTTGTATCCACTGTAGGTTTTAATTTTTAATTTTAGCTACATTTGTTATCTTTGGCAATTAAATAAGGAACACATTCATAACAGAGATTAATATTTTATTAGGTTGGTATTGAATGTTATTTATCATAGTAATATATTAGTTGCATTTTTAACCACATGCATTTAATATTCTTATCATTTTGGCTAAGACCAAAAATAGACATCTACATTTGTTAATCTTATAGTAATTCTAATGTGCAGTATACAATGGTTAACATTTTTTGAATGCAATTGCTAAAAATAAACAAGAGAAACCAGATATTTTGAAGCTATATTTTTGTCTAGAAGTAGAGCAAAATCTGTAGAGTGGTGTTGATTATCTAAATGAACTTAAAAGAAAAAATACTAAGTATATTCAACTGTGCCAATAATATAGTCTATCATAATGAATCCCGTCATTAAAGTGAAGTTGAAGTTTCTGGTTTCTTGCAAGAGTCAGTTGTGTGTGTCATATGAATGAGTTTTTTGTTTAGTTCCAAATTATGGAATGTGGGAGTGTTTTCCACTGCTGAAAGCAGCAGCATGATCTCTGTTAGTGGAAATCAGACCCATGAGGTTGCTTGTGATGTTTTTCTAGAAGCTGACCCTGAGATGGGATAAATAGAAGTCCATGGACAGTGAGACAGTGCTTTTACATCACTACCGTTTGCAATGCTTTACATCACTTCTCTGGTCTTTATGTTTTACACTTCATTTTAAAGAGAGAAACGCTCCAGAAAAATTTCTCCTTGTACCCCATCTGCTTCTGGCTGCTTCTGCTGACTGGTGCTGATTCAGCGGAGTCTTGCTGTTTCTGCTGGATAGTACCACCTCTGGTGATTTGTGTTGCTGTTTGGTATTTGCTATTTGACTGGACTGCTGTTAATCTGACAATGAAAAGTGGAATCACTCCAAGTAATGACTTCTACAGAGGTCCACTAGCCACTTTTCCTATTAACCTTCTTTCTCTACTACCTAACTCTGCATGGTTGGTTGGAAAGGAGGAAGAACCATTTAAGAACCCTAAATAAAGTAGATTAAAAAAAATCTAAACCTACATTACAGAGATTCAAGCTGATAGTAGTTATATAAGTAATTGTGGCTATAGTTCAATGAAACTGTATCTGTAAAAAGAGAAACAATTAGGTCTGAGGAAATATCTTTGTTAGATGATTGCCTTGTATGTAACTTGGCATTATGCTTTCCTAATATACAAATAGTACTGGTTCAATTCTCAACACCAGGTGAACAGGGTATAGTAAAGTTCATCTATTATTTTAGCATTCATGAGGTGGAAATAGAGGAATAAATAAATAAATAGGTATATAATTGATTGATAGATGGATGACATATGAGAGAGAGAGAGAGAGAGAGAGAGAGAGAGAGAGAGAGAGAGAGAG
>OU015749.1:49019938-49042049 GCA_907169655.1 Acomys percivali
TGGGAAAACATAGGTTTTATAAATCGTAAAATAGTCCTTTCTTGAACGTTTACACTGCATAACTCCCTTACATTGAAAAATATTAATCATAATGTGATGAATACAAAAATTGTATTTTCATGTGTAATTATAATATGCTATATGAAAACAGGTTGGATAAGTCAGATTTTTTAAGGAAGTAAGGCAATGAGTGCTATTCTAGATACTATGATGGTGCTTAGTGTTTTTTTTCAATATTATAATCTCACTTTCTCATACTCTCATAATTAAATGCATTAGAGAGAGCCTATAGTCTATTAAAATAGAGAGCAAGCCAACAGTAGGGTTAGTTTTACAACACTTACATCTAAATGTCTGTTGTGTCTACCATATTCATAAATATAATTATTGAGAACTTATCAGAGAATTCCTACCTGTTAAGATTGCCGGTACATGTGACAAAATGAAATCCAATTCATAACATAAGATCAAGGGAAGAAACATGGAGGTAGAAAATGTAAGAAAACTCATGGGTGCCAAACAAAGTGATACAAACTTAAAGTCTATATGGGAAGAGATAGCTGCCCACCCTCTTTGATGTCCTGCACTTCTCTCTCATGGCAGAAATCTCATGAATACACTTGGAAACTCTGAAGGGGTTGAGGAAGCCTATCAACCAGAGAAAACTGTGAGTTACTAAGGTGCTCCAAGGCTATGTTCACAAGATCATCTCTTTATTAACATTGTAGAAAGAAGTCAGTATCTTGAGGGCTTTGACAGACAAGCTATGTCAAGTTGCACTAATAATAGTAAATGCTAAGAAATTCAGAAGAAAAGTAAGGGGGAAATGATTATTATATATTCAAAAATACTCCGCGTGACATGTATACTTATTCTGACATAATTACAGATAGTCCTCTCTCTCCTCTCTCTCTCTCTCTCTCTCTCTCTCTCTCTCTCTCTCTCTCTGTGTATGTGTGTGTGTGTGTGTGTGTGTGTGTGTGTGTTTGTATGTACGTGTGTGTGTATATGTACATGTATGTTTCATATGTCCTAAGGGATAGATGTCTCTGTTCATATATTAAGAAGGTGTTGTTGATAAGATTGATTCTGCATTAGAACAATTGTTTACTTTGTGTGGGTAGCTATAACACATAGATGATAGATATTCCATATGTTATCATTGTATAGTAGTTCCAAATAGCAAAATTAGAAAAAAACAGCATTTAAAGAGGGGAATTTATAGGATACGCCAGACATTTTTCAAAGCATGCTTTCTAAATAAAAAAAAAATACTTATTTGAACTCCAATCTTGCTATTGGAAGATTCAGCAGAAATTTTGCTGAATTAAGGCTTGGTTAATTTCACCATTGGGGAGCATATACAGAACTCTCCATCTCATTCTGACTTTTAGATCTGTAGGATGCTGACTCTTCTTGACTCTTAACTTTTCTGATGACATTTAGTTTACAAAGTCTCTGGTGTGAGTTGGTATTAACATGAAAAACTAAGAGCCAGAACCAATAATTTGCAGACAGTTAGGACAGATGAAAGTTGTGAATCTTACAAAGTTCTTGCACTAAGCAGATATTCTTGGTGATCTCCCTGAACAATTGAGGAGTCAAAAATGTTTAAATGTTAGAAAACAAGCATATATCATGTATTGTATAATGCTATTATGTCTCTCAGTAATGCCAACTCAGAAGTCAAAACAATGTTAAGTAAGAATATCACTAACATTACTTTTAATCCAGTGAAATACAGAAAGTTTATTAGGCAATTTGAAACTCTACGCAAGGACCCCATACCTCACATATCCATTGCTCAATGGATATCCTTTAACAGTGCTCTGAGAACTCCTCAGACCTCAGTAGTTTCTGGATAAATTCTGAAAGATCTAAGTCTGTATCTCATTTCTTCCTAGTCATTTTCTTCTGTCTTTTACTCCTATTAATTTATACATAAATCACCACTCATAACTGTGGACTCACAATAGTCCTGAATAAAATCTTGCATCAACCAAACTACAGTTTATATATTTCTTAAAGGCTTGCTACATGACTTTTAATAAGTTATTGAATTCATCAAGAATTCTGTTTCTCTAAAATAAAACTATATAATTAGTTTTTAATCCATGCTTTTTAGGTAAGTAAATAATTCATTAAAGAAGATTCCTATTGACAACTCAACAAATGAAATAGATCAAAGCACAGTCACTATCCCCATGTTGATGTACAGGTTTGGTTTAGAATTAATAATAGACATAGTGGGAAGTAATAAAGGTAATGACCATAGTTTCAAACCTTTGGAAAATAATCCAGGAACTTTGAACATGTTAATATAAATTTAAATTAAGATGATATTTCAGACATAAGTTCAGCAGAGCTACCAGAAGATCCCTCATTTGGATTAACATATGTCATGCATGATATGATGACATTTCAGTGATGAACAACAGGGTCAATGGTTTTCCAATAAGATTGCTGTAGAACTTCACAGTACCACACAGTTACAGAAAGGTCCAGAGAAAAGGAGATGACATGGGAAGACACAAACAATATATATAACTCTTTGATGTGGAAAATCAAATTTAAAGACATGAATAAGTTTACTAAAACGCTTCTCTCAATGGAATATCAATATGCCCCTTTCAAAGGCTCTGAAAATGTCTCAAAAAAAAAAAAAAAAGAAGAAAGAAAGAAAGAAAGAAAGAAAGAAAGAAAGAATCTGCAGATGAAAGGTAGGTCTAAATTATATGTTCTTTTGTTTATTTCACTGCTCTTGTGCTAAAAAAAGGACAGATTCTATGGTTACCTGGACAGATTCTGAACAAGACTATGCTTGTTGACACTCATTCATGCAGGGCAGCCATGGAGCCCAGACCCTATCTGCGGAGTTGTTTACTGCTGACGGCTTTTGTCAGATGGAAAACCATAGTTGTCAGCAGTTGTAACTACAGCCAAATTACCCATGTTTCAGAAGTCAGCTCCACACTCATGTCCATATTTTGGCCCTGGTTAAATTCAGTGTTTCACAAACAATAACAACACCAACACAGAGCTGAAGTTTAGAAGGGGAAGTTGCTGGGAGGAGAGTTGTTGTTGGGAGTGGTAGGAGGATAAGAGAGGCTGTTCAGAGTGTGACTGGAATGCATTATATACCATATATAAAGTTGTTAATGAAGAATAATAACAGCTATTAACATTATAACAAATGCTCCAAAACATGAAGCCTAACAACAAAACTTTTCATTACTGACAAGAAGGTACATGTGATATTATATATTTCAAAACAATATATGCATAAAGCACATATCAAGTCAGCAAGCCATCCAGACCAATGTCTGCTGCAGGCCCTTGATCCCATTGTGATCCCTGAGATTTGTAAGAAGCTGTCTTTTGTTTGGTGAGGTTGAGCCCTAGCACACACCTTTAATCCAAGAATTTTCTGTACACAAGATTTAATAAAGGTAACCCTAGGTCAAGAGGTGGAGCAAGAAACTAGCTGACAGGGATTAAAGAGTAGGAGGGACTTTGAGTTGAGGGGTGTTTAAAACAGTTTGTAGAAGTAGGAGCAGTTCTTCACATCTTTAGCTTTTAGCTCTTTAGCTCTTCAGCTCTTCAGCTCCTTGGCCTTTGGATTTATTTATTTATTTATTTATTTATTTATTTATTTATTTATTGGCCTTTGGGGCTTTGAGCTAACAAGCCTTTGCTTTGAATTTTTTGACCATTTCCCTCTCAGCTGTCAGTTGAGATAGTGAGCATTTTGAGCCTTTTCCTCTTGACTTGAGCTGAGTAGGAAGTTCAGGTGGGTGCTTTCTCTGTCTCTCTGCACTAGCAGGTTTTCACCACAACATCTGCATCCTCGTTCTTTATTGGTAAATAGAACGTTTGGGATTTTCATTTAAAACAACAAATGGCTGATAGTAAAGTCTTGGCTTAAGCCCAACTTCTTGCCAACTCTTCAAACATAATTCAAAGAGGACCTTTGATAGAGGAGATGAGAACATTGTCAGTGCTGCCTCTTCAGAATGTGCAGGAGCAGCATGTAGAGTAGAAGAGATTGATATTGACCAATAAGAATATATGTATCCTACATAAGTCTGTATCTTTCTTAATTTTAAATGAAATATGAAAATTTGTAAGTAAATATTTAAAAGTTATCAAAATTTTATCAAGAATCTAAATAAAGTTTACCAAATAGTATTTTAATTTTAAGCAAAATGCTAAAAAAAAGTAAAAAATTCTTATTGAAAACAGAAATGTAATGACCTTAATATAACCTAAACATACAGTGTTTTTATAGGCAATAGTAATATACAGTAATGTGTAGGTCTGATATTATATTTCCCCTGTACATTTATGAATTAGTCCCCAGGGCAGAAGGCCCTATTCATGACATAGTTCCCTATAAATGTGTATCATTTCTCTTTTTGCATTTTTTTATATTTAGAAATGTTTAGTTACACAAATGTTGTTTTGTCACAATTGCCTATATTACGATTGCATTATTATACTTTATAGGTTTTTGTTAAAGAGCAACATTTGGTTTGTCTGTGCATTAGACCATTCATGCTGAACTTCTCAAGTACACTCAGAAATTTGAAAAATGAAAAATCATTCGAGGAAGCATTTCTCTTCATATATTGGCATCATTTTGTGACTCATGCCTCTATCAATCATGCATCTATCTACATATTTATAAATCTTTCTTTCATCTATCTATCTACGTACTTATATATATTCTTTCATCTGTGTATCTATCTACCTAGCTATTTACCTATCCCCTATCATTTATCACCCATCATCTATATTTATATACTGTTAATATGCTTATATACATGTATTGTGTGTTTGTAATACATACATCATATGATTTCTAATTTTAGCCTCTTTACTCTTTGCTTTCTGATATTTTGTTGGAATTAAGTAACACATACAATGTGTGAGGGAACAAAACATGTTTTGTGCTTCTCTTTATGCTTCAAATATGTTGATAACAATTAGGATGTGTGGAATCCAAATTGCTTTGTGCAACATTAATTACATTGACACTTTTATTTGTTCATCAGAGAAAACCTAGCTCTCCACACTCTCCTGCATCCACAGACTGCAGCAACTGCCAATTTTGAGGGACACTAAGAACAGTCAGTCATCCACCCACTTTCTTCTCTGAGAGATGTGTCATCTACTGTGAGAATATCTAGGCTAGCCTAATCAGATGAAGAAAACACATACCATATTTTTTGCAAGGAAATGAGAAAAGATAAGAGAATAATGAAAGAGAAAAAATGGAGAGATATGCTATATATAGAAAAAAAACCCACAAAAACCAGTACAAGATTCCAGGATGTTATAGAAATGAAAAGGCATAAAGCTAAATCACGTCCACTGGAAAGTAATATATTTTTTCTGTTTCTCAACATTAAACTTGAGATTTTAAGAAGTCACTAAACAATCAGAACAGAGCAATTAAAAGTAAAGTAATCATAAAATATTAAAAGATTTTGCTTAAAATTTACTACTATGTAATATATTCCTCAATTTCTTTTGGAATATATATTTTATGAGTCTTTAAAACTAGGACACTTTAAAGCTTCTTCAGCATTACTGTGGGCTCTGCATATGCTACACATCACTCTACCAAAGAACTATATGCCTATGCCTTGATTGCTTTGCTAGTGTGTAACACACTCAATGTTTTATTAAGATAATATTATATATATATTTCAATATATTATATGTCAATTTAAGACATTAAATCCTGAAATAAATATCCTGTTAATGAGATAAAAGCCTTTGAAACACTATGAATAGAAAAGTTTATTTTTACTATGGAAACAGCAAATTAGAATGATTACAAAATTATAAATTAGAAACTTAATTAAGCCTTACTATAATGCTCTGAATTTTTTCCAAGATAAAATATAAAATGAATATTCTGGATATTTCTAAATATAGGACTCCCTCTTACCTAATCATCAAGATTCTTCCTAGTGCCTCAACAATAATTAAGGGGAGATGGTATGAAAACACATAGTCTTTGTTTTGTAAGCAACAGATCATTGTAACTCACTTTATCTTTTACCTCTTTTTGACCTTTACACTGACCTTGGATAAGAAATCTCAAACTTCATGTTGTATTCTTCTTGATTACAGAAAAACAACAGCAACAAACAAAATTACAATGTTATCAAGGCCTCTACTGTATTAGAATGTATAAACAGGTGACTATAGTAAATATATAGGGGTAAAAATAGTGAGTAAATCTAAGCTTCAGGCTCTCCAATGCCAGAAGCTACTGTGAACTGTGGTTGTGCTAACATTGGTCTTAGAGTACTAGCATGGCCTCTTTGAGATCTTTCCATGTGCCAAGCATCAGAAATCCAATGCTAACTGGTTATTGAATTATTGAGAGTAACTTAATGCTTTTGTATGTATTACACCTTCATTAGCATAAGCCAGAAATTATTAATTATAGAGATCATTCTGCCTAAATACTTTTATGTTCTCTAAAATATTGTAAAGCATATAAACTTATCTAATTTTTCAAATATATTTTTCAGTTTTTGAGATGACAAAGTTACCCCATAGCCCCTTCTCTCTCCTCCCTCCTTCCACATATCCCAATATATCCTTTCATGTATCATGTCCTTTTCTTGTTAATTGTTGTTACATGCCTGTGTGTGTGTGTGTGTGTGTGTGTGTGTGTGTGTGTGTGTGTGCATTCCAAAATATTTAATCACATTAGATTTGTGGAGGGATGTGTGGCATATGTCCCCTATGTGTGCAGGTGTATACATGCATGGGATAGAGGAAAATGTCAGTTTCTTGCTTTCTCAGTTTCCTCTTCAATCATTGGAGACAGGGTATTTCACTGAATCTGGTGCTAAATTCTAGCTGGGAAACCCCAGAGATTCTCCCATCTTCCTGAACCAACCCTACAAATTCTTGGGTTATCAGCTTACAAGTGGTCACAGCAGCTTTTCATATGTGTATTGAGTTCTTCATCAAGTTCTTCATCATTGCGGATCATATTGTCTTATTTACTGAGCCATTGGTTGAGCTTCAATATCTGAATTATAATATATACAGCGTAATTATATATGCACAGATACGTCACTGACAATGAAGATATAAAACATAAGATAGTGGTCCAAACTATAATCTGTTTGGATACACTGGACTATTTTTTGTTTATTTACATTACAGGTTAATTGTGTGAACTTTAAGCTACATAGTCTGATGCTTAGCTCAGCTGTAAATCCACTTGACTGCACAAAGACCTCTTCTTAGCTTTCTTTTTTTATGGTTATTCTGATGTAAATGGCCTCTTGAATGACCTAGAGAAATAACACTGCATTTAAAAAAGAATATTCAAAATTCATTAAATAGATTAAAGCCCTAACTCATGGGCTTTGACCCCATCAAAACAGACACACTAAGTGCTTTTCTTTCGGGATCCTGACAACCAAATAAGCACCTTTATTATGACCTTGAGACATAGACATTTTCTTACTGTGCTGCTAATAGAAAGTAGGCATTAGAACAGTTCCAACTTTCAGTCTATGCACCTAAAGCAACTTTAAAGGTAATAACATTTTTTAACAAATGTCCTTTATGTCTACCTACAGGCTAAAACTAATGTAGGTAATTTTTTTATCCCATTTTTTTATGCCTCAAGGAGTAAAAGACAGAAGAATAGAAGGAGAAAAAAGAGGAAAGAAAGAAACAGCTCTTTAAGTCCACTGTTATTGAATGAAAGCAATTATGAAATTATAGCATATACCTTATATAGCAATTAAAAAGTGTTTATAAAATATCAAAGGGATGTAATATTATATTAATATTTCTTCAGTCTTTAGGAAAATGTTGTAGTCACCTAGTGGTTTGTAATTTGCAGTTTTCTCAGAGTCTCCAGTTAAGGTACCATTGCTGTGCCGAGCTGCAGCAGAAGTTAACACAGTAGATGTTGGGAACTTGCAGACACCAATAGACTATAGAAGGCACTTCTCACTTCATTTTCTCAATGTGCTATATGGTGTAGTCTGTAATTATCTCCGGTAACCAGTATGCTGGGAGATATAAAGCATATCTTTTATCTCTATCCTACTACAATGAATTAATATCTTTCTCCTTCAGTTATTACTATCACTAATTTAGTCTAAGACTCATTTCTTTCCCCTTGAATCATTGTGATACTCTTTGTGACCATTCTGGTGTTGATTCATACTACTTCTTATTAACTATGTTAAAGTTTTGTCTGGTAAATACTTCAAAATCCATTGATAAAATGACTGAACCCTTTTTCTTTCAAACACAAAATTCTTTCATTCTCTGTAACATGAGATGCAACCAATCACTCTACTAGAATTCTAGGATGGCTAATATGTATGCATAATTATTGTTATGGGCCTTTACTCTGGGCTTTCTATGATGTTTTAGAGTATCTAAGGCTTCTACAAAGCTGCACCAACTAATCTAGTGCCAAAAATTGTTGCCTGAAACACCGTATTTCCTTTATGGAAAAGGAAAAGCATCTGGCCATGGAGGTATAACTTCTGAATAGAAATATTCTTTCCTGAACAAAATAGAAAGTCTCATTAGCTATTTAAATCTCACAATGACCAATACTCACTGGACATTTCCCAGAGTCTATAGGAGCAGTAAATGTTTTCTTTTGGTAATGGTTAAGAATCTTCCTTAGAGCTGTCTGCTAGGTGAGCAAGGAAATATAAATGATAAAATTTTATGAATAGTTCCTATGAAAGGGTGGATTTATTTTTGTTGATACAGGTGGTATGAGTCATTCATGCTCCTGTTAATAGTCCCTTACTCATTTCCTGAACAAAACCCTAAGAACCAATTATTTGACCAAAGTGGACTTCTGTAGAGCCGTACTTTAGGCTGTCATTGGTGCAATATCTTGGGTGAATAGATACTTGTTCATTTCTTCCCTGGGAAAGCCATGTAACATATGCACCTCAGAATTATTGGTCAAGTGTCGTACCTCTCATATTATCTTGGATGAACATATTTTTTAATTTATTTTATTTTGTTGTTCATTTTATGTTTCTCCTAGTTATACTTTAGGAAGACCCTACTAATGCATGATATGTTGTATATACGTATGATGCCATTCAGATACTTTAAGGGTTGAATATTGAGTACCATTGAAATATGTGCCCTTCAAAAACAATGCAGAATAGCTCTAGCCAACTGCTGGCTAATATGTTACATTATAAAATGTGCAACCAGCTTAACAATATAACACATAGATATTTCAACACAGATATAATAGAATCTTCATTCACATTGTGTCAGAAAGTAACGAAATGAACGCTTGAAATTCTCTAATAACAAAAAAAAAACTTCAGAAGTACTTTTAAGAGTATTTTTGAGGGTCTAGGATCCATAGATAAATTCTTCTTTGAGTATACATGAATTAACTGACATTGAAAACTATATATACTTCCTTGATCATAGGTCCAAGAATCTACGTTCCAGACTATATATTACAGAGAAGCTAAGGGAATAGTTATCGCTTAATAATGAATGTGAGCTGCATTCATTAAGAAGTTATTGATTTCATTTTTCAACATACCGGTGGTTGCCAAATGCATGAGTGAATGATAGAAGGACTGATGGAAAATATCTTCCTGCAAAGTGTGATAGAGTGTCTGCCTGTGATCGCAGTAAGCTGACTCTTAAGCTTGTTCACGGGCATCACGTTGTCAGGGTGATGTGTGGAAACATGTGTCAGGGCTTGGTGCAAATATGTGGTGTTTATAAACCAAGATAAAGATAAGTGGCCAAATAAATGTGCAATGGAAATTCAATTCCAGAGAAAGTTTGTCCATTTGTTCTTGAGGTGGATATAAAAGTCACTGTGAACCAATAGGTGACAAGCACATAAACAATCTGCATACATGTTCTACTTGCCAACACTTCAAAGTTTCACCCTTTCATCAAAGTAGTAAGGTTATAAAAAGGGAATCTCTGAATCAGAAATCTTTCTTGGTTTCAAATGATGTTGTGATGTCAGCTCAACAACTTCATCATATTGCTTGCCTTGTAAAATGTTAAGACATCTATCAGAGTGGTTTTAATTTACTCTCTTGGCCTACACCCACTTCAGTACTTGTAACATTCTGTCAGCACTATTTTTCCCTATTGAATGTCAATGAGATGTTCTACAGTGATTTCTTGTTTTCAAGCCAATATTCAAATAAGCTACAAAATATGAGTTGATCAACGGAGAAAAAGATTCTCTTATTTCAGTGTAGAATAGTTTTTAAAATCAAATAAATGTAATCCATTATCTCCAGAGGGTGCATATATCAATATAAACCTTATAATTGAATCAGATATTATTATACATACATACGGAGTTGATACTACGTCATTTTGCTAACTAAATACACTCTCAAACAAAAGTACACAAAATCACACAAGTTACAACTGTGCTTAATTCTAAAATATATTTTTTGTCTCCAAGTGTTCATATATGAAGAGAGGTTCATGCCTACGTTGCTCTACTTCTGTTTTACATCCTTAATGTTGCTGTTACATGTTGTGGATGCATCCATGTACACCCATGAAAATGGATGTGAAGGCCCTATGTAAATATCAAATGATTTCCTCTGTCAATCCCTACATAATGTAATGCTACAGGATCCTCCATTTGTACACATTCTTTGCTTTTTACACAGGCACTGGAGATTTGACCCCAGTTTCTAATGCTTACACAATAAACACTTTATAATCTCAGCCATTTCCTCAGCCCCAAGAAGTATTTTGACAATTTATCTTTATCTAAAAGCATGTTTAACTTTTTAAACGCAGTGGATAGGAAAGAGGTAGGATGCACCATGGTATTTTGAATGTAGCTTTCTTTACTTTGAGAAGTTGTAGGATGTAAAAGGAGTTATCTAAAACATAATCTAAAAGCAACATTTAGGACCTAAAATAAAGGTAAAGCAAAGCATACATGAACCTATCTTCATATATACACATTTAAAGAAAAAACTTTTCTTCAAATTAAAAAAAAAAAACAAGCATAAAATTTGGGTAGTTCTATACTATAAATTAGGAAGATTTTTTTCTTTTTTCTTTTTGGCAGCATGAAGAACACATGTTTATTTGAATAATTACTTATAGCATTTCATTAATTGCCAGACAACTTTTCTACATGCTGAGCATATAGCAATGAGCGTTATAAAATTTATCTTAGAGAAATACCTTTTAGTCCAGTGTGGAAAATAGACATGGTCATTTGCATTTGCGATCCTGATACTTGGGAACAGACAGGTATAAGAGGACAAGGCTAGCATGGGTCACATAGAGTGAGAGACCCTGTATCAAAAATTACAAAACCCAATGAAGGTTAAGAGGCAAATGAGCCCTAGTACAGACTTCAACATAGACTTTGTTATTTCTGGCAGGCTGATGATTTCACTATCAAGTTAAAAAAGAATTTGAAGAGATAGAACATTTCAACATAACAGTACATTAAAGAAATAAATCTATTCATAAAATCCCGAGTCTACAGTAATTTAGTAGAAATTGTATACACTAAAGCCAAATGATTGACCAAAAATTATTTTGGGTACTCTGTTATTCTGATGATCTTTAAATATCCATGTACCCATATTCAACTTTAAATAATATATTTACCAAGTAAATCAAAATCATATCCTCTGACATTGGCTAACAAGTTAAGATTTTTTTATATACATAAAAAGACCAAAGTAAAAATACACATGCTAATTTTGTTAAGCAATCTATCTTTCAACATATTACATTCAATGATATATATATATATTAATTTTTATATAAATATATATTAACTTATGTTTGCCAAAATCATGATCCAAGCAATAGTAACCACATTTTGCATCTACATTTCATTATTTCCCTGTTCACATATGACACAGAACCTCACAATTCTATCAATGATGAACTTGAAAAAGGAAAGGCCCTGTGCTGTCTTTCTCTACAAGGGAAGTCATTTGTTTGCTGGTGTTAAGGTTTGTATTTTTAGAAGTAACTAATGAATCCTATGGAAGAGCCATTTCTGCCCAACACATTAATTGCAGCTATTATGCCCACTGAGCCATCAGCAGTCCCATATCTGGCTAGGAGAAGACAATGGTGTCAGGCACATGAGTGACATTTTCTCAGGCTAAGCCCCATAAAACCCCACCTGGACAAGCAGCTGCTGCAGGGCTTTGGCAGCTTTCCGAAACCTCTTCATTTCATGCTTTTGCCTTTTAACTTGAACATGAATTGTGAGGTGATGTGCTCAATACTCGGGGAAGTGATCCAGGGATCTTGAATCTAAAGTAGCCAGGACTTTACAATTTCCAGATTGTGTGGCATGAGACACTCTGGTAACTGCAGTGGCAGTGTTCTAAAGTGCTCCTGGTGAAACACCTCATCCAAATTTGGTGCATCCTCCCTTTGTGGAAAGGTCTAATGGTATTACTTCAAAGTCAGTAGCCTTTTCTCTTTGGTGAGGGTACTCATGATCTCTGTATGGCATTCAGATGATGTCATTGTGTACCAATACCTTCTTTTGCTCTGGTGTCACTGACAGTGTGGGACAAGGGAACCCCTGTCAGAGGTCAAGGGAGCAAGAAGGAGGGAAGGGAGAAAAGGGAAGAAACAAGCAAGGGGATAACAATCAGGATGTAAGATGAATACATTATAATACATTTAAAAAATAAGTTTAAGACCCATTCACTTCCAATATCTCAAGAATCTAGCATTTGTAATTCAGAGATATGTTTCTGGCCTCTTATGTAAAAATGAGAAAACCAGAACCTTGGCTGTCTGCTTTTTTTTTTTCTCCACAAACAAACCTGTCAAATTTCACAGTTCTAAGATCTTTCTGACCATTTGATTGTCTTTAACTCCAAAATCCCTGTGACTAACTGATATTTTTAATTGAGCAGAACAATGAATCAATGTTTCTTTGTTTTGAGCAGGACACAAATTTGCTAAAGCTGATTTTTATTGCATTCATATAGTTTTTATCAAGTAAACTTTTGGCAGTAGAGAGGGAATGGGGAGACATATATCAAGACTAATATAGGAAAAAAGGATAGAGATGGTTTGTATCTCCAGAAGGCAACATAGAGGTAACATAACCTGCACACACACACACACACACACACACACACACACACACACACACAAACCAAAAAAATCAGGAAATTGGCACTGGAGAAATGGCTCAGAGGTTAAGGGCACCTACTGCTCTTCCAAAGATACTGACTTCAATTCCCAGCAACCACATGGTGGCTCACAACCATCTATAATATGATCTGATGACCACATCTGGCCTGTAGGTGCATATGCTGGCAGAATATTGATCTGGGCCCAGGTGTCCTGCTCAAACTATGGCACCAGCCAAGGACAATACATGCACTAAACTTCGAACCCCTACCCAGATCTAGCCAATGGACAGGACATTCTCTACAATTGAGTGGAGAGTGGGATCTGACTTTCACATGAACTCTGGTGCTCCATATTTGACCACGTCCCCTGGAGGGGGAGACCTGGTGGCACTCAGAGGAAGGACAGCAGGCTACCAAGAAGAGACTTGATACCCTATGAGCATATACAGGGGGAGGAAGTCCCCCTCAGTCACAGTCATAGGGGAGGAGAGTAAGGGGAAAATGGGAGGGAGGGAAGAATGGGAGGATACAAGGGATGGGATTACAACTGAGGTGTAATATGAATAAATTAATAAAATATATTAAAAATAAATAAATAAATATATCTTTAAAAATCAGGAAATTTCCAAAATGTGTGATGATGCTAATGCTGAATAAGTAACTTATAAAGGGTTATGAGGTTGTGGGATTTTTGAACATTAGAACCTTTCATTTCTCTTGTCTACTTCTATATGAGGTACATACTTTTTTTTTCATAACAAATTGTGTCTTTTCTTCTGGCTTCCCATGTGTCTATGGTTGAAAGAGACGAAAAAAGAAGCTCTATCTTCATCTAACCCTTCTGTAAGACTGATTAACTGAACTTCAATGATGATAAAGAAGTTTGCATGTTGTCAGTCCAAAACTTAATTAAAACTAGGAGCTATTTTTAGCCCTTTTTATTAGCCATTTGTTTCCTATCTAAGTGTCTTATGTAACATACTTGTAACTATCAAGTAAAAATTGAAGAAAAATTATTAACTTGGCAAATAACTATGTCCCACCAACCAAAAACCTAAAAATGCTGCCAGTCAGCATTTGGGGCTTATAATAGATGTTTTCCACCTTGCTATAACCTGCTTATCTGATATTTCAATCATGGTATTTGAAGTGTCTTGATTTATGACTTTTTGCATTGTTGCTTTAAAAACTTTCACAAACTATTAGTACCCAGAAACATGGTATTTGTGGTGACTTAAATCTGTGTTCCTTGCATCATGCATACTTATATTACGCTCTGCCATGACCACTCTTTACCCATTTGAGATGAGAATTGTATCTTGCATTGGCAGACATTAGTTCAATAATTCACTCCTGTACACAAGAACCTGGGTATTTCAGAGGGTGCTTCCCATAAAATGATCCATCCCCATAACATAGTAACTTTACAGGGTTTTCAAAACATTGCATGCATTAAGACATTGACTATGCCACCATTAATTTTACATTTACTAGTTCATTACTCAGTATAGCATACATGAAAGAGAGAAATGAATAGCTATAAAAAAGAGCTATATAAGCCAAACTCTTGGAAGGATGGGCAAAATTATCTCTTGACTTGCCACCATCTCCATATCAATATTCTGTGTGTTCACAAATATACAAAAAATATGGCATCTTTTCCTTCCTATAATAACACATGTCTAAAATGGAAATCCTATTGTCATAGTTTTAATTTATGATATTTGGTTAATATTAATAACACAAAAATAATTTCTACTTATAGATAAGTAAAAGGAAAAATAGCACTGCCTTGCTGTGCAGACATTTCTAGAAATACAAAAATCTTCCACCTTGAAGGAAAGCTTGTTAGGTTGCAGGGCATTAATTTGAAGGTGAATCAAATAGAATGTTCTACGGAGAGGCAAAAATACTACATCCTTCAGAGAATCGCATATGCATATCAGGAAGTAAACAACTCAAACAATCATTGGGAAGTTCCAGGAATCACTAGGCCTTTGTTCCCAAACAGATACAAGCCCTCCCAACCTCTCTGAGACTGTCTCAAACAAGCCAAAGTGCCTGAAAGAGGCTTAGACCAACTGACAGCAGAAAGGATACTCTTTAAACTGCAGATCTGCCTTCAAGACAGCAAGTGTGATCTAGGTTTCCAGTCTGTGTGCTATTACCCCTGCTGGAGTATTTGATGAAGCAGCTCTCTATGAGCTGGTATTGCTCCTAAAAGTAACCCCTCACCCATATCCTTGTAGGTAACCCAAACAAAGCTCATTGAATTAGGTTACAGACACTGAAAATTAGTTGTATCCTTATTTGGGTTTGTTGCTACTTTACTTTTCTATCTAGGATGACAGATATTTATTATGTTATCCAGAGAGAGTCACAGATATCTATTTACTCCTATGAGCTCCAATATTTTATACTGCATAATTTAAAAGCAAATTGTTTTTACCAAAAATGACAATAATTATATACTCTGATGTTGATACAGCTCTCTGTATAGTAATCAGTAAAAAATAAGCTTGTTAAGGAGAGAAAAGGACTCGCTTTACTGATCAGCTATTCAGTATACATTTTCTAAGTCACTTTAAAGAATATAAGTGCAGCTGTAAACCAATTTTAGTGATTTATAATAACTAGAAGAGTTCCCAGAAGTGGCCTGAAAATTAATGATTAGCTTATAGTTACCTTCAGTAATGGCTGTCTTTAAGTAGAACTTCCTTAAGAGGCACACTCTGACTTAATTATTGTGACAGCCCATGTTTATCATCCTTTGGCTGTGGTGAGTAGTCTTAAAATGAATTAACATAAGTGTGGGGCTCTTTACATGAGGTAGAAAAGCAATGAAGCAATGAAGCAATGCAACACACAGAGAAAATTTCTAAAAATAGTAGCACTTGTCAACCAAAGCCAGGACATCATCCTTAACTGCTTAAGTTAATGATGCTTGTGATGCTACTGCAGCTCTTCCTGCATGAGTATGTGGAATTTCCAAATACCTACCAACTTGATACAAGCTACAGTCATGGAAAATGCCTCCATGAGATCGGCCTGTGTTCAATACTGAAGTGGATTTTCTTGATTAATGATTGATGGGGTGGGCCCAGCTCACTGCCATGCTGCCAGCAGGCCAGTGATGAGAAAGCAGTCTGAACAAGCCATGAAGAACAAGCCCAAAAGTTTAGTTTCTGAAATACATACCAAATGCCAATAAATCAATATGAGAAGAATTGAAAATCTCTTCATGAATGATGATACATAAAAAGCAACAAACTTATGAAAATGAGCTCATAGCCAGCACACATCAGAAAAATATAGCAAATATATTTGCATGTTGGTATATATACATATCTATAGAACTACAGATCTGCACTTCTATGTGAAGGATAAACTGGAAAGACCATGTCAAGTATGAAGGATCATGTGGAACACCTGATTGAAAGAACTGTTAAGAACCCCAGTTAATACAATCACTTCATCAGAACCTTTTTGGCCATACCAATGAAATAAAGAACATATAGAACATTCTTGGGGTGCATTGATTTAAGTGGTGCATGTGTGCCACATTGGTGGGAAGTTTTACTCCTAGGTATATACTCACAAAAATTTTTTATACATTCACCAAAATTCACATAAGGGTGTAAAAATTTATAGCAACACTATTCTTAGAAGTTCAACACTGAAAACTTTCCCAAATACGCAACAAGAGGAGAGTGAATGGATGTACTTATACAATGGAATACCATTCTGTTGATTAAAAAGTGTTAGCTTATAAGTTAAAGAGCACAGTTTGAGGTCCTTGGGTATGGTGGTTTGAATGATAATGCCCCAAATAGAACCATATATTTGAATATTTAGTCCTTAGTGAATGGAATTGTGTGGGGATGTTTAGAAGGTGTGGCTTTCTTGGAGTAGATGTGTTATTAGGGTGGGATTTGAGTTTACAAATGTTTACACCACTCCAAGCTCTCTCTCTCTCTCTCTCTCTCTCTCTCTCTCTCTCTCTCTCTCTCTTCTCCTCCTCCTCCTCCTCCTTCTTCTTCTTCATCTCCTTTCCATGTGAGTGTATGATGTAAGGTCTCAGCTACTGCTCCAATATCATGTGTACCCGCCTACTGTCGTGCTTCCCACTGTGATAGTTATGGGCTCACTATTGGCACTGTAAACCCTTAATAAAATTTCTTTGAAAAGATCAAGAAATATGAGAAGAGGAGGAAGGAGAAAAAGATGAAGATAAAAAAGAATAAGAAGTCCTCCTTGGTGGTCCCTGAATCAACTCCTGCCTACAGGTTTCAATTCTGTTTAAGTTCCTGCCACAGTTTTATTCACTGATGGACTATGATTTAGAAGTATAAGTGAAGTTTACATGTTCATCAGTTCTTTGGTCATGATGTATTATCAAAGGAATATAAATTCTAAGATTATCTGTTTCATGGCACTGTTAGTTACAGAAATAAGAGTTGGATTAATGTTTATCATTTTAACTCAAGGATTTGTGTCCTGGAACTATTGTAATCCAAATAAAGGGCTGTGTTATGCAGTTAATATCCATGGAACAGTATCCATGAAGGTTTCTCCCATTGTAACAACTAAAATAAGTTGACGTACTAGAAAAGGACTCCTGAAAAATAACATAATTCATGTTGAGAAAAAAAGTACCTCATAATTAACAATCAAATAAAGATTTATGTTTGACTTTCTCCTTTCTTTCTTTTTTTAACCATGTTATGTATTCTTTTGTCTAATGCTATAACTAATGATTTGAGAACGACATCACTTAATAGTGGTCAGTATATTCTCTCATAGAAAGGAATTTGGAAAACATTCCGTTCAAAATAAGTTGAAAATTAATTTTTTGAAATATACCTAACTAAAGAAGCAAAAGATCCTTATAAAAAACTTCAGATTATTGGAGAAAAACAGCACAGAAGATGTTAGTCCATGGAAAAATATCTAATACTCTTGAACTGAATTGGCAGAATTAATATTCTGAAAATGGCTTTACTACACAAATTTATTTACAGAGTTAATGTAATATTTATAAAAAGTTCCAAGACAGATTTTACAGGTCTAAAAAAGAAAATTAAAAGAATACACACAGAACAACAACAACAAAAAAAACCCCAAAAAAACAAAACAAAACAGAGATGCCCTAACCCTAAGGATTCAGAACACCAATGTAGGTATTAAAATACCTGATCTCACATTAAATTATAGATTGATGGTTTTTAACTTATGATCTCAACCCTGTTTATGCCTTAGATCATCAAAAATATAGAAATTTGCTTCATAGTTCATAACAATAGGAAATTAGAGTTTTGAAATAGCAACAACAACACTATTATGGTTGGGGATACCACATGAGGGACTACATTAAGAGTAACAGCCTTAGAAAAGTTGATAATCACTGCTACAAAGCTATAGTGATAAAGACAGACTGATACTGACATAACAATAGACAGAGAGACCAATAGAATGAAATAGAATGGTCAAAAATCCATCAATGTAATCCAACATATAAACAAACTGAAATAAAAAAAAACCACATGATCATCTCCTTAGATGCAGAAAAAGCATTGACAAAATCCAACACCCACTCATGTTTAAAGTTTTGGAGAGATCGGGGATACAAGGCATATTCCTAAACATAATAAAGGCGATATACAGCAAGCCAATAGCCAACATCAAATTAAATGGAGAGATACTCAAGGAAATTTCTCTAAAATAGGAGACCAGACAAGGTTGCCCTCTTTCTCCATATCTGTTCAACATAGTTTTGAAGTTCTAGCCAGAGCAATAAGACATCAAAAGGAGATCAAGGGAATCCAAATGGGAAAGGAGGAAGTCAAATCATCCCTATTTGCATATGATATGATAGTATACATAATTGATCCCCAAAATTCTACCAAAGAACTCCTACAGCTGATAAACACCTTCAGCAAATTGGCTGGATACAAAATTAACTCTAAAAGGTCAGTAGCCTTCCTATATACAAATGACAAACATGCAGAGGAGGAAATTTGGAAAATTACACCCTCCACGATAGACACAAGCAACATAAAATATCAAGGAGTAACTCTAACCAAGCAAGTGAAGGACTTATTTAAAAAAAAATTTTAAATCTCTGAAAAAGATATTGAACATGACATCAGAAAATGGAGGGATCTCCCTTGTTCATGGGTTGGGAGAATTAACATAGTAAAAATGACTATTTTACCAAAAGCATTTTACAGATTCAATGCAATGCTTATCAAAACACCTACATAATTTTTTAAACACATTGAAAGATGAATTCTCAACTTCATATGGAAAAAAATAATAAACCAGAATAGGTAAAACAATCCTATACAATAAAAGATCCTCGGGAGGAATCTTCATACCCGATCTCAAGCTATACTATAGAGCAACAGTAATTAAAACAGCATGGTACTGGCACTGCAATAGGCTGGTTGATCAATGGAATCAAATCAAAGACCCAGAAATGAATCCACACACATATGGTCACTTGATTTTTGGCAAAGAAGCCAAATATATTCAATGGAAAAACGATAGCATCTTCAACAAATTGTTCTGGTCTAACTGGATGTCTATGTGTAAAAAAATGGAATTGGACCCATATTTGTCACCATGCACAAAACTCAAATCCAAGTGGATTAAAGACTTCAAAATAAAACCAGAGACACTAGGTTAGTTAGAAGAAAAATTGGAGAAGAGCCTAGAACACATTGGCACAGGAGACAACTTCCTGAACAGAACACCAACAGCCCAGGCCTTAAGGTCAACAATTAATAAATGGGACCTCATAAGGTTGAGAAGCTTCTGTAAGGCAGGAAACACTGTCAACAGAATAAAGTGACAGCCTACAGACTAGGAAAAGTTCTTCACCAACCCTACATATGACAAAGGCCTACTATCCAAAATATATAAAGAACTCAAGAAGTTAAACACCACCAAACCAAATAACCCAAATGAGAAATGGGGCTCAGAACTAAACAGAATTCTCAACAGAGGAATATCAAATGGCTGAGAAACACTTAAAGAAATGCTAAACATCTTTAGTCATCAGAGAAACGCAAATCAAAATGACTCTGAGATTTCATCTTATACCCAGTAGAGTGGCTAAGATCAAAAATTCAAGTGACACCACATGCTGGCGAGGATGTGGGGAAAGAGGAACACTCCTTCATTGCTGGTGGGAATGCAAACTAGTACAGCCACTTTGGAAATATTCTAGCACGTTCTCAGAAAAATGGGAATAGGACCTTCTCAAGATCCAGCTATTCCCCTCCTTGGAATATACCCAGAAAATATTTCACCACACAACAAGAACATATGCTCAACCATGTTCAGAGCAGCCATATTCATAATAGCTAGAATCTGGAAACAGCCTAAATGTCTCTCATTTGAAGAATAGATAAAGAAACTGAGGTACATTTACACTATGGAATACTACTCAGCTATTAAAAACAAGGAAACCCTGAAATTTGTGGACAAATGGATGGGAATAGAGATGATCATAATGAGTGAGTTAACCCAGAAGCAGAAAGACTCACATGGTATATACTCACTTATAATTGGGCCCTAGCCCAAAAGCCATGTCTCACGAAAATCTTCACTTACCAGGAAAGTGGGATAGATGTGAGGACATCCTACAGAGACTCTAAGTAAGAGAAATATAGGAGATGGGGAAATTGAAGGACACAGTCCTACGTCTAGAAACCTACAAGAAGAACATCATGATGAGTGCATTGGGGCCCAGGGGTGTCTGCTTAAACTGCACTAACCAAGGACAATACAGCAGTAAACATCAAACCCCTACTCTGATCTACCCAATGGACAGGACATTCTCCACATTTATGTATAGAGTGAGGACTGACTTTGACATGAACTCTGGTGCTCCATATGTGACCACCTCCCCTCTGTGGGGAGGCCTGGTGGCACTCAATGAAAGAACAAGCAGGATACCAAGATGAGACTTGATAGCCTATGACCATATAGTGGGGGTTGGAGGCCCCCATCAGTCAAAGACCTAGGGGAGAGGAATAAGGTGAAAGCTGGAAGGAGAAAGGAATGGGAGGATACAAGTGATGGGATGGCAATTGAGTTGTAATCTGAATAAATTAATAAAAATTTAAAAATTCACTGACAATGAGACAGGTTAACTCCTGGCAACACTCAGCCGACCTCAAAGAAGATGATGAGCATCAAAGAAGCTCCTTGTGCAGATGGCTTCAAATGTGGCAAACAAGGCACCAGGCAAAATGTCCTCCTTTCTACCACAGAGAGAACTCTGCCTAAAAAAGGACAAGCTTAGATGCAGGCAGAGTTTACAGTCAAACTCTGCCAAGACAAGGTAATCAAGTCCTCAATAATCCCTGCCTCACAAATATGTATGTCAGATATATTGGGACAGAAGGCTGAAGATGATGCTCCAACATTATAGAGTTCTGGGTGGCTGCTCAGGTAGCAAAATTATCTCTGTCATTGTCTCATTTGGGAAGCTTCTAACCTGCACCCCTGTATATGCATGTAATTAATTTTATTATTTCTCAAGTCTCTGATGGGGTGAAGAGTGGATAGTTTAGTTTTAGATGTAAGTTTAGTTCTTTAGTGGTTAAGGTGTTTTTATGTCTAGATAGATGTGTTATATTGATGATGATCAGATGTGATAGATATTGATTTACATTCAGAATTTTAGATGCACCAAGATAGGAAAGATGTTCTCTTCAAGGCTGCCAAATACAAATAGCCAAAACACCAAAATTGTAACATTTATTTAATTTCTGATTCTTTCATGGTTCTTCTTGCTGTATGTACTTTATTGTTCTCATGTGTAATAATTATAAATGTATATGTAAAAGATAATGATATTGAATAAAAATAAATGGAGAGAGAGAGAAAAAAAAGAAAGAAAGAAAGAAAGAAAGAAAGAAAGAAAGAAAGAAAGAAAG
>OU015749.1:49052371-49071737 GCA_907169655.1 Acomys percivali
CTCTCTCTCTCTCTCTCTCTCTCTCTCTCTCTCTCTCTCTCTCCCCCTCTCTCTTCCTCTCTATGTTTAGGATAGCTTCACAGTGTCATTCTTAATTGTTTGATACATGTAAAAAACTTCATAGCTTATACTTGATTTTACCTTTAAAGTATATCCAGAATGCCACCCAATACCTTTGCTGATACAGGTTGACACTATGATTTTATCCACACATCACTTAATAGTGTGTCTGATGTTGCTCATAACACTCCCAATCTTATTTACTAGCCTCCATTTCACATACTGAGTAGTCATTTGCTGCTTAACTTCAGTATAGCTTAGTTCTGCTTTAAACCTTTACTTTTCCTTTGCAATGAAAATATTCTGTTTCTGTCGAAAATAAAGCTAAGCATGGATATTATGTCTGGCCTCTCAGATCCCCACCAACTGGCCTGCCCATTTTCCCTTCACTATATTACCATGAGGGAGTCTTTAGTCCGCGACATCTATAAAAAATACATTGCTTATATCTTTCTATACTCGTACTGAATGAATGAATGGAAATCTGGGTTTAGCTGTGTCTTTCACCTATTTTATTTTGTTTCATAAGATCAGTTTTTTATACTATTTTACACTATAAGCTACAAATGTTCCTCATTGATTTAAGTAGTTACTGTGAAAACAGAAATCAGCTATATTAATAGATGTAACGAGTTGACTGTTTTCATGACCTTTAATATACTTATAAATCATTAATATCACTAAAATCCTAATCATATTGACCTAATGATACATGTGTGGGAAATCATTAACATGCAAAGTAAAAACTATGAATGCTTAACAAATCTAAATGTCTCTCTTACATATGTGTAAAATATACATGTAGTAACTGAAAAAAATATAGGTGGTGATTTTGCCCATGTAAACATATCATTATAATAATGTACTTGTTGTATAGTACATTGGAAAGCAATTTGTGTCAGGGACTTCAATATTGTGAAGCTATAACACTGTGTATACACAGTTCTAAGAATAAAAGAATTATTTCTTTACATTATTTTGATGAAGAAAGTGTAAATTCCAGGAAGGATTACAGACCAGTATCTTGAACATAGTAGACATATTGCAAATTCAGACAGAAATGTTCTTAATTAATGATGACAAATTGGTAATTTCTCTCACAAATAGTAAATTATATAAATAGGAGTCTGAAAAAGGTTACCGAAGCTCCCTGAGGGGATTTTTTTCTTTTCACAATCTATCAAGTACTCTTAAAATTCAGTAATAGAATAACAAAAATTCTGATTATAAATTGTGCAAATAATTGAAATAGAAATTAATCAAGAAAAGATATATGGTGAATTAGAGTATAATATGTGCTTCATGTTATAATTTACTTTTCAACATTCATACAGAAAATTTTGGAATAAGTAATGGACTTTCTCATTCCTTGCTGGAAGAAATGAATAATGAGAATATCCTACAGAACAAATTTTATCAGTTTTCTAAGCATCTCAAAATTCTCTTGCATTCTTTCCATGAATCATTGGCATTCATTTTTTCCAAATGATTTTTAAAAACTGATTATCTAATACAGAATTGTGTTCATATTTAAAGCAGTACAATACATAGTTTCCAACTTTTGTAAAAGACTCATATTTCCTTCAGCAGAGGAAAAAGGTAAGTAAATTGAGGTATATCTAGGAAAGAGAACATTTCCCTTATATAAGGCATAAATGAATGATGAAACATGGAAAATCATGGAACAAATTAAATACATATTGCATGGAGAAGGAAGAAAACTTGAAGATAAAATATGCAATCTGGTTCTAACTATGGAACATCATAAGATTGGAAATATTGTTGAGACATTCCAAACGCCACTGAAATACATAAGATTTTGAATATACTGTGAAACAATATAGATAGTTATACAATTCTGGATATGTGATACTCAGGTTTCTATATCCATAAAATGTATAATTCTTTGAGTGAACTCTAGTATATCCAGTGGACTTCAAGAAAGAGTGTATCAATGATGGCGCAAAGACTATTATAAGTGCTCTAATTGATGTAGCGATATCTCAGTAAGTGGCAGAGTATTTTATGTCCATGTATTGGGCCCAATGTTTAAGCCATAGTAGCAAACACAAAAGAGTACTGCTAATAGAAAAGAGTAAAAACTGGTAATAATAGATGAGATCACACATATGAGGTGAATAGTCAGAATACATGACATATTAACAAATATGTGATCAATTTCTACAACAGCTGATCATTGCTTTTATGAAGTTAAAACAATTTATGAAGGTTGCTTCAATGTCTAAAGCTACTAGACAGCACACATCTCAATCAATGAAGCACAGCATAACCCTGCACATCTTTCTGTCAAAAAAAAAAAATTGCTTACTACCACAGAATAGTCAACTGTGTAATGATGCTCACTAGCTTAGATTGTTATTCTCTCTGCAGACTCCATTTAATTGATGTAGATATTACCTTGTTTATTTTATGTGCCATCGCTTGACATGAGCCATATACCATAGCAAAGAAATTAAAGCAAATCAAACAAGACCTCTTAAAATCTATTCATATAAACTTAATTATTGTAATCTGGCTATTACTCTGTAAGAACACTTAATTATGCAATTGGGACCTACTGTTCTGTTAAAGCAAAAATATTTTTCTCAAACTAGGATATATTTTATTAATGATTGTGACGAAAGCATCTTGTATTGGTAATGTGTTGTATGATCTAGCACAGTTACGTACATAAAGCACAGCACGTAAAAGATTCTCATTCTTTTCCATTAAAAATGAATTTCACTTTTTTAAAAAATAATGATTTTATTTTATTTTATTCTTGTCACCCTTTTCTTCAAGAAGAGACATTGAGAAATTAAGGCGTATGGAGTGATATGGGTATCGGTGTGTGTGTGTGTGTGTGTGTGTGTGTGTGTGTGTGTGTGTAATGCAGAATGGGGTCTATTTATGTAGAAATAGGGAACAAGAAAAGGGATAGGAGGAAGTTTATGTATTATGTGGGAGTGTGTGTGTGTACAGATGAAAATGTTATTATTAATCCTATTAATCTATAAATTAACTAAGAATAAGGGCAAAAGAATATTTGTGTGTGTGTGCACATGCGCATGTGTATGGGTGCATGTGTAATTAGAATCTCTAAAAATAAGTTAGAAGGTAGCAAATGATTAAGAGAGAAAATTAAAGTGTTGGGAATAATGCCTTAAGTAATCATTTTCAATTATTTTATAAAGTACATTGCTAATATTTAGGCGTATAACTAAATTATTCTCTTTGAAAAATAGTCATTTTCTAAATAATTTTGCCCAGAAAGGTATTGAAATTTAAGGTTCAAACAGTATCATGTGCTTAATTCTCATTCATAAGTCTTACTAGAAATTACCATAAAGGAAAAATATGGATACTAAGTCACAATATGAGAGTATTAAAGACAAACTATATTACACTGAGAGTCTTTCCCAAGTTAAGGAGAGAGAGGAACTGATCTTTACAATAGAGAAAGCAGAACCTAGAGCATGGGTGGAGATAAACATGAAGAAGTAACACAATCCACAGCAGGAAGTCAGGTGGGCAATTAAGTTAGACAAAGTTTTTAATAGTAAGGATAGGTGTATGGTTGTTTGAATAACAAAGATCTCCATTGGCACATATGTTCCACTGCTTAACCCCAAGTGGACTGTTTTGGGAAGGATTAGTACTTTTAAGGAAAGTGTGTCACTGGGGTGGGCTTTGAAGTTTCAAAAGACCAAGCCAGGCCCTGTCTTTCTCTGCTCACTGCCTGTGCATCAGGTTGTAAAACTCTCGGATACACTTCTATCAACATCTAGGTTTGCCTGCTTCTATCATGATCATGGTCAACACCTCTAACGAAGCCATCAGCTAAGGGCTTCTCCTATAAGAGCTGCTTTGGCCAAGATGTCTCTTCATTGCAATAGAACAGTCCCTAGAGTTGATAGTGAGGAATGGGATACTGCTGTGAAAAGCCAGACCATGCTGTTTGTTGAATAAATATGAAAGAATCTTGGATTTTCATCTAGAGAGTGGAGCCTTATGGATCATCCTAGTAGAGGCATGGATGACAGTAGTGCTGAGAACAATTTCAATCATAGAATATCAGATCAAGAGGTTTCAGAGAGGACAGATACTAGCAAATGTCCTAGAGATTATTCCTGAGCCTTTTGGGGAAGGAAAGAAAGAAAGAAAGAAAGAAAGAAAGAAAGAAAGAAAGAAAGAAAGAAAGATAGAAAGAAAGGAAAGGAAAAGATAAATTGGCTGCTTTTTGCTCTTGTTCTGAGAAACTGCCTGTAGCTAAATTGAAGAGGTTTAGGTTAATGTCATTGACAGAAGATTTAAAGACAGTTTAATATTGACCCACTGAAACCTAAAACTCATGAAAGGAAGAGGCGTAAAGGAATTCCTAAGTTTAAACAACGAAGAAAACTAACACATCTGTTACTCAATGAGGGACCAGGTGCTAGTCCCAACAAATGAGGACCTCGGTAGCTTCAGCCACGTAGTGATACAAGAAAGCGGTTGTAGAATCTTCCTTTTAAGGAAAAACATTAAGGCCAGGCATATGACAGGGGAGTCCCTGAATGGAAATCCCAAGAGGGTATTTTGTGAAGCAGATTAGGTGAAGCCTTGATTGCCTTGCAGACTCCAAGATGTTGGAGATGCCAGAGCTATGGGATACCTGCAAAGGAGAGCTGCAGATATGGTGTGGAACCAGTACAAGAGAGAAAAGTATGTTACAGTCAGTCAGTAGACCAGGAAGAGAAGTGTCATCACATTACTACCTTTTGAAACCAGACAGATTCAGGATTTCAAGTTTGCCAGGATATTTTCAGAGTCTCTTTCTGTCTCTCTGTCTCTGTCCCTCTCTGCCTCTGTCTCTCTCTCCATCCCTCTCTCTCTCTCTTCTCTCTTTCTCTCTCTCTCTCTCTCTCTCTCTCTCTCTCTCTCTCATTTTGCCAAGATATTACAGTTAAAAGATTGTCTTTAGTTATAGAAGAGACTTTGAACTTCAAAGGAGTATTGAGATTGTGAAGTACTATGGGGAATTTTGAATTTGGACTGAATACATTTTGCATCATGATATGATATAAGACTCTGAGGAGTGTCAGGAATGACACATGGTGGTTTGAATAAGAATGGCCCTCAGAGAATCATATATTTGAATGGTTGGACACATTAGAAAAACACTTTATGATGGATTTTGAAAGATTCTTTTTGGATGAGTTGTGGCACTGGCAGTTCCAAAGGTCCATGCTAAGCCCCCAGCACAGCCCATCCCCCTCTTTCTCTATCTTCTCTCTTTTCCATACTGTTTCTGGATCATGAGATAAAACTCTTGACTTCTGCTCCAGTGCTATTCCTGTCTACTTCTTGCCATGATGATCATGGTCTAACCTTGTAAACCTGTAAGTTAATCCTCAGTTAAATGTTTTCTTTTATAAGGGTTGCCTTGTTCATGATGTCATTTCTCAGCAAAGAACAGATACTGAGAAAGAGAGCATGGAACATTTATGGTGAAACCTATTTGTAAGTATGAGCAAAGAACAGCCTGGTCTCTCTGGCTTCTGACTCTAGGAGTTTAGATATTTATCACAAACAAATGACAGAGTGGGTGCATGGTTGGTCAAGGAAGGATGAACTCCTTAAGGAGCTACTTAAAAGTAATAAGGCTTCTAATGTGGGAACATTTTTTGTTATTTATTTCTTCCTAGTGTAGAGAATTCCCTGATGTGACAGTAAGCTCCTTACTTGCTGAATTTAAATTGGTATATATAAGGACAACTATTCTGCCCTACTTACATAGAGACAGAGAACACATAGAGATGGCAACATAAGGAAACAGGTATATATATATAAAATCACTGGCCAAAGTGCTGAGAATTGGTGACTGTGAATTCTTAGTATGAAATGAGGCATGATTTTGTCACTATTAATTATTGATGTATTAAATTTATATTGGTGTTTTGCTTGCATGTATGCATGTGTATCACTTGAACCTCTGGTGCATGCAGAGGTCAGAAGATGGCGAGAGGTGCCAAGAAATATAATTGCAGATGGTGGTGAGCTACCATATTGGTGTTGGGAACAGAATATGGGCCATGTCTATAAATGAGTATTCATAACTGCTAAGCCATTTCTCAAGACACAAGTGGGACATATTTATTAATTTCCTCACCAGAGCTCAGGTAATACAAAGGAAAAGAAGATGGAAAGATTGCAAGATCCAGAGGGTAGGGAAGAATACTGTGAAATGATGTGGCATCCATTGCTGTTGTATGCATAACCTCATATTTGTGGCTATTTCAAAAAGCCAAACCAGTTAGTACACCCACATAGGCAGCAGAGAAGCTGACCAGACTATCCTCCTCGGAATCTATCAGTGTTTAGTGACTACCGAAGAAGAAAATGATGTTCCTTGTCAGAGGTTTGGCCATTGATAGACTGTCTACATTCAATATGTGGTAGCATGCATATAAGTATATGGGCAGCTAATGGACATTACTTGAACTTAGTGGGCATTTAGTTTTGTAAACATAGAGGATATGTAATTTGGAAAGAGATGAATTCCAGAAAGATCATGTGGGAGATGGGGATATCTGAATAATATCATATTTCATTCTTTATGCATATGAACATTTCAAAGAACGAATAAAAATCATTTATTATAGTGCTCCCTTATCCACAACTAACAGTTCCAAAGGATCTCACTGAAGACTTCTATGGATAGCATCTAAATTCATTATGTGTTTATGTTTGTCAGATGACAATGAACATATACATTAGACAAAGTATATGTCTTAGTATAAAAAGATTTATATAACATAAACCTGTAACACAATAGCATGAAGAACAACATTGTTAAACCTAAAATTCATAGAAATAAGAATATCTTATGGTTAAAAATGAAATTTAAGTTTTTTTAGTATATTTAGAGGGACAATTAAAACAGAAAAATACAATTAAAGTGTGAAACGCTGGAAAGGAATAGAATGGTCTGCTGGTCCACTTGGGGCTATAGAGTTCCTATGGCATATGTCTCTCCTTTATATCATGCAAAATTATTAATAGAATGTCAAATATTTTTTTAATATTTACTGAAACTAGGTTAACTAATGAATAACGAAAAAAAGTCTTGTAACCAAGCTTGCTCATTTGGACTCACTGGTAAATTTTTATCAGCTACATTCCTTACCACACCTATAGAACCTTGTAACGTCCTTTAGTCACAAATGCTGAAAAACTAGGTGTAGATTTGTTGTTCAAATAATGAATAGATCATTCAACTTCTCGTACTGAAACTGTCAGATGAGTAACTTTATCATATAAAACAACACATAGTTAAAAAAAAAAAAAAACACTGGCTAAATGGTATAGTGATCTCAATAAATGGGAAATAAAACAAGAAAATAAAATATAAAATAAAATTTCTTAGCTTTATTATATTTTCCATCCACTAAACGATCAAAAACAATATCAAGCATACAAAAGATGCTTATGGCTTTATTGTTCACAAATTACAATTTTAAAGGTCATAGGAGCCAACATTCATAAAGGAGAAGCCTTTGCTGATGCTTCTTTCTAAGTTGCTTTAAATTCCTTATAATATACAATAAGATAAATCTCAATGTTTGGATTCTCAGCACTTGTACAAATGTTAACAGCATAAAAGTTAAGACAGCTGTGCCAGCAGCCACAGAAAAGCATTTCAACAAAGAACAAGAGAACCTTTTGTCACCAGTATTTTATTTTATGTTTCCGTTAAGTGTTTCTCATTAAGCATAAAGGACTTAAATTGCCATGCAACTCTAGGTTGGAAGCAAAGCAGTTTGCATAGTTTTGAATATGGTATCACACAATGATGCAACTCTCAAAGTTCTTTTTAAGTTGCGATGGAATAACAATAACAACAAGAAAAAAAAAAACCTTATTTTGTTTTCTCAAGGTACTCCTTTTAGCACTTTGCATTACAAAGCACTCTGTAAGATGAGACACAGAAGGCTCCTCATCTGTAAACAGGCATTTCTTGTTCTCCACAGCCAGTGTCTTTAAAGTGCTCCATCTATTATTATAATTTATACTTCTATACTAATTAGAAGCTACATTTATACTAATAATATGTCAGTAAAGTCAGTAGGATTATCTCAATTTAATTATCTCTTTATAGAATAATTCTCTCAACTTATTGTAAGGTCAACAACAATTTTAAAAACCAAAAACGTTATCAGAGATTACATGGCAAATTTGAAATATTATGAGTTCCTCACTGAGTACTTCAATTCCACCAAGAATTGTATAAAAATAATGACAATGTCAAGGAGTGAGATGCACGTGAAAGATAATCTGAGGATGTTTATTTTATATAAGTGCCTTGTGAAGCCTTTGAATGGAACAGCTTATATAAATTTCTAGAACCGCTAAGAGCCAGAAAATTACTTTCTTTCTTCCTACACCAGCAAGGTGAATAGCATGCTTGCCAGAGCAGAATGCTCTTTTGTGCATAACTAATAGTTTTCAGCAAGGTGCACAGAAGGTGAGGCTACTTGATATTCTGTTGCTGCAGATAGCTGAAAGAGGCTAGCACTATATTTCGTCCTGTGTCATGTTGCAAGCTGTGCTTCTTATACAGTTAGCAAGAAAGAACACTAGACTGATGATAGTCAACATTTATTACTCTCCAGTTTTTCTTGAAAAATGAAAACTTGAGTAATATAATTTTGCAATATTTTGTTTAATTCTTCAGAGTTTTAGTGTGACTTCAATAACTGATCACATGCTTACAACTAAGCCAAGTTGTATAACAAAAGGTGTTCAGGCAAGAAAATGGTGTTTGATTACCCATATTTAGGTAGAAAACGTTGTTGTTCTTCCAATATCTCATTTCCCCTTCACTAGCAAAATGATAGCTTCAAAATCATAAATAGTATGATATACTACAATTTAATATACACAAGACATATATTCAAATATTCAAATATGTCTGACTAAACCATCTATACTTCTAAAACCTAATGAAAGTGAAAAGAGACATGTTTTTTTTTTAACTCACCTCAGAGATTTGGTGCTATGTTTTTGTTTTATATTTTTGTCATATGAGAATTTTTCATTTTAAAAACATCATTCAGAATAGGGACATATCAAAGATATTCAATCAAATCTTTGCTTCCAACTTTGACCTAAATAAGTCATACAGGAACAAGGGTAAAAGATTTTTGCACAATAAAACTGAAATCCACAGGGACGTAATAGAAACTGAAGGTCTGGATGTATAAATTGCACCAAGAACACACAATCTGAAGTTTTGAGTATTTCATAAGGATTGTATATATGACCTCTTTAAAGGAAGGACTGGGCTTGGTCATCTTTTAACTCTACAAAGCAGACATAAGCTTCAAACATTTTCTTCATTTTTAAGCATATTTTCACTCGAGAAATTGGAAAACTGAATTTTTAAGTAAAACTTAGTCAGATGAAAAGAAGTCATAAGAATAGCTGAGAAATCCTCTTCCAACCACTTTAACATAATATCTCCAAGATATTATCAATATGATAAAAAGATACAAAAACAAGTACTTGATTTAAGAAAAACAACAAAGGGACCAACAACAAGATGTATCTTCCATCTTTTCAGCACTACCTAGGTTCTACTATCTTTGAATAAAGTCATGATATTTTTAACCCATGAAATAATAAAACCATTGATTGTCTCAGAGCTCCTAGGACCTACTTAGGAGAGTATATCAACAATCATCTGAGATTTTAACACATAAAAATTTGGAGGAAATTTTAGTCAAATCATTTTCTTGTATCTAATACTGAAAATATATGTTTGAACTGAAGTCTGAAAAAATGTCAAAACCTTCTTAAAGATTTAGAAGCCTGATTAACTGAATAAAACTATAAATGTAGAGAATTGGAATATTTCAGGACTCTAGCCAGATTGTTTCAAGTTATCTTTAATCACTGCCAATTCATTGTCCATATCTGTCCTAACCTAATATTCTTATGATTATCAGAACAAATATATTTAGTTTATTTTGCAATACAGGAACAAATATAATTATGTCATCAAGTATCTAAGGCCTATAGTAGAAATGTAACAGGTTATTTGATTGTCCCACCCATATATTTCCAAAATAGCTTAAATATTATTATATTTTTGTGACTATTTAATGCTCATGAAACTGTTAGCACATCAGAACATGTGGAACAGGCAACCTAAACCAGGCATGGTCATTCATATTTGGGCACAGAATAAATTTCCTCTTTATCTCTTTGAAAGAGGTGTATTTTTATGTTGACATATGTTATCATAGTAAAACAGTGAGTAGAATGGTTTGTGTTGTCTGTATATCTTTGGGGTATAATTTCATTAGGTAGTTAAAGATGCTGACTGTATAGGGTAGCTCAGCAACAATATAATAATAAAAGAATATTTGTGGGGGAAATTTAAGTAAAATATTATAACTATGCTAGGTATTTGACACATTGATCATAAAATGTGAAGCTTCAAAAATTCACTCCTAGTTCCTGCAAGTACCAAAAGTATTCATAGTATTATTATTTTTAAGGTTTATTTATTATTATGTATACAGTGCTCTGGCTGCCTGGACACCTGCTTATTAATCATAATAAAATGAGAGTGGAATTGTGTGTGTGTGTGTGTGTGTGTGTGTGTCTGTGTCTCTGTGTATGTGTGTGTGTGTGTGTGTAGAGAAACATGGATGTTCTCATCATATTCAAATACCTTTTAGATCTGTGTGATCCAGCTGGCATGCAGAGCACCCTTAATACAAACCTTTAATCTCTAACAATAAAGGAAAAGTTAGTTTGTAGAAGGAAGCACTGTCATTTGAAAGTGATGCCTAATGGCGGGAGGCAGGGGCAGACAAAGTGACAAATCTGAGAAAGATTTGCCAGAACGAGTCAGAGACAGTATACTCCCAACTCTCATGAGAACAGACAGGAAAGAGACGTAAAAGACTTAAAAGAGAGCAGTGCAGAAAGAAGAGGCACGTTGAAGAGAGAACAAGCTAAATACATGTGGAGACAGAACAAGCCAGAGAATAAGAAAGCCAGGAGATTAGAAGAGATTGCTTGAGTTAGTTTGAGGCCAAGCTGAGCAATCCAGTGAGAAGCGTAGAAAAGCCATTTTGAATTAGTCAGCTTGGAGACACGTTTGAGTCAGAACAGCTGAGTTGAACAATCATCCAGAAATTAGCAAGGACTGGAAAGGGTGAACATATTCAGCAGTAAGTCTCAGAAGCAGAAAACATTCTAGGCCTTGATTACATTCTACGGAGGCTACAGCTTTCAGTATTAGAAGTAAGCTAATTGACAATTACACCAGGAGAATAAAAGTTACTTTTATTTATTTTTTAACTATTTTAAGACAGTAGGTTGAATGTCAGTAATTCTGTTTTTGCAAATGTTGAACAAATGCATTCTACTACTCTCTGTTTCCAGCGACTATGGCAAAATGATTGGAGATTGGCAAATGATTTTGGATCTTTAAATTTATGTAAAAATAGGGACAACATATATGAGGCAAACCTTCACATTTCAAGTCCTTACGTCATATTTGCATTTGTTCTTGCTGAGGTCAATGCCACAGTTTCCTTGTGTCAAAGAAACATGATGAAAAATTTGTCATTACTCAATGGATACTATCATTCATAAATTTCTTCAGCATTTACCACATGCCATAAGCAAGAAACTTTTGCGTATTTAATTTTACTTGCATATGTAACATGGACTTTTGATATAACAATCTTTGACATGTTGAAAGCTTTGAGAAAAATAAACGTGTCTAACTCCAGATTATAATAACCATGGGCATTATATAGACCCTCGGATATACATACGAATGAGAGTTTAATGTCATAGTGTCAGCATTAGATGAAGAAACATATATCCATAAAATCAATTATTTACATGATGATTTTCCTTTTATGCATAATTACTTTCTTAGAGATCTTATTGAATTTATTAGACTCCACCTATTATTTGAAACTTATAAAATGTTGAAATTAACAGTGACACTATTGAAATTATGCTATTGCAGAAACATAACATACACATAGAAAAAGCTACAAGGTAATAAGTGATGACTGTCCCTACCCACACTGCAATGATATCTAAATTTATGGTTTAAATATTATATCTGTATTCAAATTCATTAGTGTACATGAAGTAGGTGACAGAGAGTGTTCCAGAAAAAGTACAAAATAAATAATTTTAAGAGGAATATTGAATGGCAGGTTAATAGGGGATCAACCTAAAACTTCTACCTAGCATATAAAGGGGGAGGAAGTCCCCCTCAGTCACAGTCATAGGGGAGGGGAGTAAGGGGAAAATGGGAGGGAGGGAGGAATGGGAGGATACAAGGGATGGGATAACCATTGAGATGTAATAAGAATAAATTAATAAAATAAAATAAAAAAGAAAATGCAAAACAGACAGGTAATCATCACTTAATATGGCTTTGATGTATATGAAAATAACTAGAGGAAGAAGCGTATTTAATGATAGCATATTTAAAGTTTAAATCCAAGGGAACAAGTTTCTGAGTTGAATTTTTTCAAAATATTTGTTATTAAGCAATGAGTAGCAATTTAACATTTTTCAGCCATCGAAGTTCTTTCTTCATAAAGATTTCAAGGTAAATGGTCTCTCTTCATTACTTAAACACAATATAAAACAATACCATTATATTTTCCCCTAAAGCAGTTCATAGAACATAATTTTTGCATGCAGTTTCTTTTTTATTTTAACTCATTTCCCCTCAGGTTTAATTTTTCTTTCAGTTGGTAACAAGGATGTCAAATCTTTGCAGCCGACTCATTTAAAACCATGTTAAAAGGAAGGCTTACTCAGGTTAACATAAATTCTATTCATATATTAATAAAAAGAGAAAAATCATTTCAGCTAAATATTGTGATGGTTAAAATCTATAGTTTTTCTCACTTCATTTCTAAATAGACATTTTACTTTTCCTTTATGGAGGAACAGAAGTTGGACAATTATTAAATTTCACTCTTTTGTTTGTAAAAGGATTTCTAGACAAATCCAGGAATAGTTCTCAATGTTGCTTGTATTTATCTCAGAGGCACAGCATGTGGAACAACTGGCTTTTAGCCAGAGATCTGTCAGCACCTATCATTCTGTTATGCCACATTCAAGTAATTCCATATAATTTTTTAAACTAAAAGGTTTCTATTTCTTAAACTAAGAATTTAATATATTTCACGAAAGTTAATATTCATTTGGCCTTAGTATAAAATATCCTGCTCCAAGACTCTTTGAAAATTCTGTTTTTCTGATGTCTGGAATTCTTTACATTTGCAACAATCACTTTTGAATGTGTAGTAAAATGCAGATTGATGCATGAAATTGCGTTAGTCGTTCTTCATGTTTGTAGTTGTCACCAAAAAGATCTCAGATTTCCTGGGAGGTTTAGGGTTAATCTTGAATGTTGATCTTAGTTTGTGAGCTAACAGAAAATTGAAAATCATAGCCATATTAAAGTAAATATTGATGGAACAATATTTAGGTACAAACCATTGATTGAATTGAGAAAAAATGAAATAAATATTTAAAAGTCAAATAAATAATTACAGCAAGTGTTTAGACTGGTGTGCATACGATTATATTTTGTTTATGAACATTTTAAGTCTGTTTGAGTTCTAAAAGTCTATTATACTATTTCAAGACACTATTGGATTCCGTATGTTTTCAGTAACTGTACATACATATATACCTTAGCTTTTAAATGAATAAGGGTTACCATAAGGACAATCTAGAGCTCTCTTCTCTTCCTGAAATCCACAATACAGATTTGACTGTGCATGATCCATTCATTCTGTGGACACACAATGCCCAAGCCACTAAATTATTATTCAATAGGGAAAATCCAGCTCACTCTAAAGAATCACACTCAATTGTACCTAGCAATGATGATTCTCTTTGAAGCTAAGAAGACATTTTTGGTGTTATTTGTGTAAAATGTTTTAAGGAATCAATAATATAGCATTCCTGAATGAAAACATCAAACCTTGTGCAAGTAAGTTCCGTTCCCCACATACATTTATCATTGTAACATTACTTCCTATTTATACTTCAAGTAATGAGAATTCCACTTAGTATATATCCTATACACTATATCTGCAATATACTCTACACTTTATATTCTGTACCCTACACTCTATACCATATACTAACCTTCCACCTTTCTCCTCCTAGGTCAGGAATCCTTCTTCTACTTCTTCCTTATGTCACAGCACAGTTTCCGTTCAACACTCTTCTTATTTGTTTCTTAATGTAAGAGAGCTTATAAAATACATCACACTTGACCTCAACACATAAGAAAATACTGTTTTTCAATATTTTTGAGGCATATATTTTCTGTTTAGATTTTAATATAATTCATAGTGATCATACTAATATTGCTGCTTCAAATTACCAATAGTTATTCCATTTTTCATGCAAAGCACTGTTTAACCTGAGAATTTATTAATGTTATTTAAATTCATGTTCATATATAACTTGTTTCAACAGGAAAGCTTCTAATGTTTCTAACTGATTTTTCGTGATAGTATCTTATTTATTATGTATTTATATGTTTGTTTGTTTACTTATTTTTATTGCTTAGTAAGAGATATTTTCACTGTGTCATGGCGGCTGACCTGGATTTCATTATGACTACCTCTGAACATGTGGATATCTTTATGAGTGCTAGATTTGAAGCATTCACCAGATGCATGGTTCATATTTATAGATTTTCTATTTTCATTATTTTTCTGTTTCCATGTATTCTGCTTCATTCCCTTGGCCTTTGTTTCTTATTCTTTTCCTCTTTTGTATCTTTCTATAAATATGAGCTGTTAGGTTTCTTGAATTTTTAAAAAATTAATTCCTTCATACTACACCTCAATTGTTATCCCATCCCTTGTATCCTCCCATTCCTCCCTCCCTCCTGCCTATCCCCTACTCCCATCCCCTATGACTGTGATTAAGGGGGACCTCCCCCCTTTATATGCTCATAGGGTATCAAGTCTCTTCTTGGTAGCCTGCTATCCTTCCTATGAGTGCCACCAGGCATCCCCATCCAGGGGATGTGGTCAAATATGGGGCACCAGAGTTCATGTGAAAGTCAGTCCCCACTCTCCACTCAACTGTGGAGAATGTCCTATCCATTGGCTAGATCTGGGTAGAGTTTTGAAGTTTACTGCCTGTATTATTCTTGTCTGTTGCCATAGTTTGAGCAGGACCCCTGGGCCCAGATCTGCCCATTGTAATGTTCTTCTTGTAGGTTTCTAGGACCCTCTGGATCCTTCTATTTCCTCAGTCTCCCATACTTCTCTCACTTAGAGTCCCAATAGGATGCCCTCCCCTCTATTCCACTTTCTTGATAAGTGAAGACACTAGCCCATGAAAGTCTTCACTTATCAGGAGCTGTTTAGTTTTTATACTCTTTGAATAAGTATTAGAGTTACAGTAATACTCAAATGATTTATTTTTTCTGGCTTTGTAATATTTTACAGTATATTTTTATAAATAGCTACTACACAAAGACCCAATTTGCCTATTCCTGTTTTTGACTATTAATAATCTCTTACATTTCTTTGGCATATGACCCTAATATTAATGTTTATTAAACCCCAGTGCTTTGTGCATTTTTTGGTGTTGAAACAGGAATACCAGATAACATGGCATCTCTATACTTCTACAAGTTAGTTTTTGATATTCATTTCTATTTTTATTCCCATGCATGTTTCCTAAATCTTATGCTTCACAGATATGGAAAGATTATGAGAGAAGAAAAAAACACCCAAACTTCCCTTGTTAATGTTGTATTCAAATTATTATCCCAAAATTGTTAGGTATTTTAGACAGTAGTAAAGGAATTAATCACTGTTAGTCAGGAATTAAGATATATTAGTAACTGGGGAAGTTGAGGGATGTGGATCTTTATGAGTTAGAAGCTACCTTGAAATATAAAATAAGACCTTGTTTTAACTGGGGAAGTTGAGGGATGTGGATCTTTATGAGTTAGAAGCTACCTTGAAATATAAAATAAGACCTTGTTTCAAATAAATAAAGGAAAATATAGTGTTTTCATAGAAGTAGAAAATACAGACTTGATACGTTAAAAGTTTATTTTACCCAGCAGAAGTCCTGGGACTATGATGGTCAATTAGATTACAAATAGTGGTTATGACATGCATATCAGATAAGGTGGCACTTAAGAAACATATTAAAGACAAACAGAAAAAAATGTTGGAGTGATGTGAATGGGACCATAAGACACAGAGAACATTTTCTATAGAAGATTCAAGGGCTCATAGGACCAGAATCTTAATGTGAGCTAAATAATTCCTAGAGAGACCTGACATAAACACACTGTTTTCTACATAATAATATCAATGTTTGTAGGATCTGGAGAGGTTGAAATGTTGCAGGTCCAAAGCCAAATATCTTAGCCTATTTTGGCCCATTACATATGCATCAATTATACACTTAATGTGTGTGAGTTGACAACATTTTGACAATTATATAAGTATAGTTGGAATACTAAAAAGGACTATAGTTTCCACCAACTGAAAAGCTATGAATATCTTTAGATAACAGTTCAGTAGATAACAGAGATTCTCTACTAGTCTGTTACCCCCTACCTGATTTGAGGAGCAATGTGTTTAAAATAAGTTGGATTTGTGACTTTATTAATTCAATAAAATTTGATTTGATGCTGACAAAAAGGTTCCCATGAAAACTTCAAATGACTTGCACTATTGCTGAGGCTATTAGTTTCTATCTACAACTTGACTATAAGGCCATATTACTGAAAACAACACTTATGTATCTCATTGAACATGGAGAAATCAAATAACTATGTTGACTTAGAGAGCTTCACGCAGCCTTTATCTCCCCTGACTTCTCTTCATCGTGCTGGAATGTACTCTGCATGTAATGAGAGCAGAAAGATAAATAGTGACGCGCCTACAAACCCTGTGTTCTGTACAGGTGACTACGCTGAATGGTACCCTGGTGCAACTGGGCACTAAAGTGTTGAGAGTAACCAAATAGCTAATTAGATTTAAGATATATTCCATTAAATGATACTCATTCCCAAAACTGCTCAGGTGTCCAAGAACCTGAGACTAGTTAGGCCACTGACCAAGAGAAAAAAATACTATTTTCCCATTAAAAGAAGACATCAATGAAATTACTACAATGAGAGTCTGCTAAAGCCATAGATCACTATCTCACTCAGTCATTATCAAAGAAGCTTCCTCTTGCAGTGGATGGGAGCTAATACAGAGACATACATTTGGACAATGTACTGAAAATGAGAGACTTGGTAATACTCATTCCTAACTGGGATGTATACCTCAAATATCTCCCCTTAGAACTCATAGAACTATGCAGAAATGGTAGGGAAAGATTGTAAAAAACAGAAGAGATGGATGTCACCAAGGAAGCAGTGTCTTTTACACACAAAGGATCGATACACAAATTAAATCACAGAGAGTGTGACAGCATGTGCAAGCTTTCACAGTTTCGAACAGATGGGGACCAGTACTAAGAGAGGAACGTGGGCCTCATGCAGATATGAGAGTAGGTGGAGTCCATTGACACTCAGTGGATAGGCTGCATCTTCCTCACATCTTTTTAAAAATATTTTATTAATTTATTCATATTTTTCTATCATCTACCTGTGATGTTCAATATCCCCTTCTCAAGAGAAGAGTTTGAGTCTTCACCTCCCTAGGTTGTAGATCACAAAATAAGAACTGAGTAGATGCTTTTGTATATGCATAATCTATGTGATGAATGATTGATCATATGTTTAAGCATGTAAAATTCACCTGCTGTGTAAAAATAGACAACCCTTTTGTTGGTACTTTACAAAAAGAAAGAAAGAAAGAAAGAAAGTGGGCCTGATCATTCATCTGTAATAAAGAAACTATCACCAACTTAGAACCACATGCAAAGTAAAAAAATCAGTTTTCTACAATGGAATCTTAGGATATATAAATCACATTATGCCCCATGGCCATAAGTAGATGGCCAACATAAAATGAACTCAATGGTTTTTATTGTTTCGTTTTTTGTTGTTGTTTGTTGTCATTTTTGTAGAATTTTGTCTTACACTGCTTTTGGGGATTTTTTTTTATCCTACTGATCTTTTGCTTGTGCAGTTGATACTGTGTATTTTTGTATTATTTGATTGTGTGTGTGTGTTTGTGTGCTTATGAGCTGTTCTGTCTTTCTGTGTATTTCTCATGCTTTCCAAGTTTTTAATTTATTTTTCTCCTTTTGACAGTTGATTTTTGAGAGACAGAGAGGGGGGGAGAGAGAAAGAGAGAGAGGGAGAGAGAGAGGAGGGACAGAGAGAGAGAGGAAAGAGAGAGAGAGGAAAGAGAGAGCTGGAGAATGTCTGGAAGGAGATGGGTAAGGATATGCTATAATAAAAATATATTTTATAAATTTTCAATTTCAATTTCAAGAAGTGAAAACTTAGTGATTTTTTTAAAAATTGGAACATGAAAACTGGTTAACCTAAATCAGTGTTACCAGATAGGCTAACTCTTTTTTAAATATATTTTATTAATGTATTCATATTACATCTCAATTGTTATCCCATCCCTTGCATCCTCTCATTCTTCCCTCTTTTGCACTTTCTCCTTACTCCTCTCCCCTATGACTGTGCCTGAGGGGGACATCCTCCCCCTTTATATGCTCATAGGGTATCAAGTCTCTTCTCCGTAGCTTGCTATCCTTCCTCTGAGTGCCACCAGACCTCCCCACACAGGGGACATGGTGAAATATGGGGCACCAGAGTTTGTATGAAGGTGAGTCCCCACTCTCCACTTAACTGTGGAGAATGTCCTGTCCATTGGCTAGATCTGGGTAGGAGTTTGATGTTTACTGTACGTATGGTCCTTGTATGGTGCCATAGTTTGAGGAGGAACCCTGAGCCCAGATCCACCCATCCTAATGTTCTACTTGTAGGTTTCTAGAACCCTCTGGATCCTTCTATTTCCCCATTCTCCCTTGCTTCTCTCACCTAGAGTCCCAAAAGGATAGACTAACTCTTAATAGTCACCAGAGGAAACTATATCTTATTCCATTTAACGTGAGAGATATGTTTTTAATTTCATTATTAAAAAAGTAGTAAGTTCAGCAAAGCAAGATTTGATAATGACATAGGAGTTTATATGAGTATTTCAGTAGAATATTACTAAAATGATTTTTGGTTTAACTAAAAGTGGAGGACAAGCAAAGAGAGAGAGAGAGAGAGAGAGAGAGAGAGAGAGAGAGAGAGAGAGAG
>OU015749.1:49085557-49165220 GCA_907169655.1 Acomys percivali
TTCTTCTTCTTCTTCTTCTTCTTCTTCTTCTTCTTCTTCTTCTTCTTTTTCTTCTTTCTCTCTCTCTCTCTCTCTCTCTCTCTCTCTCTCTCTCTTAAAATAAAGTATTTACATGATTGTTTGAGACTGGAAGAGCATATACAGAAACATTTGTCATGTAGTATAATAGGAAAATTTATTACACAGGTTTTCTTTTTCTCTTTTAAACTGAATTTGGAAATTATGATGCTCAAAAGAAAAGAAAGAAAGTACGTAATAATCACACATCCATTATTTTGAATTCAGCACAAATTATACAATGCTGCTTGAAATTATAGGTTTATATACCCTCTGATTAGGAGCACACTGATTCAGAATATTTAAAGATTATAATTTTCTAACACAAAATATGCAAATATTTAATGTAAAACTGATTACTGAGCTTAATTTGGAAAATACTGCTTTCTAGATATTTTTGCCAGAAAATATTCATTAGTTTTTTTTAAATCCTCTGTGAAAAGATAAATCATTAAATTTTTATCTCTAAATTTTAACCTCTTAAGTGTACTCAAAATAGTAAAAACATAAAAGAATAACATGATTATTTATCTAGCAAGAATGCTTATGAAATTACAGTTATTTTATTGTAGGAACAATGTCTACAGATCATGATGGTGCTTGTATGGTATTATAATTTTAGAATGGAAAGGAGAACATAGTCACCTGAGAAATAGCTAATGTATACTTAAATAAGTCTCGTTTACAAATGACTTGTATAGAATGCTCAATAGAATAAAAGCTTATACTCAATTCTGACACCAAAGTTATTTCTATCTTAGTCACTGCTTATTGCTGTGAGTTGGCAACATAATTAGAGTAACTCTTATAAAGAAAAGCTTATAACTTGGGACTGACTGGCTTACAGGTTTAGAAAATTAGTCCATTGTCATCAGGCCATAGAGCCTGCTGGCGAGAATGGCAGCTTGGTGCTGGAGGAGCAGCTGAGAACTACACCTTGATTTGTGAGCAGAGAACAACTGGGCCTCACGCGGGCTTCTGAAACTTCAAAGCCCATAACAGTGACAGAATTCTCTGAAAAGAGTCATATATTCTAACACTTCTCATCCTTTTAAATAGCACCACTCTCAGGTGGCTAAGATTTCACATGTATTAGGATATTGGGGCTGTTCTTATTCAAACCACCAGACTATTACATTATTTAACAATAAATGTAATATGTGTGGAAATTCACAGTGCAACCAAAATGTATATAACATAAGGAAGATGGACAAAATATAATCTTCATCATACAGGTTCTAGATAAACAGATTACAGCAGAACAGAGGGTTGAAAATGGTGCTATTGTTTTATTATTGTTTGGAAGTTAATGAAAGGATTTGAAACCTAAGGAGTCACTTACAGATTAATATCATTTCAAATAAGTAACTACACAAAACAAAACACAGAAAACATATAACCAAAGACACCTATTTTGGTAAAAATGGGAAAGATTTCACTACAATCTTTTGAAGCACTACATATTTTTCTGGATAATGCCACAGAAAATTAGAAGAGAATTTATCTTTATGGGAGAATAAATCTAATTGCACACTATTGTAGTTCCAACTTTGTAACTATATATTTATATTAACTTACACTTTTTGGAGGCAAGGATGATGTATTTACTACATTTTTGACATTTGAAATTAATTTTAGGAACACATTGCTTGACTAAAAACAAGGACTGACTGTTCTCTATTCTCCAAATGTTCCAAAATTTAGTGCAAAATGTACTAAGCTTTCCAATATTAATGACTTGTTCCTACCTTGGATTTACTTAAAGTAATATTTTGGCATAGTATTCCAATATTCAAAGCACAGTAAATTTTCAAACATTGAATATTCTTTCAGTAATTTTCCTAATCATTTTTGTCCTCAAAACTCAATTACAAAACACATTTTCTACAGATAACCCACAGTATTCCCTGTTTACATTTCTTCCTACTTATGTTGGATTTTGTGATATACTACTGTAATAAAAGTAGAATTTAGGATAACAAAGAGATCCTTGTTAAAAAAGCAAAATTTAATTAAATTAAGCTTCATAAAATATGCAATTTAAGCACTTTCTATTCTAATTTTAGCCAGGAAGGACCTACATATTATAGAGGTAAGAAGTTCACAACCATATTGCTTACAGTTTCTGCTGGAGCAGCAAGGACACGACTGCTCATTGTGGTAACTATGTGCTCTGTTGCCTGGATCTAGAGTAGCTGCACAACAGATAACTCATGTCTACAACTGTAAAACAAAAGAAAAAAGAAAAAAAAAAAAAAGAAAAGTAGAAAGCCCATAACAAGGGAAGAATCTATTAATATTGTTTTGCTAAAGCATCATGTTGGCAACTGCATTCCTACAGTTTATTTCCATAGATTTATAGTGCCCTCAGCCATGCTCACAGAACTTCTTATTGTAAAGAGTAGCGGTTAATGTGGAGACTAGTGCTCAGTGTGCTGAGAGTAAACAGTTGTTAATACACAGCCATAGCAGAGCATCCACTTCACACCTGTCCCATTGCAAGGCAAGAGAAGAGGAATAAAGAATGAGGAAGCCCAAGGATGTGAATAAGAGGTATGAAATGTCCTCTGGAATGATATGGCGGTTGCACATATGAACTCACAGTAACTGTCTACTGCACAAGATCTACACAAAGTCAAGGCAGTTAACAAGTCCAACTTGAAGGGTAAATGGGATCCTGGGGCTCCACACTTTACCAGGAAGCCATAATCAGTTGATAGTTTCTGTAATAAAAAGAGGTTTTATTCTTCTGGGAGTGTGTACAGATAGGCATTAATGGCCATGCAGATAACCCCACACCCATGTGCAGATGGGCCACACAAATTAAACTCAGTAGAATATTTAAAAATTGGGAGAAAGTTATGTAGGAATGGCTCTAGGGGAGTGGGATCGAGGATGGAGGGTGGATGATGTGTTCAAGATACATTGTATACATGTATAAAAATGTCAAAATAATAAAGATTAAATGAATATGTTTATCACTAATTCTTATGAAATGTAGTGTCTCTTTCTCACATATAGTTAAGTAGACCCACAACTGGGTTCCCTACTGTGATAATGTCTCTTCATTTCTTCCACACCAGATCATTTAATGGTCAACTTCATCATTGTGATGTCTTTTTTGTTGTTTTGAGTGTTCTCTTTTAAAATTAATCTATTCAGATTACAACTCAATTGTTCTCCCATCACTCATATCCTTCCGTTCCTCCTACCCTCCCACGCCCACCCTATTATCCTCCTTTAAGTCCGAGGGGGATCTCCTCCCCCATATTTTGGTCACAGGTTAACAAGTCTTATCTTGGTAGCCTGCCTATTCTTTTTTGAGTGCCACCAGGGCTCCCCTCCAAGGGGAGGTCGTGAAATATAGGGAGCAGGGACTAAATCATTGTGAAGTCTTATCTCAACATATTTCATTCATAGTATCTATTACTATTTGAAATAGCCTCATTAAAACTAGGTGTTACATTCAGTTTTGCAGAGCCTTATCCATAGAATGTCTGTTTTGTACTTGTGGATGAGTAACTTATTTAGACTATTCCTTTGTTAAGTCAGTTAGCAAATTAAAGGCTCAAATATTACATAACTAAATGTATGAGTCCTCTTTTAGTATTTTTGTAAATAGTGAATATTTCCACATATATTGTTCAAATAGCTTAATGCATGGAGTTTTAATAATATCCTCTCAAGGATAAAAAATTATTTATCTATCCCAATGAATAACTTTACAGAGTATAATTATTTAATGAAGCATCAGAAAATCATAAAATACTTGATAAGCTAATTGGATTAATAGTTTAGGATTGGAAGAAAGTTCTGAAGAGCTGGCTGTACTCTTAACCAACTAGGTCATTTGACACTGAAAATTTTATTTCAAATGTAATATAATTTTTTGACCAAAGAAAATGAGTATGTGAGTCCTTATGAGCTTTAAGTTAATTCTGAATTAACTAGAGAAGTGTTACATAGATTTGATTAGGGTTTGATTAGTAAGACACTGAAAAATATGAAAATGCTATAATTTATTAAAACATAAAATGAATACCCTACATAATTTAACAACACATATTTCATTTCATGTATTCATTTCACATGTTTGTGAAGTGGGGAGGATGCATCTCATGTAATACATGTAGAGGACTAAGAAAACATGCTGGAGTCAATTTTCTCCTTTCACCTTGCAAGCCCTGAGGATCAAACTTAAGTCCTCCATCTTTGGGGCACCTACTCCTACCTGCAGTGCTGCCTCACTTTGTCCTACTATGTCATTTTAATCATATTTTTGTCTCAGAGACCTACAGAATATGGCATTTAAAGATGTTTTTATTGTTTTAGAGATTCTTTGACAATAAGACAGGGTAACCACTGAACATACCCAGCCTACTTCAGAGAAGATGATGAGCATCAAAGAACATCCTTACCTGGTCTCACTCAGAGAAAGGACAGCAGGTTACCAAGAAGAGACTTGATACCCTATGAGCATATACAGGGGGAGGAAATCCCTCTCAGGGACAGTCATAGGGGAGGGGAATAAGGGGAAACTGGGAGGGAGGGAAGAATGGGAGGATACAAGGGATGGGATAACCATTGAGATGTAACAAGAATAAATTAATAAAAAAATTTTTAAAAAAGAACCTCCTTATGGAGACAGCTTCAAATGTAGCAAACAAGCCACTGGGCAAAATGTTCCCCTTTCTACCACAGACAGAATTCCATCTAAAAATGGACAGGCTTCGATGCAGGCAGATTTAAAGGCCAAACTCTGTAAAGAAAGGGTACGCAAGTCTTCAACAGTTCCTGCCTCACAAATATGTCTGTCAGATATATTGGGCCAGAAGGCTGAAGATGATGCCTCAGTGTTATAGAGAGTTTTTGGGTGACTGTTTAGGCAGTAAACTGGCACTTGGAAGCTGCTAACCTGAACTTCTGGTTCATTCAGATAATTAATTTTTATTCCTTCTCAAGTTTCTGATGGGGTTGAAGACCAGACAGTTTAGTCTTACAATTTAGCTTAGTTGTTTAGGGGTTAAGATGTTTTAGTTCTAGATAGATGTTTTAGGTTGATAGATATGAGATATGATGGAAATTGATTTTCATTCAGAATTTTAGACTCACTAAGGTAGGAAAGATGTTTTCTTAAGCTTGACAAAGACAAGTAATCAAAACACTATGAATGTTACATTTATGTAAATCCTGATTTTTGTAGTTCTTCCAGATGTGTAAAGTTTATTTTGTTTGTGAGAAATAATATAAATGTGTATGTAAAAAAGAAATATAATAAAAATATATTTGCTTCTCCATGTTGTCCCATTTTTATCATTTCTACCTTCCCTCTTTCTTCTTTGCCCATGTTCTTTTCTTCATGCAAATTAAATACATCTATTGCATATAAGTATATACATACATACATACATACATACACACACACACACATATAACATAAATGAAAACAAGCATACATGTAATATCAGTCTTTCTCAGTCTGGTGATTTCACTTGGTATGACCTTAAGTTTCATGTATTGCCTATGAAATGACAATTTAATTATTTTTTTCAGAATAAAAATCCATTATATATTTATGCCACATCTTTACTATTTCAACTCTTAATGGATGATAAGGCTGATTTCATAATATGGCACTGAGAATAGTGATGTAATGAACTAGAAGTTTGTTGTGTGTTGATTTAAGTCCCGGGCAGCAGTATAACTGATGTTATATAATACCTATACTTTTAGTTTTGTAAACCACCTTTAGACTGATTTACATAGTGTCTGGATTAGTGTAATACACATCAGCAAAGACTATGGTTCTCTTTACCCCATGTATCTGATAGACTTTGTTGTTTTCTTCACTATTTTCTCTAACACAGGTGAATGTCAGTGTAGAGTTTGTATTCTTCTCTCATTTGCTGCATATCTACTGCAGTTTTCCCTCCCTGCACTCTCTCAGTCACTCCCCACTTGTCTCCTCTCCCTCAGATCCAATCATCCTCCATTTTCTTTTCAGAAAAGAGCAGGCCTCCCAGGGATATCAACTGATCACAGCATACCAAATTACAATAGAGCTAGGCACCAACCCTCAAGCCAAGGCTGAATGAAGCAAGCTAGTAGAAGGAAAAGGATGCCAAAAGCAGGAAAAAACGTCAGAGACAATTCCAGCACCCCTTGTTAGGAGTCTCAAAAGACACAATAAACTACACAACCATATGTAGACAACCTATCAGACACCGTGATTGTTGGTTCAGTCTCTGTGAGCACCTAATAGTCCTGTTGAGATGATTTTGTGGATCTTGCTATTGTGATGTTGTCATTCCTCTGGCTTCTATTGTTGGCTATTCACACTGACTCAAGAGGTAATCTTCCCTGCTGTGGACTCCCCTTGTAAACTTTGTATCTTTTGTAAACTTGGTAAACTTTGTAGACCCCCCAAGGCAGGAAAGTGGCCTCTGAGGAGCTCCAGCAGCCATGCTACCCCCTGGACCTCTCTAACTGTCATACCAGTGTGTCCTGCCTCTGAAATTGTCACAAAGGTTATCTCTAATCCCACAATAGGACCCTTCCCAGATTATGCTAATTATAGTTGAAAAGCCTGAAAAAAAAAAGTCAACAATCCTGATCAGGAAAACCCACCAGTCCTTGGCTCCCTCAAGATCAGGACTTGAAATCCCATCAGGCTTCACCCTAGATATCCCTGCCCTAGAAAGCTACACCCCCTAAGAAATCTTATATAAGTGATGTGTCTTTCTTTTCCTTGCTTTTCTCTCCCAGATGCAGGGGATGCTAACCCTGGATTCATCATTCCACACTCTGGACCCTCCCAATAAATCTCTGTAAGATTTGCTGCCTGGTGTAACTTCTTCATCAGAAGAAACCAAGAAGCAGTGAAGAGAAAAAATGGAAAAAACAAAGAAGAGGAGTGGAGCTAAGGCTCCCGAGCATCTCAGCTCAGCTGGGGATACCATCCCCTAGGAACTGCAATATCTTTGCTGAAGAGGCTTCCTCTAAGATCTGGGTGGTTCCTTGTCTCCTGTGTGTCAGGATGCCCTTTCCTTGGGGCACTGTTCCACCACAGAGCTATGTGGTTCCTGGTCTCCCATGTCTCAGTGTACACTTCCATTGGAATCCCTTCTTTCTTTATAACTGTGTAGTTCCTGGCATCCTGAGCCCCAGTACCCCCTTTTATCTGAGCAGAAAGGCCAACATCTACTATCATTTCACACCCCTCCCCTGCATGGTTCCCCAAAATACATCTAATGTTTACCGATGGATCTACATTTTTCTGAAGGCTAAAAATGTTGAGCATCGCTTCATGTTTATTAGCCGTTTTGATCACTGTCTGTTTACATCATATGGATGTGTTAGGGACTCACACACACTACCATAATTGGTGTAATATGATTCTTTCTCCTGTTTTATCTGTTTTTTTTCCTTTTCTTGTTTCTTTATATTTAACTTCAAAGTCTATAATGAATAAGTGTGGAAAGAATAGTTACTACTGTCTGTATCCTGATTTCATATATTGGAATACATTGAGTTTTTTCTGTTATTATTTACCACATATAACTTTTATTAGCTCCAGTTGTACTCCATCTATTTCAAATTATTTCTGGAACCTGATTTCAAATTATACTAGAGAAATATTGTGACAAAAGCAGCATGGCATTGACACCAAAATGTACATGGAAAAGAAAGGAATATTATAAAAGGTCCAGAACAAATCCCTTATGGAAACAGCCACATGATTTTTGAAAAAAAAAAAAAAAAGGTTCAGAAACTGTCTTTCTGGATATGTTCAGAAAGGATATCACCTCCATTTTCCTCTACTTTTATGCCTAAAAAGACGGTGGTAGATAAATTTAGAGGTTGAGATACCAAGAGTGTACTCATCTTAAGCTCATTTTCCTTCTACATATCTAGTATTCTAACTGGTAATCATAATGTTATTTCCTTCTTTGCACTACATTCATCTGTAGTTTCATTAAATCATATTGGTGTACATACCTACATATTTAAATTGCTTAAACATCTGAGTCTGAAATTTGAAGTATTTCTCATAAAGTCTAGACACATGTATTGAAAGCCCACTGGGTACTGCCATTTTAAATTCTGCAGCTATACTCCTCAGAATCTTAGAATGTGAAATGTCCCTTTAGAATTCATAAAATGTGGTTACCACTTAACAGCCCTCCCCACACATCCTCTGACCAAAAACAAATTGTTCTTATCCAGACACAGAACTATGCAATTGAAGGTGATGTGTTTTTGGTTTTGTTTTGTTTTGTTTTGTTTTGTTTTTAGGATCAAATCAATCTTGCACAGAGAAAAATACGTCAGGGTGGCAAAATATCTGACAATGGAAAGGCACTTGCAGTAAAAACTACTAAAGCATATAACTTGAAGAGAGAAAAAAGGAGTATAGGTTTGGATAACTATCCATTTGGCGAGTGCACAGGGTGAATGACTTTCAATTCGGTAGCTTCAAATATGAGTTCAAAATGAGTCTCTCGGCCATTGCCCAAATATATGTTCATTTGGTAAATGATAGGAAATATATATAATTTTATTTGAACTTTAATTATAATACTTATTATTAAACATTACAAGATTATTTATTGAAGCTATTCTCATTTTGATTTATTTTATAAAATAATATTATTTCTGGATAAATAAAATATTTGAAAACATAACACATTATTATCAAACTCCATCAGAATTATATAAGATATACAAAGAAAATACTTAAGAAGAAATTTTAGTTTGATTGAAGTGTAAAAGCAGTTCAGTAGAGCATTAGTAAATATAGTTATTTATATGTCACTTTTAAGGATGTGCATCATCTTTCTATCAATTAATTGGATAACATATGCATTATCTTTTAATATTAAGCAGCGAAAGGATTAAATAATGTGCACAGTATATGTGTATTGTTTTCACAAATCAAACACATTTAACAATAGCTCTTCATGTGACATTGATAGATATTGATACTCTCCATTATCATCCTGACTTAGCTTATTATTGTTAAAATATATTAATAATAAAAGTAATCAAAACATCACTGTGGACAACACACTTTATCTTAGTGTTATTGATGATACACTCAGGCCATAGAAACCTAGTGTTTAACCTGGGCCCCAAGGCCTCACTCTTTGGTACTGACTATCTGATATATTAGGCTCATGGTAACAGCAAACAAGATCCTAATGACAAGATGGTTGTAAATATTAGATAAGCTACTATATGTGAAGTAAATGAAACACTATAAGCCACATACAAAAGTCATAGTATTGATATTGTGTATCTCTAATCATCCTTCCCTAGCTCTGTATATCTCCAGTTTCACAATTTATGCATACATTTATATTTTATATCTTCTAATATCATTTATCTCTGAGTCCATAAATGATATTGTAAAATTATATTATAAAATATTTGTACAACATTTTGTATTCCATATTGAACTTCTAATGTTATATCCAATATTGTAAGTAATAAATGATTCTAGTTTCTTGGTTATAAGTTCATATTATACCCCATATCACTATAACAACGAAACTTTTCCATTTTTCACTGAATATATATTTTCTACTATTGCTTTAAAATTGTTTGGCCAGCTTTTTCTTGGGAATTTATATTGTCAATCATGCATATTTTGAACTTTTTCTTGTTTGCTATTTAATTATTTCTTCAGATTACAACTCAATTGTTATCCCATCACTTGTATCCTCCCATTACTTCCTCCCTCCCACTTTCACCTTATTTCCCTCCCCTAGATTTAAGACTGAGGGGGGACCTCCTCCCCAACTATATGGTAGTAAGCTATCAAGTCTCATCATTTTTTTTGAGCCTCCCCACCAAGGGGAGTTGGTCAAATATGGGGCACCAGAGTTCATGTCAGAGTCAGTCCCCGCTCTCTACATAACTGTGGAGAATGTCCTGACCATTGGCTAGATCAGAGTAGAGGTTTGATGTTTACTACTTGTACTGTCCTTGGTTAGTGCAATATTTCAGCAGACCCCCCCTGGTCCCCAATCCACCCATTACAATATTCTTCTTGTGGATTTCTAGGACCCTCTGTGTCCTTCTATTTCCCCATCTCCTATATTTTTCTTACCTAGAGTCCCAATAGGATGTCCTTACAACTATCCCAATCTCCTGGTAGGTAAAGACTTTCGTGGAACATTCCTTTTCAGCTAGTGCCCAATTATAAGTGAATATATACCATATGAGTCTTTCTGCTTCCAAGTTTATTCACTCAGTATAAACATTTGTAGTTCCATCCATTTGTCCTCAAATTTTGGCATTTCCTTGTTTTTAATAGCTGAGTAGTATTCCATACTGTAAATGTACCACAATTTCTTTATCCATTCTTCAACTGAGGGACACAACCACTTTGGAATTTTTCTAGTGCTTTCTCAGAAAACTGGGAATAAAGCTTCCTCAAGACCCAGCTGTTCCACTCCTTGGAATATACCCATAAAACACTCTACCACACAACAAGGACATATGCTCAACCATGTTCATAGCAGCCTTATTTGTAATAGCCAGACCTGCCAATAGCCTAAACTTTTTATTTTCATTTGCATGAATTTGTATTTGGATGGGATAATCCGCATTTACTTGCTAGAAAATATAATACCAAAATGCATAATTTAAATATTTCAAATATTTGAGCTCAAAGATTTTTCAACTAGTTGATTTACTACAGAGACATTTACATACCCAATAAATACATGTTTGTCCCTTAATAAGGTAAACCATGTAAAAATATTATTATATACACTATATTATAGTGTCTATAAGGACCTTTATTTCAACTATTCAGTTACTCTGCATCCTAGGTAGATACAAACTGCTGTATATCAACTGGTATGTTGAAATTGTTAGAACAACACAAATTGAAAAATACATCTGCCCTGTGGGGAAGATTATAGTGATATTGTATAGAAACTATAAAAGATAACAGAGAAAGAGCTGGTAAGCTTTAGCTGTAATAAGCTGTCAACTATTAGATAGAAAGAGTATCTTTCAGAGTGATGAGTATTTGAAAGGATAATGCATATGTCCATTTTAACTCAGTTGTGAGATATTTTCCCTATTTGAAAATGACATAGTTACCTTTGGCCAAAGATTGCCTGAAAGTTTATAGCTAAACATTCCCTCTAAATGTGTAATTTTATCCAATGTACACTTAGGCAGGTGCGGTCTTACAGCATTCAGAGCTGAGAGAGAATAATTACGGTGAAAGGCTCCAAATTTATATTTAAGGAATGTGTGTGTGTGTGTGTGTGTGTACACATATAGATATGTACGTCTATGTGTGCATATGTATATATACTTATATAGACATATATAGACATACAGAAACACACACACACACATATATATATACACATACATACATACATACATATATATGGGGCCCACAAGCACATTGACCTTGAATTCAATATAATTTTTATCTGTGAGAGAAAACTAATAATTTGAAACACTAACCTGAAGAACAATACTACTTGTATATAGCACCACTTTTCTAAAGAATATATACATATATATTTACATGGTAATCATAGCTCAACTAGAAAATCAGTGCTTAATACATCTAAGTTTTCTTTGAAGCAAAATGAATGAATATGTATATTGGCCATTAAGTCAACAATCCTAGACTTTCCTTTAATATTAGCAATTGAATGAGATGAGACAGTTCATCCAAAACAACTTTTGATTATTTCCAATCATTAAAAAATTCATAGTTCACTGATGTATTTCAAAATAATTAGCTGTCGGGGAGTAGTAAAGATTATATCATTTTATGAAAGGGTAGGAGATCTTACTTTGATTATGTTGACTCAGTGTGCAGCAGCCAGCAGCATTCAACCAAGAATTTATGTATCTTATTCCAATCAAGATGACAGGTCTATGTTAAGCTAAATTTATATTCCAATGAGGTTAGATGCCTTAAAATAAGTCTAGCATGTAAGAATCATTCAACAATAAAGGAAAATATCATTAACATATGAATTACTTTAAAATGCACTAAATAAAAGAATAAATGTTAAGTTCATATTGCCTTTATGTCATGAATTGTCCCAGAGTCAAGGTCAACTTCCCAGCGATTGACTATCTTCTTAATGCAGCAAAGTAGCTTTGTATAGGACAAAACAAAATTACACAGAGCCTCCAAGAAAGAAGAAGCTTGGACAATATTTTGAGTAAAATGATCAAATGAGAATGAACTAGGGTACTATTACTTTTCCATGAAATACATTGTTCCTTAGGAGATGACAGGTAATATACATTCTTGTGTCAATAACTATGCACTGCAATTACAGCTATCTAAAAGCATTTCTCATTTTATCACACTGGATGCTTTATATATGCTGCATTAATCATGCTAGTACTTTCAGGATTACAAAAAGAAACATACTCTCATTAATAGGGTGATGAGTGTTTGAATACTGTGCCAACATTTAACTCATGTCTACCAATCAAAAAGGAAAAAAGTTCTTTATTGACTGGAGAAAGGATCTTGTTTGAAGATAATTGACTCTGTGTCTTTCATTGACATAATACTGCCTCCGGAAGAAACATATGCTCAACTTAGAAAACAAAGGCTATATGTAATGGGCTGATCACTTTCTCCTCACTCAAGCACAGATTCTATTGACTTGAGTGAAAATTCTGACTGTTTCTGAGTCAAAGGATTATAGATCATTGCATCTATTTAAAAAGTTGAAAAATCTCTTCAAGTAGGAGGCTTATGCAGAAGCATATACAAGAAATAAAAAAAAAAAAACCATACACTTCACATGTAAAAAAGGAATCAGAGTGGAAAGAAATGAAAATATAAGACCTTTCAAAAAGTGCATTTTTTTCTAGAATAATCAATGCTCTAGGCACTTTTAAAAATTAAAATATTGTGGCTTGCAAAGGGTAAATTTTCATTCAAATAGAATATTCAAAATGTCAATTGGAAGTTCATTAAATGAATCTACTCTCAGAATTAGAGGGGGGATTCAAAATACATCCATAAAAATATGCATACATACATACATACATACATACATACATACATACATACAAAAAATATGCCCAATGATGGAGTTCCAGGGCATTACAACAGTGAACACCAGGGAAATCAGATATGTAATGAATGAACATGGAGAATCCATAGGAATTGGATGGCAGAATCCCAGTACTAGTGAGAAACCTTCAGTTCCAAATGTTCCTGTGGATCACATCACAATGGCCTTTATACTTTCCTACTGTGATACCAAGAAAAACAGGCTGGCTAACATTAGAGGTGAAGGTATTTTCCTAAGGTTTATAAAGGAAGCAGTATAAGACAAATTCCAGATATTAGATGTCAAAAGTACTTAAAAAATACTTTCCTCTAAAATGCACTGAGATGATTTTTTTGGAGACAAGGGAAGTAGTTTCATAAGAGATTGTACTCTAATGGTTATGATTCTAGTTCATTGGCAGAGAGTTTATTCATTCCAAAGAGGGAAGAGGAGGAAAAAAGGGAGTGTATAGAGCAGAAGAAATGACTTTTTACAATGCAGATTGTGACCTCCCTTAGGCTACATCACAGTGATAATATATAAAGAAGTAATTTATTTGGTGTGTCCTGAGATAGAAGACTCAAAACATATGGACTCAACACAAAAGAGTACCAGGTGAGACTTCAGTAAGCATTACAGGTATATGTTTTTATAAAGTTGCTGATCAGTAGTATGATTTTACAGCTGGTAAATATCAGGCATTTTTTTTTTTTACTTTAGTGTTTTCCATGTTTCCTGTGCTTGGTCCATCACCTCCAAACCAGGATTCTTAATTCCAAGCATTCCTTATCTCAGAACTAGGATGGAAAGAGCTGTCTTGAGCCACTCAAGCACTCTCGTTACAAACTATCAGAAATGAGTAAGTCTTTCTTCCCAAAAGCGGGACTCTCCATTTTATCGACATGGACAGCAAAAAGCACACATTAAGGTAGACACCGCAGAGTCAACGGCCAACCTCTGTCAAGACAGGGTAAACAAGTTCTCAATAGTTCCTGCATCACAAATATGTCTGTCACATATATTGGGCCAGAAGGCTGAAGATGATGCTCCAATGTTATAGATACTTTTGGGTAACTGTTCAGGCAGCAAACTGTCTCTGTCATCTTGTCATTTGGGAAGCTGCTAACCTGTACTACCTGTGTACTCAGGTAATTAATCTTATTCCTTCTCAAGTCTCTGATGGAGTAGAAGACCAGATAGTTTAGTTTTAGAACTAAGCTTATTTGTTTAGGGATTAAGATGTTTTTATGTCTAGATAGATGTTTTAAATTCATAATGATGAGATATGATTGATATTGACTTACATTCAGAATTTTATACTCAACAAGATAGGAAAGATGTTTTCTTCAAGGCTGCCAAATACAAATAGCCAAAACACTATGAATGCAACATATATAATTCCTGATTGTTTTATGGTTGTTCTTGCTGTAGGTAGTTTATTGAATATATGTATTATAATCTAAATATGTATGTAAAATATTTAATAAAAATATTAAAAAGATAGGTACCACAATACTGAAGAGAAAATCAAAATCAATAAAAATAAAGTTGTCTAATATGCTTATCTTGAGTCCTAGTGAAATATAGTCCATTGGAAAATAAAGGATAAAAATATTATGGTGCTCTCTAAAATGAAGTACCTTAGTTGCTTTATTCTTATGGAAAAGGGATCAAACATACCTATAATAACCAGTTTGATTACAAGTACTCAAGACAATTGTGTGCCCCTTGACTTCAAAGAGCATCACTTGCTTCAAGGTCACCACCACATACAGCATGTTCAATGACTCTAAAATCCACCCAGTCACTACCAGCTTTGGCCAAAGAAACCTTTGGGAGAAGATGTAGCATGGGCACTCTGCCCTGTTCTAGCTTATTGATTATCATCACATGACAGTTAAGTTTGTATTGCCTTGGAGATTGTGAATAGAATATGATTACAACACGTTACAGGTGAACCCGGTCTAAATAAGCTGAATTTACTTAAGAATGAAGAATGAGTACCAGTCAATAAGTTGAAGGAATGAATGAAAGACATTATCTGATTCCCAAGCAAGAAGTAATTGTCACACTGTTTTACACATCTTCTACCCTATGTGGTCTCCTGTTCTTGATCATTTGCCATCTTCACTGAAAGTATGGAACTTCAGTTTCATAAATATATGAGCCAATAATTGAAAAAAATATACATTTGTCTCTGAATATATGCCATTGATTATCTTTGTCTGCAGCATAATGTTTGATGTCTCTTAAAAGAAATTGCAAGGTCTTCTGTCAATTCATCAGAAAATGTCATCAAAGTAAAGGACTAGATAGATTAATTACCAGAGTTCAGCACAAGAACATTGCCTGGCTCTAGTCCTTGGAACTCAGAGCTGAAGGACTCCACAATAAATGAGTCACATATTCTCCAGCCCCCTTCAAAAGCAGGTAATTTCAATATTCAAGATGGTGATGTATCAAGAAGGAGGGCCTATACAGTGCCTGCCTCTCTGTATACTAGACTATCAGCTGGTACTGCGATACGGTCATGGTAAAGCAATGTTTCTCCTAGTAGGAATGGGATGAATAGGAGAAAGAAAGTGCCATCATTCCAGAATCAGATAGATCCAATAACTGTATACGTATGTTATCTCTTTCAGTGTGCAGTAGGAGCCTACATTGAGAAAGAATTTGTTAAAAGAACATGTTACTGAAAATGTGTTAATTTTACAAGTAAAATAACATAGGTATAAAAAGAAATATAGTACAATTCCATGTGTATATTGTTATGTTCTTTATCTTCTTCAAGAAACAATGCCTGAGGTCTCTGCACATTTTCTTATTTCAAAAACTAGCTTTGCCAAATTATCTGGCTATGGTGCTACAGTAGGATGTATAAACTGATACCATGATTTCTCCATGGTATGGTTAAAGAATAGGTTTTATTGCCAATATGAGAGAGAGAGAAAGAGAGAGAGAGAGAGAGAGAGAGACAGAGAGAGAGAGAGAGAGAGACAGAGACAGAGACAGAGACAGAGACAGAGACAGAGACACAAAAAGAGAGAGACAGAGAGAGACAGAAATGGAGAGACAGAGACAGAGAGACAGAGAGAGAGAATAATTGTAATATCAGCATTATAAAGTGAATGACTGGCTGGGAAAAGGAAAGGAGGGGAAGCCCACATGCTGTGAAGTACAGTATAGGGGAAAGAGTGAGGAAAGATAAAATGCTATCAGAGACTTTTAAGTGTGTAACAGTTATTTGTGATACTGAGGAGTCCTGGAGCCCAGCATGTGATTGGTAGGCTAAGGACTTATTCGTCCCACTGCCTTTCGGATTTGGGGAAATAGAATTTTCTTTGAACTTGATACCGGCATTCATATAAAATAGTTGCTCTCTACCTCTACAACCACAGTGTTCGTGTCTGAAATGAAAAGCTATGGTCACGAGCTATACTGTTTCGAAATTTCTGATTAAGCTTTCTCACCTCATACCAGCTGGATGCTGTCCCTAATGACTGCCTAAGTGCTGAAAGGGAGGCATCCTGGTAGCCTGAATATGTAGGGAAAAATGCTGTTAAGGACAAACGATCATATGTCAAGAAAACGGTGTGCTTTACCCATTGTTGACATGTCCAGTGGAACTTTTCAATGGTTCCCTAGGACTGAAAGTTCTTAAGAATTTAATGAAGGTGACTGACCCTCTTTCATTAAATTCATTGTTCACATGAATGTAAAATATTGTGAAGAAGCCAGGACTTCAGTGTGTATGTTGGTCCCATTTTATCATACAGCTGGGGTGAGTCCAGTGGTCCTCTTTATAACAAGTGGCCACATCTGCAACAAGACAGGAAAACATCAGAGCCTGGACAGTCAACACAACAGGCCCGGAAAATATGGCTAAGCTGTTTGAAATTTAGAATAAAATTGAGATACATGGAAAAGAAGTTAAAATGAATGGCCAAAGATTCCCTTTGAAGATTCATCCCTCCAGTCTTTTCTTTTTCCTTTGACATATCAATAGCAATTTTCTCTCTTCATAGTTTCAACTCAGGCAAGCAACTCAGTGGAATTCAGCCAACTTCTCATAGTCATATACATAACATATTCTAATGTTTGACTAATGTCACTCTGAAACTAGGAAAACATGTTCCCTTGATAACTCAGGAATCTTTAGCAATATAGGAGATCCTTCCTTGCATCTTAGAGCACTCAAATGATACTGTTTTTGTAGTACTCACACTATAAACTGAAGTTCCTGACCTAAGTGTTTTCTCTCCCCTGCAAACTTTAAGAATCACTATTATATTTTATTTATTTTTTTATCTCGAAATCTTAGCTCAGTGTTCAGAATATAAGTGTTAAAAGTGCCTGTAAAATAGCACATGTTATTGCCTTTCCCGCATAATGTAAAGCAAAGCTCTAAATTGCACACAACTGAATTAAGAATCTATCTCAAGAAGGCCTCTGCTTTGTTTTTAACAATGTCTTTATGTAATTTGTTGTATTGTTTAAATGTGAGGTGTATTTTTCAGTATAATACTAAAAATCAATAAATAAATACAGCTAAATTGTTCTACTTTAAAAATATATCGGCCACTCCAATTTCCAGTGATGCATACTATCTTCTTGATACTTGGTTGATGTCATCTTGCTTTTGATGTTGTATTATCTAATCTGATTTTGTAAAAGTAAAAAGAATCATAGATAAACTGTGTTCCTGGCCAAAACAGGAAGAGGAAATGCAAAGTTGTATACTAATGTTACTGAACCTAGAAACAACCCAGAAAACAGTTGTTACTGGAGCTGCATTTTTGTTTGAATCCCAGATATATGAGACACTGTCATGGTATCTACCATATTCACTCCTTCAATTCCTTGATAAGTCACTAAAACACATCTTTAAATACAAAGTAAATGATGCATCGTGTGATCAAGTTTTATCCAAACTACATTGATTCTAATTTCCATATCATATTTTCTCACAATAACCATCTTAATATTACTGTATCTGCTTTGTACTTTTGATGATTGATGCAGACAAACCCTGATAACTAGATTCATGTGTAAAGACATGATAGCACTAAATGAAAGGGCATGAAAAGTTTAGTGCCATATCGTACAAAATGGTCTCCCATTGAATAAAGACCCATTTTGCAAGTTGAACAAGTCAGAAATAATTTTTATCTCTGATTCATGGTATCTTTGTAGTAAAAAAAAGTTTAATGGGTCTTTATTTCAGTGTGATTCCAGTCACAAAACAAGATAAAATCAATCTACTAAAATTAATCATATGCTATAGTTTTCAAAGAACATATATATATATATATATGTGTGTGTGTGTGTGTGTGTGTGTGTGTGTGTGTACATACATATTCATTATATTAACAAGTCTCATGTTATATCTACTTTGTAAAATCATTTATAACCTATACATGTTTACTTAGATAAAGGGTATCTCCTCTTTTCTTAATTTGGAAATTAAGTATTTTCTCATTGTAATCATTTTAAACACAAAATATTAGAAATTTAATATTCATTTCTTCTGCTTCATTTTAACTTAATTTTATTGTTTACACATATTTTGTTAAATAAATGTAGTGGATATGAGCTTAGTATTTTTTAAAAAATAACATACATAGACTAACATGCTCAGTTGACCTTGAATTCAAACTACACTTTCACCTCTAACAAGGCTTTGTATTTTAAGCTGTAGAATTTGTCAGTGACTGTAGTGTGTATATTGTCACTGAGTTTTATTCTTTCCTAATTTTCAAGCCAGAACTCAGTATATTTGAAATTAAATAGTTTTATCTTAGACATTTACTATATGTTTATATTCTCATTCTGTCTTCTAGTTATTTGCATGGCGAATATCATAGTACTTCAGATTTGCTCAAAAGCTGAAATTTATACTTAAAGGTTCCAAGTATTCTCCAATTAACTTTCATTAAATTTGCAAGCCATTCTTTTGATCAATTCAGTCACTAACCTGACAATTACACCCTGAACTAATCAAATGGATTTCCACCCCCATGGATTCAAGAAGTAAGTAAACTTGATCAATTATGGCCCTAAGGTTTTTCTTAGCATTAGACAATCATCTTAGTCTTTGTATAGATCAGGGTTCCCAAAGATAAAAATAGTTCACTCAATTCCTAGATTTGAGCAAATTGAAAAAGGGCAGAACTTAAGGACATCAACAAGGACATGTAGGGGTGTGTGTGTGTCTGTGTGTGTGTGTGTGTGTGTGTGTGTGTGTGTGTGTACTACAGACATTGAAAACAACTGTATAACTAACCTGCCTCAGTATAGAAGAAAAGAGCAACAAAGATAGAGATTATTTTCAGGGAGAGAGAACTTGAAATAAGGCCCATCATTTATCAAAGATTGTCACAGGAGAAATGCAACCAAATTAACAAATATACTCAGTTGATGTGATGGTTATCATGCACCCTTCCTCCACGATGTCCTAGTGAGGAAACTCAGAATATAATTGAAGGAGGAAGGCAGGAGAGTATAATATATGTCTTACCCATCCAGGGTAAAAGAAATATCAGGACACAGAATAGCAAAAAGATCTAGAAGGGTGAATAGAAGATGGGACTCGATTGAATTATTATTGTTGCTGCTGTTGTTGATAGAATCTCACATATGCACACTCTACATATTGACCACTTTTAATTATCAATTTTCTCTAATTCCATCCACCTTCAAACCCTCCCCAAATTATGTTTCCCATTAATTTTAATTCATTTTGTTTTGTTACCAACCAAAATTAGCCACTGGTGTGGCCTTGGGTTTAGAGCTACCCACTGAAAAATGGTGGAATTATAAAGTGTATCTAACTAAATACTGATACTCTATCTTAGTATTTAGTTAGACTTCATTAGCTACACTCTCACAAGTGTCTCTTTTTACTTTCTGTTTGTCATTGCCTAATCTTTACCAACCTAAAGTTCAGGACCCTCATCCCAGGGACTCCCACACCGGGCTGGGGTGGTCCATGGCATATAAGTATGACATATTTTTAATGTTTTCCTAATACTGATCCTAGTTAATCATTCCACATCCTCATACTGCTAACTGGCCAGCTACTTTCTAATTGTGATTGAACTTGTAATGCCAAACATGTAATGAAAAATCAAACACTTGTCCAGTGACCAAAATGATATAATCTGTACTTCTTGGATAATCATTAGTCTGTCTCTGTGAAACCTGTGTAGATAAAGAAGCAACTTGATTGCTAGTCAGTCCTAGCAGCAAGATTTCCCTGACCACCATGCTTGACTCTCTTTTCCCTTGCCAACTCCTTATCTCATCTCACGTCATCCTGTCATGCATCCTGAAAGGCTCCTGGTAGATGAGCATTTTGGTCTAATGATGAACCTAAAACCCACATGCCTAGGGTTAATTTTCCATTTGGATCATGAGCTTCTACAAATAGGATACATAAATGGAAAGCTGGAACAATAACTGCTTTTGATTCTAGGAGACTGAGAATGACAATCTCCCACAAAGTATGTGTGGTTAAGTTGGAAATATCATCATCAGAAAAAGCAAATTCAAGGACAATTTTAAATCTGTCACATGCAAATATTCATCTTGATTGCTTGCTTATGGAATCTAATGATCATTAGTGCATGTATGTCTTATTTTAGTATCATTCTCACTCCATGCAACCGAAGGGTAAGATTAAAGCTCCATTGCCCTGAAAAGGTTCTACTTATTTTCCAGACACCATTCCTCTAGGATAGGGTAAATAGGCTGTGCTTTAATCTATATATTTGAACATGTAAGTATAAATTTGAAAAAGTTAGAACATTTTATATTCTGCTTCCGACGTAGTCTATATGTATTTATTCGTATCTTGACTTGTTCCAAGAGGGATAACGTGTAACCAAAATACATGCATGGCAAAATAAAAATAAATTGGCAAGGATGAGTAAGATTGCAATGCTGAGTAATATGAAGAGATGTTGTCTTTACTAATACTTAAGGAATATTTTCAACGGAAGTCTCTTGACACAAGTTATACATATATTGAAGTTGATTCATAAAATGCTAGGAGACAGCTAAGAAAACTTTAATTTGACCCCTATTATACACTTAAAGTACAAAACAAATACATCTGTGGACAGAAAACTGAATGAATAAAAACATTTAAGAAAAGACAACTTGACTTCTCTTTTGTCCTGCTGCTGCATATTTGGCTGAATGAAATGGCTCATTTTGATAAATTAAAATGTGGTTGTTTATGCATATATGTACATATTATAAAGCTTGAGATATAGGGAAGAGCTGATGTACCGCTTCCACCGGAGATGGAAATTCATGTTTGCTAATGAAATAAGACACATATGCTAACTTCTCATGATATACAAAGTTCAGTTTTGAGCTTGTTACAAAGCTACGACATAGAAAGATGAACACATTCTGCCTCTGAGAGATGATGCCTTAGAAGGAGAGTTAGGGGCCCATGATTAAATTGCTAGAAGAGCTGTGAAATTGCACCTTTGGGAGAAGGTCATGCAGACAAAGTGCATAATTAATATTAGTAATTATAATTATAACTAACAACAAAACTGAGGAGACTGAACTACAATGGATCAGGAAGGTGGTCACTAAATAGGACTGATTTCGCTCTCATGAATAATAGTCCCACTATGTAAAGGAGACAGAAACACTATTTTCTATTCTGATAACAGGGAGATTGAGTCCAAAGGCATTCTGTTTTGAAAGAAATAGGTAAATTTGTGCTCATCAACTGAAAAGACACAAGTTAAGTTAAAGAAATATAAAACATGCAATTATGTTTAAATTATAGAGGATAGTGTTGGAAGTGGAGCTGACAGATAAGCAAGGAACACTAGATGAGAAAAATAAACTAAGGTTGTCGGAAAGTTTAGTGTGTATTCCTGTTCTCCTGAATAAACATATTAAAGAATTTCATTTAAAAAAAATAATAAACTGAGACTCTAATCAAATATGATGACAAAGTTCTCAGAAAGTCTCTTTTTTTGGATTTGTCTATATATTAAAATGTTGGCTATATCTCTGTAGCATTCAGTCCAGTAATTATTGTTGTTTTAAACCAGTTTCTCACTGAACGCACTGTCATTTCTTCCTTTCGGCTTATATTAGAGCATAGAGGATGAAGAAACTCTGTTTCTACATTTGAAATACAATTACATGGAAATAATACTGTAGAACATTTATGTTTATTTTAAACTTAGAAATTTTAGGAAAACAATATTTTATACATTTTAAAAATATTAGGTATTAATGTTGAGTTTCTTTTAAAACACAGATGTTGATGTCATATTTTAAGAGGCCCATAAAGCTTGATATTTTTTCTAATAATTATAGGTAAAGAGACAATTAATAAAACAATTGAAGGCAGATATGGTATACATAAATGACATGTTAAAAGATGTGTTATGAAATTTAGAATAAGTGACTTTTGTCATGCCTTTAATCCATACATGAAAGTAACTAGAAGTTCTTTAGCATTTACTTTAAAATATCTATCATGTCAGTTAATCAAATTGCCTGTTTCATGAGGAAAATAAATTTCCTCATCAGGTTGTCTGATAACAAATGTATGGGGAGGCTACATTTGGAAATAAGTTTTTGTTTTGCAGATGGGATCCCTTCGTGACACCATCATCTTTTAATAAGATATCATTCTCAGCAGGGATATGTCCAAATATTGCTGAAGTAGTCACAATAGCCAAGATACGGAAGAAGGGTAGAAGCTGATATACAGATGATGGATAAAGAAAATTTGCCACAAATACACTGAGGAAAGTTTTTCAGCCAAACGACATATTGTCATGTGCAGGAGAATTGATGTAACCAGAATAAATCATGAAAAGTTATGTAACATCCCATGCTTTATATCCTATATAGAGTCTATTAAATATGAAAACCTCTATGAACACACAAACATGAACCAAAAAAAAAAAAAGAAAGAAAATAAAAACACTAAAAGGGGGAAGATGGGAAAACAGTGAAGAACAGCAGATGAAAGGGAGACAAAATACTCCATATTTTCCTCACATAAAGAATAGAGATTTCACTGGGCATGGGCATGGGCCTTTAATCTCAGCACTCTGGAGGCAGAGGCAGGTGGATCTCTATAAGTTCAAGTCCAGCCTGGTCTACAGAGTGAGTCCAGGACAGCCAAGGCTACACAGAGAAACTCTGTCTTGAAAACAAAAACAAACAAACAAAAAGATTAGAGATTTCAAGATTATACTTATGTGTGTATGAGTGTGTGTGTGTGCATGCACAAATGTGTGTGTCTGTGTATGTGTTTAGACTATATCATGATATGTTTCATATGTATATCTTTTTATATTTTCAATATATGTATATATATATATATCTTGAAATCAGTTAATTATACACACTCAGAAAACACACGCATACATACAAACACAAACATATATATGTGTATATATATATAATTTGTACCTGCTTGACTATATTTTGAAGCTATTATGCTCTATTGTTAAAAATAAGTCTCCAATAATGGAATAGCTGAATTGCTATTTTTGCATCTGTCTCCAGGAGCCTGACTTGTCCCAACCCATGGCCCTGACTTCTCCCATCCCATGGCCCTGACTTGTTTATGAGAATACCCTGATGCCCCTGACCCTCTTCTTTTTTTAGTTTATACTGTTTCCTAGTTTATATTATCTTATTTCTATGCAGCATCAAATTTATTTTGAATTGTTTTGAAAACAATTGCATTTAGCTTAAGAGGACATTATGAAAGTTTTTAACAGAAAATAAGAATACAGTTATGAAAAATAAGAGACATAATATAAATTAGAAATACACATTCCATTTGAAATCAAGTTTTATGAATGTATAAGAAATTATTACCAGTAATACTGTGTGGGTTCATGTGCATATATCTGTCTAGCCAATGTAGATCCAAAGTGAGAAAATTAGAAACACGCTGTAAACCAAAACCAACAAGTGATTAAGTAACTTAAAAAATAATGATTATATGGAAAAATGGTAACTTTAGAGGAAGGTAAATACGCAACACGTTGCAACTCTACCTAATCACCCTCTCTAATTACATGGAAACCACATGATGGGTCTTTTTATTATATATTTCTATATTTCCTTATTGCCCATTGTCTCTCTTCTGTGAAAAAAAAGGAAGAAGAGGTAAAAGCAGAGTAAAACAGGAATAGATAGTTACTTAGCTCTCACTTAGGTTGCATAATGCTCGATTTGTATATACTGGGCAGGATGTGATGTTATAATTGCAGGAATATATTCCTAAAATTATAAGTTGGCAAAAGCAGAATGTAGAAATTATAGTAGTAAATGCTATCAATAAAGAGTTAAAATGCTAAGTTAAGATAAATAATGTCTATTTCATAGATGTGAAAGCTGAGGAATTAAATATTTCTAGGATTTCCAAATAAATATCTAAGTACATAAGCTTGGATTTTAAGTAAGTAAACTCTGCTCCTGATAGTAATCACAGTAAGGATGAGTTCTATTTTTATTATGACCATATTATTGTGCAATGATAAAGTTTCATATTTTTTGTACTAGAATATGATTGCAACCAGATTTACAGATGAAAGAATATTCCACTATTGCCTATAGCATTTTTTCTTTTCCTCTACACCAAGTGCCCTTTAGAACACTTTCATCTTCAGGCTACTGTAGACATATTTCAACTTGTTTCCTTTGGCAAAAACACCAAGACATGGCTCCCTCTCAGAACAACATTTCAAGAACCCTTTCAGCATCACTGAATATGTACACCAATGGCAGCCAGTGCAGAAGTGGTCATGTACTCACACTCTGAGTTTCAGCAAGTTGTCAGTTCTGTTAAAGGCATCCTTCAGGAACCTCTGCTGAGCTGTGCTTTATCATTGAAATGTGTGCTGACCCTGATTGGAAGGGTCAGTTTGCGGCTGTCTGATCAGCATTAATGCTCGCATTTTTCAATATCCTAATCAGGGGTGAGTTACTGAGGAGAAGGGCTTGCTTTTCATAGATTATATAAAACAGTGCCTTTAAAAACATAAGACCCATGCCATGTGAGGCGCCCATGCTTTACACTATCTGGATAGCCAGGAAGTGAAGACTGGTTAGCCTAGAGACCTAAGGTAGAACAAAACACAACTGGGGAGAAAAATCAATGAAATGATTCCTGATGGTTTCCCACTATATTCACTCATAGATCAGAGGCTTGTCCAAGCATCATTAGAGAGGCTTGCTCTGGCAGCAAATAGGGAGAGGACACAAAGACACACAGAGACACACCACCAGACGTTATGCAGAGAGAGAATCTAAATTGGAGGTTTCTATTGCTTCCTTCCTGTCAGACAGTAGGGAACCATATGGATGAGGGGTAGAAAAGGTTGTGGGAGTCAGAGGTTATGGGGGACACCAGGAAAACACGGCACACTGAATCAGATAAGCAGGGTTCACATGGGCTTATAGAGACCGAAGCAGCAAGCATGGTGTGTGCATGAGTCTGCCCCAGGCCCCTGCATATATGTTATGGCTGTTAGCTTAGTGTTTTTGTGGGTCGCCTAAGAGTGAGAGTTGGTTTATCTCTGGATTTTTTGCCTGCTCTTGGGATTTTTCTTCTTATTGGGTTGCCTTGTCCAACACGGATATGAAGGTTTAGCCTTTTCTTATTGTACCTTGTTTTGTCCTGTTTGGCTGTTTTCTCTTGGAGGCATGATCTTTTCTGAGGTGAAATAGACCTTGAGTAGTCATGGAGGAGGGGTAGGTGTTGGGGGAGGAGGAGTAAGAGGATGGGGTGAAGGAGGAAGAGGAAAACAACAACAAAAACTTCAGGAACATAGGATTGTAAACCCTATCTCAATTTTTCTTATTTTTTCCCATTTCATTGCCAATTAAGAGCAGTTCTTTATATTTTGGGAGGGGTTTTCACATCTTCCAATACTATGTTCCTTTTCAGGTGAGGAATAACAACAGCACATATTGGATGTTGCTAGAAAATAGAATTAGTATTTCAGAGGCAGCATAGCTCTTTGAGTACTTATCTGACCAAATTGAAAATCCCACACAGCAAGTGGTGCTTTTTGATCCTAACAGACTTAGGATCCTGCTGTTTTTATATTAAGCAGTAGCACAGACTTCATAGGTATCTGGCTTTTCAGGTGATGTTTGTGATGTTGTCTCTGAATCCCAACTGCACATTTCTGATGAACAGGTTTGTAAGTTGTATAAATAAAAACCCTTATAATTTCAGTATCTTATAATTTAAATATCTTTGGCCTTTTATTTAATGATGACAAGGTACATATTTTCCATTCATTTGGTTTGTCTGGCAGTAAACATTAATCCTCCAAACTGTTCTTTATAAAGTTCACGAACATGTAGACTTACCAGTCCTAAGGTTTCCCTTTATACCATGACTGTATTACAGGTTAGGTGCTTGAGTTTTTAGACTAAGCTTTCTATAGAGCTTGTTGTGTCTCTGTGTCTCCTGACTGAACACATGATTACATTACCAACTGTGGCATGTTCCAATAACAAGGTACATACAATTTTACTCTCTGGCAAAGCCAGATAATTATAATCATTTTGTTTAATTTTATGCATTCAAAATGTATGAAATTCATTTCCAAATATTTATTTCCAAGTCTTTAGAAAGTACCTAAAATAATCATTGCACAGGAAAGGATTTTTCAACCTATATATTTAATGAGTCAATAAAAGATTTTTTAAAATGTTTGTTTTTGTTTTGAGTTCATTTGTAGCTAAGTTTAGAAAAAAGAAATTAGATCATCAAGGAAACAACCTATATGTACAAGCTCATCAGTTTTGAAAATTAGATTATTTAAATGGCCATTTAAAGTAAAATTTAAAAATTGATACTCAAATACAATGAGGAAGTTTTAGAGTATATTCTGGAGGTTAGGAATACATGAAATTGTAGTAAAAATGTACATTGAAGGCAAATAGTGGAAAGTGAAGAGAATTGCTACATAATGATTATAATTCCAGTTCATTAAGCCACATGTTTTATTCTGCATGTGCTAGATAATACAGTCTAAATGTCAAGGAGAAAATGGCTTGCCCCAAACAAGACCAGTCAATAAAAAGGCATTTATACTTCCTAGACAATCTCTATTCAAAAGGTGTTTGCTAACATGTTAGGCAAGATATATCTTATTTTTGTATTACTATCTCTTAGATTTTTCATGAAACTGGGTAGTCTTAAACTTTACTTAGTTTAATTTATTACATTTTATTTGATTAATTTTGTGTGTGGAGTGGGGGAAGCACTTAAGCACTGTGGTGAGTATATGATTAGAGAAAAAAATGTCAGGAGTTGTTTCTTTTTTTCGTGGCATGAAAGCATGGAGGCAGGAGTATGAGACAGTCCCATGCGAATAGCCCAGAGGCACATAGATATGGACAGTGAGGCTTAGATGGTATTTTCCTTTTCATTCACCCTGGGACTTTAGTCTGGTGGATGATGCCTCAAGGATGCAATTAGAAATTTCCACAAAGGAATGCATAAATAGAAAAAGGTGTGTTTCTATGGTGAACTAAATTCAGGCAAAATGCCAATGAAGATTAAGCAAACTAATAAGTTTGTTTTATGGAGAACCAATGATATCTTACATGTAAACAGAGAGACACCTGTAGTCAGATCATGAAGCATGAATAAATTGTTCACTAATATGTATATTAAAAATATGAAGGTTGGGCCGATGATATGTCTATGACATAAAGGTATATCTAATTCTTCAGAAGACACAGTTTTAGTCCAAACTCAATAAATTTTATACTCTATATAACATTCCTGTTTACACTCAGGAACAAATAAACAAAGATATTTAGAAAACATCAATGAAACCACTTGGTCAACAAAGCGTATAAAATGAGATGGTATTCCAAGGAAAAGTAGTAAGTTAGACATAAGTATTTTGATGGAGCTTGTGGGAAATTGTCTACAATTTTAATGCAATTTTTTATTTTAAAAAGGTCACTTTGCCTAGTGTGTTGGCACACGACTTTAATCCCAGCACTTGGGAGGCAGAGGCTGGTGGATCGCTGTGAGTTCGAGGCCACATGGTCTACAAAGTGAGTCCAGCACATCCAAGGCTACACAGAGAGACCCTGTGTCAAAAAACCAAAAAAAAAGGTCATATATAATAAGGTTTTATAATAAATTAATCAAACAAAAGACAATGATCACCTAAAGGCATCTTCATAATTAAATATAAATATCAGTACAATGTATTGTCATTTATAAACCTTTTCTTGATATGTGATTTGAACAATATTGTGTAATACAATGGCATAAAGTCATGTGGATGATGATGTGACTAATTTTATATGTCAAATTTTGGGGACTCTGGAATCCTCATATAGCTTAGTAAGTACTGTCCTACTGTAACTAGAAGACACTATCTATCTATCATCTATCTATCTATCTATCTATCTATCTATCTATCTATCTATCACCTATCATCTACCTATCTACCATATTCCATCTTTCAGTGTATCCTCTAACCCTCTATGAGAGATAAATAATACGATCAGGTATAGCACATTTTTCTGTGAACAGTTGATAGTGTTGTTAAGTTCATAAACAGACTTTTTAAAGTTAACGATAGCAATTCGAATTCAAAGACAAACATAAATGCTTATCTTTAAATTTACAGTGATATTGATTCCAACGTTATACTACAATATTATATTTAATAAAATAATAAGAAAATTTAAAAACTAAATAAAATATAGAATAAAAAGAACGAAATGACAAAAATATCTAAATAATTTAGAATTATATTGTAATTTATCTCATTTCCAATCAAAAATAGTGAGACAGAGACTAGGGAATATTCAAAAGGCTATATTTTAGCTTCTATATCTCTATAAAATATGTAAACTTGATTTCAAGGTGTGTTTCTTTATAATATTTTAAATATTTACTGAACTAACTATAAAACGATTGAATAAACATGCATGTCAATAGAATGATATACAAAAAGGTTATTGTAAAAAATGAATGGCCATACTGATAAAGAAAGCAGTTTTGACAGTATAGAATTTTAAAGATACAGACATGAATAGAGTATGACAATAACAAAATTAATTCAGCAGAGAAAGAAAATCTCTAAGAATATAATTAAAGAAACAAAACTAAAACATTGAAATATGAAAAGAAATAAAAACACATAAAAAGTTGAAAAATAACAGCTGGAAACTTTAAAACTCTAGTAGAACTAACAGGTAGATCAATGTATAAAAATCAATTATTTTTCTCCACAATCACAATAAAAACCCTAGAATATAATTTAAAAACCCAATTCACAAGAAAAAAAGAAGGAATTCTGGGAGAATGAATGTATCCAAAAGATATAATAAATACAATTAAATAATTTTAATGGCTTTTTTAGAAGAATTAAGTAAAACTAAAGTCACATTTTATCCTTGAGCAGGTCCTTTAATATTAATACATTGATGATAGCATTTCCCATATTGAATCAAATAATTAGAATAGTACAAAAAAATAACCCTAAGATTCTTTTCTACCTCTGAAATGCACTAGATGATCATATTATATAATACATGCTGAGGAAGTAAAACTGAACAATAGAGAACAATGAAAAAGTTCTACTACTTTTCAATGTCAAATTTACAACTTACTAGTCAGTGAAATGAATAAAGTAATATGATACAGACATAACTATAGATACATATGACAAAGGAGAAAACATACATTTTGATACATAGGAAAAAGGAATGTATTCACGATTAAATGTTCTAATTAAAATGGACTCATTACAAGTAGAACATTATGATGGACAGATCTGGGCCCAGGGGTATTGCTCAAACTATTGTACCAGCCAAGGACAATATGGGCAGCAAACTTTGAACCCCTACTCAGATCTAGCCAATGGACAGGTCATTCTCTACATTTGAATGGAGAGTGGGGACTGACTTTCACACGAACTCTGGTACCCCATATTTGACCATGTCCCCTGAATGGGAAGGCCTGGCAGCACTCAGAGGAAGGATAGCTGACTACCAAAAAGATACTTGATACCCTATGAGCATATACAGGGGGAGGAAGTCCCCCTTAGTCACAGTCATAGGGGAGGGGAGTAAGGGGAAAATGGGAGGGAGGGAGGAATGGGAGGATACAAGGGATGGGATAACAATCGATTTGTAATCTAAATAAATTAATAAAATATATTTTAAAATGATAAATTGCACTCATTGGGTATGTATGCATGGTATGTGTGTGTAGATGCATGTGTCTTAGCATGTACTTTGAGGGCAGAGGACAACATTGTGGAATTTCATCTTTCCTTCCAACTTTATGTGGCTTCTGAGATTGGATTCATGTTTTCTGCATTCCTTGGCAAGCGTCTTTAATCCACTAAGTGATCTCAGCACCCAGTTAATTCAACTTGAGCAACATGTCCAATTCAATGGGGACACAATATTTTTCAATGAATGGTACTAGTATTATAGTATTACTCCATCCTCAAACTATATTTAAAATTAAATGCTTCATGGGCTAGGAATGTTGGTGAACACATACACTTATAAATTTTAGAAGAGACAGGAGTACTGTGGACATTATTTCAGTCTGGGCTACTAACCAAGACCTAGTTTAAAAAGGTGGGGGTAGTTTATAAACACAACAGATGAGCTAAAACTGTAAACTGATAAAGTATAGTGCAACTTTTTCTAAGTTGAGTTTGATAATAATTTTCTAGGTCAACAAAAGTTAGGAACAACAATACAATCAATGACATAGATTACAAACATTATATGTATATGCTTCAAAGGATACCATTAAAAATTAAATGATCAACCACTTGGAAATAAAAATATATGCAAAATATATATGTGTATATATACATATAATTTATAATTTTACTCAGAATTAATATCAATGTATTTCTGCTTTATAACACAAAATAATAACCAATTAAGAAAATAATGAAGAAACTATTTTAGTAATATATTGGTAGATATAGTCAACAAGCATATAAAAGTATGCTCAATAGAATCTATAGTCCAGAAATCCAAATCCACAATGAGATAATACTTTGGTCACAATAAGACAAACGCAAAGTGAAGGATATGTGGTAATAATGTTGCTAAGGTCATGAAACAAAGCAATGCATTTAGAAAACTATCTGGAAGTCCATCAAAAGTTAAACATACATTTACTATATAATTGAGCAGTTTCATTCTTCAGGGTATCTTCATGATATAAGAATATTTTAAGACAAAATCCTGAATGTAAGTATTTTATATGCAATCCCAAGTGGCCAGCCCTAAATTCATATACAAATGAATAACATTATACGGACCCAGCATTTATATTTATATACAATAGGTTCATGTATATATGTGTGTGTTTGTGTATGTCTATGTGTATTTATAAGAAAAATAATTGTGATAGAAGAAGTGGTCATAGAGATGAAATACATGGGGCACAAAATGAATTGGTAGGGAGAAAAGGAGGTATGAAAAGATGTAAAGAAAGTACTTGGATATGAAATAAACAACAACAAAAAATCCACAAAAATATACACAGTGCTTAAATCTTCACAAATGGATACATTGATTAATATGGCCCTGTATGTAATAATGATAGAATATAATAATGTAATAAATATTACATACTGATTTGCACTGTAAGATGTGTATACTGTATAAATATGCTGAATGAGGGAAGCTACTCGGATATTGCAAAGGATCTTCTAAAGGGAGAAGTTTCTACATAATACACAGATGATAGACCTATGTCAACTTCTATAATAATGAATGATGATGCTCAATGAGTGATGGGTGTAGAAGGACAGCGAGTGGAACATGTGTGTGAAGGTTATTTGAAATAATGTTGGCATATTTTGTGATAAGTTTCAAAGTCTCGATTTCTACATACGAATTCTTGTATTAGGATGTGTGTGGTTTCAAATTATGTATCACTTAAGGTCTTTTAAAGTAAACAAATAGTTTCTATGTTTATCACTTACCTATGTTTTATAAAGTATTCTGAAACTCTAACGGTACACAAGAGAGAGTTTGGGTGGACAATTCAGTAATCTGGCAGTAGTATTGTTTAAGATGGAGATGTTAAGAAATAATTACCTGTCAAAGCTACAGACTTGATTAATTAGCGGTAGCTAGTAGATGACTAAGTTAATCCCCATTGACACTGATTTTATGTGATAACAACAGATAATAATTATATTTATGAATAAGCACAGTAGGAATCCCATTAGTGTATAACATTTATACCTATAATTTATCTCATAAAATCAAAACATGGCATTCTTTAGAGGGATATACTTAACAAGTTATGTTTCTTTTTTGCTTATAAAATATTGACACTATTGTTACAGTTATCTGTGGGTATAAGATTAAGATTTTGACTTTTTAAACTATTATACTGGTCTAGCAAAATGGTGTTAGTACATTCTTTTTTAAGGACCATGATTTCTATAATTCTAAGAAGTTGGCTGCATCTGCTCCCAGACACGGCTTCCATCCTATAGAGTGACCCATAAGTGCAGTTAGATGTGTTAGGGTTTGGGTGATCTGCTGAAGAAAGACCGGAAGGCAGCATGCAAAAACAGAGTGTGTTTATTCTAACAGGCTAGTATCCCCTCTCTCTTCTAGAGGGCGACCCAAAATGAGCAAGTAAGCGCAATTTATAGAGGTGGACGGATTGGTAACAGGCTTTAATTGATTGGTCAGAATTGAGCCAGAGTTTAGGAGGGGATTCAGGGTTGACTGTTTGTTTGGTTACTGAAGACTTTTTGAGTCTCTGAGGTTTTGGCTCTTACTCAGGAGTTGGCGTTTAATTTGATTGGATGGGGCCAGCTGTATTCTTTACCAAAGCCATGACATAATAAAAACATGGTATTTACTCATTTTGTTCTATAAGCTTTTTAGGTGCCCATGAGCTGTCCATAATTTGTGGTTTTTCTAGGAATTGTTAGAAACTTGGGCTAGTTAGGCAGAGTGAAAACCTGAAGCCTGTCATGGAGTTGGTCTAGTCAAGAAAACTGGGGTCTTTGTGGAGTTTGGGGGTCCCTGTGGTCCCTGGTGTTGGGTTCCTTCATATGTTGCCATTGCTATATGAGTGCCATTTACTGCTCCTTTACATGTATCTTGTCATGTTGGTCATTGTTTCAGTTTACAGGTGTTACAGCTGGCTAGGAAGAAACTAAACACTTCTCTCCCTTCGCAGGTTGCATATTATTTTTGGTACTACAGAATTTAGAACAGAGGAAGGGAAAATTTAACTTAGATTCAGCTCAAATCATGGAAGTCTTGTCTGTGATGTCTCCGGAAATAGGGGCATACTGTCAGGTCCTGATAGGTAATCAAGAGCTATATCTATAATACATATTGTTTGGGGGAAATCCTGGTAGTGTCTTGCCAACCATTGAAATGGGGAGCTTCATGTCTGATACTAGGATTCTGTTGGTCTGTAGTTTTGTATACATGCAAATACAGAAAAATAGATAAATAGGTAGATGATATCTAGATGGAGGTGATACTAGATAGATAGATAGATAGATAGATAGATAGATAGATAGATAGATAGATGTAGGTATAGATGATGTAGGTATAGATGATGGAGATATACATTGTATATAATTTTTGGTAAGGAGAAAGTAATGTGATGTTTTGAGGCCTTATCTAACACACCTGCTGTTCTTTGTCTCTTGTCTCTCTTTATCTTTCCGTATTAAGCACCAATCATGGGAAAAGTTTTCCTTTAGAGAAAATGGAGACCAACACAAAACACTACAACTGGATACAACGCAAAAGTCAGTGAATTGTGGGGAGCCCATCTCTAACAATGACTTCTAAATCACAGCTCCAATTTTATGTCTTAGGAGATATTTTTTGAGGAAGGGGTAAGAATGTAAGAGCCAGAATACCAGAGTCTACGTGCAAATAGTCTCTCTTAGAAATGGCTGCATAAACAATAATAGACAATAGCAATATAAATGAATGTAAAATAGAGATAATTCCATGCTGTCTACTCTTAGACAAAGAACTACACACTACTAATAACTGCTGGAAATAGAAAACTTAATCTCCCTCAGGGGTGATCCCTGGTATTAACTATTCAATACAAAATGGTGATCCCTGAGGCTATATATATATATATACAAATATCAAAAAGGACTCAGATGATCATACTAATATATGTTTGCATACATATATTTATATATGTATCAGCAATAGCAATCATTTTGGTAGGTGAGCAAATAGGCAGGGTTGACATGTGGCTTCCTGGTTAAGTCTAGATAGATGAAAGTAAAGGGGGACACTTGAGTGGAGAGTGGGATATGACTTTCTCACGTACTCTGGTGCCTCACATTTGACCATGTCCCCTGGAGGGGGAGACCTGGTGGCACTCAGAGGAAGGACAGCAGGTCACTGAGAAGAGACTTGATACCCTATGAGCATATACGGGAGAGGTAATCCCCCTCAGGAACAGTCATAGAGGAGGGGAATAAGGGGAAAATGGAAGGGAGGGAAGAATGGGAGGATACAAGGCATGGGATAACCATTGAGATGTAACAAGAATAAATTAATAAAAAAAAAAAAGAAAAAGAAAAAGAAAAAAAAAAAGAAAGTAAAGGGGGAAAGTAATGTAATTCTATTTTAATTTTAAAAGTTGTTAAAATAATGTTAACATAAAAAGATGGTGTTTCGTTGTTTTTTGTGTTTGGATTGCCCATTAGGTTTGGCCTTTTATTTGGTAGTATTTAAGACAGGGTTTCCCACAGAGTCAAGCTGGCCTTGAACTCAGTGTCTTCTTGCATCTACTTCCTGAGTTCAGGGGTTTCAGACTAGTGCCAGCTTATCCAGCTAAATGGCAAAAGTATTTTTAATATAAAAAGAGAAATTGACATATGTCTTCCTTACTATTTATAAAAATATAATGTGAGACTGAAAGTGTTTTTACAGAGTACTTAACAGGCGATCCTAATATGGTATCAGAGCTGATTCAGATTTTCCACTTAGTTACATTCAGTGTAAAATGTTTTTTGGTTAATCTCTTAACTGTTCTCATCTTCATCAATGCTATCAACCAGCTTCCATCTGAGAAGCTATACAGTAATGCTTAAAATCTCTCACCATACTAGGGATGGATCTCTTTAAAGAAAGGAAACGTAGAAGCTAACTCATCAATAATGACAAGTACCAGATGCTGCAGAGTGCTGTCTCAGCACAGAGCAGAAGTATTCACATTCACAGCCAGGGAATAAGTGAGAAAATTGCCTGGTCAGAACATCAAAATGATACAGATTCTGCTTCCTCTCCCTGGATTCTCAATGACTAAGGAGCGTGGTCTCATCAATGCCATTTGCAAGGAATCAACAAACTGATGTTTTATTTTTCTTTTCAGTTCATATAAAAGTTTCTTATCATCCTAATCAGATGGGGTTATGTGTCTAAATCATCAAAGCACATTGAGAACAAAAAGAAAATATAGTCCTTCTTCTCTGGTCAGTTACTATGATGTTCAGGAAGAAAATAAAAAGAGTTAGCAATGTTCACTTTAGTGCCAAATTGAGCGTCTGTTAGTGATGTATTTTAAACTTCAAATTTGTTGCTATTATTACTGCCATTGATGGCACTTTTTCCATAGAACTGCCTCCAGCAGAAGAGTTTATATTTTAGAAATGAAGAACCCAAGATGGAATGAAGGATAAAGTTCAGCCTAAGTCAAGCATGGTAATAAAATAATAATAGTATCAATAAAATAAATCATTGGTTAGCTTCTGTGTTTCAAATGAAACTAGTGAAAGAGCCTATATATTTAAAAAATCTTCTATCAAGAACTGTGCTGCAAAAGCTTATAGTCTAAGCTTTTCTCCGGACCATGAGTGGTATTTGTCAGGTAAGGATGTTAAGGAAGGAAAAGATCCGGTCTTAGATATGAAGACGTTAGTGGGAAAAGCATCTCAGAAAGGAGAGTTGCAACCAAGTGGAATCATATAAACAGTGTGATATGCTTAAAATAGACCCTGTGAGTAACACAAAATCAAGCAGATTGAAGTGAACACTGCAGGCAGTGAGAGCATCTCAGATACAAAACCAACAACATTAATAACATTGATGTGATGACACATATTTTTCTTTTTCTTTCTTTTTAAGACAAGGTTTTTCTGTATCCTTAGCTATCCTGGACTCACTTTGTGGACCAGGCTGGTCTGGCAGTCAGAGAGATCCACTTGGCCTCTGCCTCCGTGGGTGCTGGGATTACAGGTATTTGCCACATTACCCAGCTAAATGATTTTCTTATTTAATATTTAAGTTTTCTTTTAATTTTTCCTTACTGAGCTCCAAACCACTATCCTCAGTTTTCTAGAACCAACTTACAGATGGATCTGTACCAGTTACATTCAACAGACATCAACACTCATATCCCTGGTCAAGGTTTCTACATCTGCTGTTTTATATGATTTAGAAATAACATTTACTCTCTAATTTCTAAGGAACCATATCCTTGTATTATTATTTCATTTTCCTTGTTAGACTCAATTTTCTGATGTTATCCTCACTGATATGTGTCATTCTACAAATATCCCTGGTACCACATTGATTTGCCTTAGTAGTAGTAAATTTGAAATCTTATCTTCCCAGGAAAGAAAAATCAGAAAATTGTGGGTAAACCACAAAAATAGAGAGAGTCTTATATTTAGTAGGTGATAAAGAACCATGCTCTCATTAAAACCTCTTGCAAAAAAATCAGCACACTGATGTCTCAAAGGTAGACTGCAGTGGAAGCATTTACTCAATTTTTGTAATTGAGACCATTTTTCACAACTTAGGCATTATTCTTAACAAAAAAGTTAATTCATTTATTAAGTATTAAATACAAACCAGACAGGATTGCATTTTAGTGCTTAGTATATATTAATTTAAAAAGACAAAGTACCAATCCCATATACTGGTGGAAAAAGGTCAATAGCAAAGATGAAACTGTGAAAGATATAAGGGAAAAAAGTCAATTACAGCACCATGAATAGAAATACTACAACTAAAGATAATCCAGTGGATTTTTGGTCATATATTTCTGTAACTGATAAAATATATATCCTCGTTGTTTGATTTCTTATAGTATATGCTCAAACTTTGTAGTGTAATCATAAACTGCACATCAAAATGATTATGAATATATTCTTTGGGTATTTTTCATTACTCTTATTTCTTTCTTGGAGTAGGCAGATTTATCAGAATATAAAAACTATGTGCTTGGTTGTTTCTGAACCTAAAACCTAACTTCTTTTATTAATTGCTTACATGATTGATGGATTGGTTGATTGATTGTTTTCTGCTATTGAACTTCCAGTGGTTCAGTTGTCATTCATTACTGAAGTATTAGTTTTTTTCACATGGTCTTTGTGCATGTTCTGTATTACTAACACTTAAAATAAAAATGATATTTTTTTTTGGTTGAATTAAGAAACAGGTGGGAAATAACTAAATAAGCTTCTTCTAACTAATAGGAGAATAGCTTTCATTAATGTAAATAGAAGTGTTCCATAAGAGAGATATGAATGGAACAAAAAAGGAAATAACAACAGTAAACAGGTCTGATACTCTATGTCACTCTCCTTGTCCTCTCCATTCTCAAGCTAGCTCTATCATTTTCTGAAAGGAGAAGCTGTACCATATGCTCCAGCTATCATGAAGTCCTACCTCACAAGTGGCCCAGAACTGACAAAGTTGAAGATCATAAACTTTTGAAACCACAACTGAAAATAAATGGTCCCTGTCTTAAATTGTTTATTACATGTATTTTATCATTTTGACATAAGGCAGACTAAGACAATTTATAGTTATTTCTTCTGACTTTCTTTATCTAGCTCTTCACAAAGAACAATACTCACACACACACACACATATAAACAATATGTTGATTTATATATACTATATATAATTCATGTACTTCCAATATATTATCCAAATGCTCCTTTACTTTTCTTGCAGTTATAATAATTTCTGACTCTTCACCATTATTCTTTGTCATATATATTCTCTTCATCATATTTCATCTATAAGCCACAACCAGTTATCTTACTGTCATAATTTCTTTACAAGGCCTCTTTCACAGATATTAAAAATATTTCAGTCTTTTCTGTGAACCTTCTTCAGTCTATTTCACCCTCTACCACTATGAAGCTCATGAAATTCATTACCGGCATCACTGAGCCAACTGTTGCCTTATGTATCTGCCCTCAGGCTCTATTAGGATGATATTTCCAATAATAGTTGTATGTTGGATCTCTCCTCTTTTTTTGAGGCATCTCTTTCACTGCCATTCTCTCTCTATTCTCTCACACTAACTAGTAAGTGCAGAAGAGGGCCTTCCTCAGCAGCTTTGTTTCTGGCTATCATTCTAGTGCCTTGAATAACTGTTAATATTGGAAGAGCTAAATACTGGATTTTGCTTAACAGACAGATATGATTCTTTATTCACATAGCAACTTGATTTGCTGAGCCAAAATAACATCTTATCTGCACCTTTATAGGTTGAAGTCACTGAATTGGAACTTCTATGTTGCTTCATGATATCAAATATATTCCAGATAAATACCCAAATAGATGGATTACAGAAAGTCAGGACAATAATTTCCAGTAGTCTTCCATAAAATTGGCTATTGGTAATTTATATATCCCCATTGTAATTTAAAACTCATGAAAATAAATAATGGAATATTATGACTTTTTCTAAAGTTAAATAATTTGCAAACATTTAATGTCATTGGCATTAAATAAAGCATATGAGGTAGCTTGTTTAAAATTTTTTATCTTAGTTTTTTTTTTTTTTGGTCTGATCTGTTATTTATAAATTGTTTTTTCTTTCTTACCATGTGATACCATCTGTTTGTATGAACATTACTCAGCATTCGGAATGATGTTCACGAATGTGGCATTAGGAAATAATAACCACTTCATACCACAATAAAGTTTATAACATATACCTTGCAAGATTATTTTTAGGCATGATTACTGAGAATAAAATATCAAAATGAATGTTGCAACATAAAAACAAACCTGTCTGAATATTGCTTAAAGATTGACTATTGGGTCTAGGGATTTGACTCAGTCGATAAGGTGCATATTATGCAAGCACGATGACTGAAGTACAAATCCTTAAAAGTTAAGTTAAATGAAGGCAGATAATATAGCTCCTCTAATTTCAGCACTCAAGAGGCTACTATGGTACTAAGCTACTAAGCTACTAAGGAACTCCCAAGACACAACGTCTATGCAGTCTCCTCAATCCATGAGCTCTATGTTCAGTGACAGAATATGACTTAGTAATAAGAAAAAGTGGTAAGTTATTAAGGAAAACATCCATCATGGACCTGCATACATGCACATGTATGTACAAACATTCACCAACATACGCAAATGTGCATACACAAATCACAGCTTACATATGCCTGAATAAACAGCTACCTTGCTGTATGCTCCTAAAATAATCTAAACTTGATGTAATTTGGTAAGATTTGTATTGTCAAACTGCTATTTCTAAGAGTCGTTATGAAACATCTATTTGCTAAACTCTGCACAGTTGAAGTGAAGCAATTATTACAGACCAATGCGGATGCAACCCTCATTGGGAAGGATATTTTAGTGATTGAGTTCAGTACAGTTTCCTCCTTCCTCTCCTATTCTATAGTCTCTCCCCTATTAACTTGTCTTTTCACTGTTGTGCAGGTGATTGTTTTCTCACTGGAACTGATGTCCAGCAATTCTCACAGGTAATAATGAAAAAATAAATCACTTTAATTTATAAAGCACTTATGAAGCTTTCCTATTGATGCTTAAATCAAATCAAAGTAAGGTCACAGAAATTCCAGGCACTCCTAACATTAACAAAGGGAAAGGTGTATTGAAAGAGACTGAAAATATCTAATAATATTAAGACTTCATGAAATTGATCTAGCTCTTAATGGCAACCCTCGATCGTTTTCTCAATTCTAAGTCTCTATTGCAATAATTTTGATTGTTCACTCTGAGAAGTCAGATGATTTCACATTAATGTCTAGTTAGTATGGTGATTTATGTTGTATAGTTTCAAATGGAGCCCAGGAAATTTGTGTGATCTAACTATCATTGATTCACAAAAATATTTCCTTTCAGTGAAAGCATCACCTTTCAATGAACTAGTAAAATGGTTCATACAAACAGAAAGCAGGAATACACTAAATCAATCTCGGCTTTCCCATAAGACCCTCATGGGTACTAATATCCATATTCAAGAACACTACTTTTTTTTCAGTGCAGTAGTGTTGGCAATATCATGCTTACAACTTATTGGACATATTCTCAGTAACGTTGTAAACAAACATGTTAAGGCTGAATTCTTGCCAGAAGAATTTAAAGTTGAGAAATTAAATACTTTCCAGATTCAAAGAGCTTCTTCCACACAGTTGTGAAATGAAATAGAGCAATCAGGGAAGCAACTCTCTTCCTTCTACCTCATAAGTTCATTTTTTTTTTAAAGAAAAAGCCTCATTTCTGAGAGCAAAATTAACAAATGCACATTCTTGTTGATTCTTGTAGAGCAGAGAATACATGGCAATGAACTATTTGAAACATATCAGTATTAACATTCTTCCCTGCAAGTACTCCAAGAGGTTAATAAAAAAACAAACATGGATTGGGTAACTGTGGATTAAAGGAAGTTCAGAGTCATAACTATTTGCTGAGAAAGACTAACTATGAAACTGAGTGACCCCAATACTCCTTGCTGCCTTACTTTGTTCCCTCTGGGAAAAGAGGATGATTAAATGTAAAAAGGTATCTGTTTCTAACAATACTAAAACACAGCATACTTCCTCTTCCCTGACTTAGAGCATCCTGTAAAGAATGAAATTAGATATCATCACAGATCAAAATACAAACACAACAAAAGAATAAAACACAATGGGACTTAGATCACCAAACAAAAGTAATAATGAAGAGAACAGAGCATTTCCAAGTGTTGTAATTTCTAGTTAGATGACTTTATGGGACAATAAAATTAAGATATGTTATTTTCCTCTCAGTTGTTTTCAGAGTAATACTTAGGAGGTTACCAAAACATTTACAGCCTATGATTGTTTACATTAATCTCCAAAAGAATGAACTTTAAAACCTATTAACTCATTTCACTTACTATTACAAATATTTAGTCATCTTAGAGAAGTATACTTGTGTGGCCCATACATCACTCCAAATATTTTCTTTTTAATTAAGCAAAGTAATAGCTTCAATGTTTTTAAATAAACACTGTATCACAGAAGATAGCTAAATATCATGAAAATATTAATATTTTATTTATGAAAATATGAAGGGTCATTTGAAGATATATTTCTGAGCTAAACAATGTTGGCAGAACTGTGGATCACCCCAAATTGCTGATGTGCAATGGAACTTAGGGAAGTGACTTGTCCCCATCTCTGGCTACTTGATAGCTAAATGTGGAGAACAGTGGTGTTATCTGTTGCCAATTTCATGTGGATAAAATTGAATAATGTCATTTGCTATGCATATTTAAAGCTTATAACACTTTCCAGTATGAAATTATAACAAATTAGCCATGTATTAAAAATATGGTAATGTCATTGGGTTGCTTGAACTACAGAAAGCTCTTTTCCATGGTCATGAAATAAATTTATCATTGTTGAAAGAAGAAAGTCTAAGGTGACATTTGTTAGGATGGTGTGTCTTTTGTCTCAGCTCTTTTCCTAACACACATTTATCTGCCTCTATCTTTGTATTGATGTGCTTTTATGGAGTGTGTGTGTGTTTGTGTTTGTGTTTGTGTGTGAATCTATGTGTGTGTGTGATATGAATAATAAGAAACAGAGACAGAGATTGTCTACTCTTCTTATGATATTAACTCTGTAAAATTAGGGTCCCATTCTTTTGACCTTACTTAACTTTAATTATTCTTAAAGGTCCTATCAAAAACAAGTATAATTGTAACTATACTACAACCAGCTATGTTGTTGTGGATATTATTTTCTATTCTAATAATAATACTTATTTTAACTGTGTGAAATAATATTACATCAAATTATATTCCTATGAAAAAGCTCCATTTATATTTCTGTAGTATAATATCATATAGAGTAATATATGTATACATACATATGTAGCTTTGTTTTTATTTGAATATATAGATATGCATACATAATATATTCAGAAATATTTAAGTAGATTTACATTTTAATATACATTGGTTTAATTACATCATGATATCTATTGGATATAAACAGACATACAGGTAAGTGTATAGAGAGAATATTCAGTATCTTCTTTAGTAGAATGATATTTTAAATATACTTTGATTTAATCACAATGCAACATCTGATTAATTGACATTTTTTAAAGCTTTTTTTAACTAGTCCTAAATATTCTGTTGTTTGTAAATTGTTAATAATTCACTATATTATTTTTAATTTTTTAAAATGCTTATTTATCTGCATTGTTACATTAAATTCTAATGTAAAATAGAATTAATTATGAGAAATGTTCACATGTTGTTTTCTTGTTTCCACCACACAGCCTACACTTTGACTGTTCCTGTTCAATGGGAAATAATATTAACATCAAAATGTATCTCATACACATTTCTTCAGGAAGTACTCAGGCTCATTGCAGCTGAAGTCTGCCAACTATCCCTTTCCTGTTTATTTAACAATGGACATCACAGACATGAAAGATATACTTCTTCTTCTGTTTTATAGTTAGCCATTTGCTGGTAATTGAATTTTTTTGGAAAATTCAGTTATCTGACTTTCAACAATGTCCACAATAACCCGATGCCTACAAAAATTTAAATTCTCTTCAGTTTATTGTTGGATTGAAATGAAAAATAGATCCTTAAGTCTGTTACCAGCATTCCTTTCCAGTTGCTTCCACGGAGTTTTAAATGTGGTCAAGCTTGACTGAAATCTAGAGGTAAATTTTTTTTTTGTTCCCCCACATGAACAAAGGTAAACATATGTATGTAATTTCATCTAAAAATGTTCAATATATTTATATGCAATTAGATCTTTACAGCCATTTCTCGAAATAATTATTTATCTACTCTTTTACTAATCTCATGTTAAAATGTTGTCATTAATGAACAATGATAACACAAAAATACTGATGCCTTGAATCCATTTCTAATATTTTATACCCCTAGAACAGCATGGGCTGGTTAGATTTCTCCATGATGATTAGGTTTCATAGTATCAAAGTTGTAATGCAGCATCCTGACTACAAAAATGAATCAGTAGTTTTACCAGCTATTCACTCTGTTAGCTCTAATAAGAATTAACAAGGCAAGATACATCAATGGCAATAGAAGCCAAAATTTAAGAGGAGAACTCCACCTTTTATTGCATTGAAGATTTACTCTTCAGGAAGATATGAATGCCTTGTATCATAGGTTTCAGAAGAACTCAGTTTAGGGAGCTCATATACCACTGGGGTGAACCTGCTACTAATATTTTGCTAAGTTACATAGAATCAAATTGTTCTCAAATTCATACCTCCATCCTCATAGTACAGTGCAGCTCTCAGACTTCATCAGAGATATTTCTTAGTGGAATGAATGGTAGATAACACAGAAGCCTACAGCTAGTCAAAGTGTAGAGAATAATTGCCAGTAGAGTGCTTAGGCACAAATGGGACACTTATATCACACACATTTTAAACAAAGTTCAGACATCATTCATGAGGGTAACTTAAATAATTAACAGTCAGAGGTTGGTGAGCACAGGCATTATCAGGGTCTTCTGTACATGACAGCACTCCTGTATTCAGGTCCTTACTGCAGCTGTGTTATCATGCATAAGAGCAAGTCTCTTAGCTTTGTATCCTGGAGAGCAAAGGGTTAATGAGCTTTACCTTTAGAAGAGGAGCTATCAGAAATTGATGATTTCCATGATAGAAGAACCAATTTTCCTAAAGAGTGTGGAATCTGGTAAATGAATGGTCCTGCATCGATAAATATATAGGCAGAACAAACAAGATTCAAAGATACATAATGAATACAGATAAAATGCAAATTTTATAGGGAAAATGAATGTTCAAGTAGATAAATGCATATGATTTCATGTAAATATCACACAATGTATATTTGTATCAAAATATCACACTGAAACTCACAAGTATATATAATATCACTTTATGTATTAGATTAAATCAATATTTTAAATTTCAAAATGAAAAGAATAGGAATAAGGTAGTGTTCGCAGGATTGAGGACAGATTGTGGAGTAGTGGAGAAGAAAGGAGTAGTGATGAATTTAATCAAACTACTATTATGAATTTATGAAATTCTCAAAAGTAGTCAAAACTCATATTTAAATAAAACATCTTTATAATAAAAATTAGTAAAGTTAAATCTACTTTAGAATGATTAATAATATGTACAAAGAAGAAGACATGTGTTTGTGAAAAATGGCATGAGGACAGGTGTAGAACACCTCTGATCCCAGCACATTAAAGGTTGATTAGCAAGGGTCATGACTGTAAAGTTAGGTTACTATTACGGAGTATATAAAAAACTCATCAGAAGTCAATATATGTAGAAATTACACATATGCACAGAGAAATATGCATATATGTGATGCTTGTATATGTGTGTGTATGAAATGATGGCTTAGATCTTATATATGAAGTTCTCATTGTTAAAAAAACTGTTGTTGTTTTCTTGAAATACACTAGGCACTTTTCTAGGCTAGAGAACATGACACTTCACACTCGATACAAGCATTATTATTAATAGGTGGTGCTCCTTTCCCTTCCTTTCCCTCTCCTGAGCTGGCTGAGTTAATGAAAGATTGGACGACTTGCCTAAGGCTATCAAAACTTTGATATAGATTTATATTTTCTTTATCCAGAGCCTATTTTCTTCTCATGCACTATGCTACCACAGTTGTGAGATTGAAAGAGCCAAAAGATTAATATTTCTTTACATAATAGCATAACATGAACAAAAATGAAGAATGGAAGAAGAATGATATGAACTGTATAGTTGAGAACTTTTGCTTCTAAAGTGTTTGTCATTATAACATTATACAAACTAAGGGTTCAAGTGTAACTAACCTCAAAAAACATTTATCTTTGTTGACATCTGCCTGCATAATGTAATAAACTTATTAAAAATTACGGTTAATACAAATTAATATGATACTGCCAAGATATAATGAGTGTCATACCTGTCTGACAGGAGCTTCACAAAAAGACTAACAGAGCCAACTACCCAGGGCTTAGAGGGGCATCTTGAACTTACTGAAGCAGCAACCAAGAACCTTGCATGGACTGGATCTAGACCCCCTACAAAGATGTAGCCGATGGGCAGCTCTGGCTTCATGTTGGTCCAATAGTAGGGGGAGCAGGGCCTCTCCCTGACATGGACTCCCTTACCAGAGTTTCAATTACTTCTCTTTGGCAGGACTACCTCTCCAGACCACAGGGGAAAAGGGCACAATCAACCCTCATATGACTTGATGAGCGAGAATGGTTGAGAAGGGGTGCTCCCTCTTCTGAGGAACTAGGGAGAGAAATGGGTGAGATGGAGGGAGGGTGGATCTGGGAGGTTAAGAGGGATAAGGCTATAACCAGAATGTAATGTAAATTAATAAATTAATTAAAAATAGAGTGGAATACCTCTCATGTATTGCTTAGAGTAAAAATGTGCTTTGTAAAAAACTGTTTATAATGACCTAGTAAAGCTGAAAAAAATCTATACAGGAATGTTCAGAATCCTCTCTTAGATAATTTTAATTCTGCAGTTACTTGTCTAAAACAATATGGTAGCAGTATTTTAATATGTAAGATCATACATTCATTTTCAAAACATATGATACCAAGCATGTGTATTCATTTAGGTCATTTTATTTCATACATTTGAGGATAAATATTCAGAAGTAAATTTACAAGACAAATGTGAAGTTTGGTATTTATATACATAAATCATAAAAAATATATGAAATACAATTAAATTTATAAATGAAAAAGTAACAATGCATTAGTGATATGACTACATGACAATTATAAAGAAATGACAGAAGGTAATTAACCTAACAATTAGGCGTGGTGGCTATCACAAAAAGATGAAGAAGAAAATTCCTTATGAATACACATATAGATAATTTCCGAGATGGGGGTTATTTCACTTTTCAAGCTCACTGACAGTAAATCTCTTCTCTTAATGATTTCCTCAGATGTACTTATTGTTTGAAGGCATACTTCATAATACCACAGACTCAGTAAACAAAGCACTGGTTGGCATTATAAGAGACAAACTATGAGCTTTCATTCACCACACTTACAAGCTTACAACACTTACAAGTGCTCACCAATTCCTTTTTCTCTTCATTGCTCTCTTCACATACATATATTTTCAAGGAATTAATTAGAAAGAAATTCTAATTGCGGCAGGCATTTAGAAGCTAGAAGGAGAGGTATACAACTCAGTGTGCACCGTGCTCTGTTATCAGGGGAATTGAAGCCTGTTAAACCCGTCCATCTTGTGCGCTTTATCCACAAGATGATCTGGGGTAATGAGGCATTACTCTATATGCTACTACTCATCACAGAGACACATGTACAATGTCAACGTCAGAAGTTACTAAGAAAGGACATGGCAGAGGCTTATCCATCACTGCATGGAAGTTTACAAGCAGAAAGAGCATACATAGGGATATTAGGCTGTAAGAATGGAAATATTTATACCTTGTGGTGACTATTTTTCTTGGAGGCATAAGAAGACCAATATTTTAAATATTATTTTCTCATCCATCCCTGGCTAAAATATCTATTATTGAAAACTGCCTTTTCTCTTCTCATAGACCCAAGTTACTAAAAACCTATCATATTTTATTTTTATTTTGTTTAAAATAATAGATGGTGAGTTGTGTGTGGTAACAATACCCTACAAACCTGAGAAATGCATGTAATACCATCAGGAATTCATCTTCTACTCTATAAAATGTTCAAGGTCATTTAGGGCTGCATGTGACACTGTGTTATAAAAAGGAAGCATAAAATAAAGATAAAAACAGTGTTTAAAGTATACAGAGTTCATTTTGAAGTTTATAGAAATATGATGGAGTGATGGGTAAACAACAGTATAAATGTTTAAAAACAACTGAATCATGCAACATAACATCTGTGTCATGGTTGTCATTTATATTTTGGATTAATAAATCTGTTTACAAAGCAATTGCAATGGTGGAGTAAGTCTTCTCAATTCTTAAATTTCGAGCTCTACCATATGAATGCTGCCTCATTAACACTTACAACAACATACAGATACAACAGTGGATCTAAGTGTAGTCCAAACAAAGATTTTTAGATGTTTTAGACCTAAGCCGAGAATGAGTACTGAATGGAATGGTTGGAATTAATATGCATAGGTACTATGAAGTGGAGAAAATATGTGTTTGAAATATTTCCAAGATAATAAATGCAGGATACAGCAGAAATTCAGACTCAAGATGATGATGATGATGTCCTAATGAGAGTAAAGAGAGAGTAATCCAAGGTGTGAATTAATTATGCAGGTGATCGTTACTCTGGTTGTAAATCTCAATATCATATGATAATCACACAATATCAAAGGATAATAATCCACACCAGGGATTATGGGGCTAAAAGTATGTGGCATTTTGAGAAGAGAACCTCCTTCTTTACATCTTTGTGACCTATTACGTATCAATATAGTACCCTAGAAAATGGTCAAACTGCTTTTTTATTTTCTAATAGTAGAGGTTGATTTGTTTGAACCATATTTTGAAGAGCTGTTGTTCAGATCAGCTTTTAAACCTCTCTCTTTTAGTTCTTTCTCTTCTATTTTCTTTTTAATCTATATAGTTGAGGTGAATATACTTATGTGATGTATTTACATTATTTCTACTTCTTTTCCTTCTTCCAAATCCTCCTATGTACTGCTTTAAAACTATGGCCACTTTTATAATTATCAATGTTACATATATATGCATAGGTATATTATACATATACATGCATGTGTACTATATATATTTATATGTATATATGTATACATTGTAACCTATTGACTCTATTTAATGTTTCTTGTAGGGTCCTTTGTTTAGAGATGACCATGTGGAACTGGATAATGTTATCCAGAGTCTCTTTGAAAAGTATTGTTGACAATGATCCTTATAGTAATTTTAATCTTAGCACCCAAATATGTTAAGTTGTATAATTAAAGTTACATGGAATTAGATTTAATTTTTAGATGTTATATGTGTTTACATGGTTCACAAAAAATATAAACACAGAATTTCCCAAATACAGGAATGAAAATCACATATATTGAATCAGAACACTTGCTTCAAATGTTCAAGAAGTTTTCAATAATTTGTGTTGATATAGAACAATTAAATTAGCTACTTTAAGTAAGTAAAGATATTCCCAAAGAATCAGATAATAAGTTAATGAGAAATAAACTTCAAACCACCTTGAATCACTTAGAATCCTGTAAATGTACAAACACGGAGACTACACTTCACTCCTATTGAACAGACTCGGAGAAGGATCCAAGTAATATGCACTCAAATAAAACAGGAGGAGAAAGAAGTCTACAGCAATTTGTAAAGAAATGATAACCACATTATAAAACTTCTGCTTCCTGCATACATGCAAATATTCAGCAAATAGGTTTTTATCCAACACAGTGATGAGCACTCTTACTGGCAGAGCATCACTGGTACCCTTTTTAGAGGTGTTCATGGTAGCAGTGTGTCTTTCACATACTACCACTTTGCCACGATGTTCATCATTCCTTTATCAGTGTTGCACATGGCTACCCTCATCTCTACAGACAACTGTTCTGGGTCACCTTGACCAAACCATGGATTGAAGAACTCTGAACGAAAGTCTTAATTAGTATCCTCAGCCTCAAGCTCTGCATTATTTTAGTCAACTATCCTTTCAACATTTCACTTAGATGAAAAACGGGAATTTCAAATTTAACTTCTCTATCTCCTTCTAAACATTTTTGCTTTTCTGAAGGCTCACAGTCCAACTGTCATTTATGTAGGAGCTCAGATCAAAGAAGATAAAAAACTTAGAATTCAGTGTTGATTTATGTTTTCTCTCAGGTGCTGTAACATTTCCCTCAGCAAGCCCAGTTAGCTCCCTTTCAACTCGCTTTGAAATTCACATGATGCATAACAGTAAGCCCTCTTCATCCTTTGCTATGCTTTATATGAGATAAAGCAATCCTGTCTTTATATAGCTGTTCACCTGTAGTACAACACATTACTCTCAAGCTATCCCATGCAATCTGAGTCAGAATAATGATTTGAAATGCAAATTAGATCTTATCTGAAGTCTTCTGTCTTTAGTCCTTTGTAAGAATCCTGCAGTACTCTTTAATAAAACCGAAGTCTCTGCCATTGTCAGGGTGCGGCTATATGATGTAGAGAAATCCAATCTAGTGAAGCATTTGTCTCACTTTATATTGTATGTTATTTGGCTTTGGTTTTCTCTCCAACATCTTTTTTCCCATATCCTACAACTATTATCTACTATGTACATACATACATACATGCATGCATAAGTTTTGCCTGAACATGGTTATCTATTCTCATGTCTTGAAATGTCACCAAAAAAAAAAAAAGAAGAAGAAAAGAAAAAGAAATGTCACCATTATAACATGCCTATAAGCACTTATTTTGCTCTGATGCCTCTCAGACTCTTATTCAACATTCAATTTTCTGGTCAGAAGCTCTTGTTAAATATTAATTTTTTTTTATTTAATCCTCTTTTACTTACCTTATCTTCCAAATTCTCTTTGTCTCTATTTACCAGGATAATTTTAATTGGATTACTTTTTTCACTTGACTTTATCTCAAGAGCCCACTCATTAATAATTGTAATTTTTAAGTTAAAAATACATTGTAACTCTGTTTAGTCTTCATCCTATGAAAGACATTCCCGTGGCTGACTCAATATTACCTGTTACTTAGAGGATAGAAACGACTTTATCCTCACCTTGATATAGTGTATAATCTGAACTATTCCAATAATATTATTTTATGACCCAATTTCTTGACTGGCACATCCTCACAACATACTAAGATGTTAACAGCATATGTAACAATGTCATTTCTTTCACAGTCTCTTCACTGATTTTTGTTTTTTTATTATTATTATTAATTTATTCTTGTTACATCTCAATGGTTATCCCATCCCTTGTATACTCCCATTCTTCCCTCCCTCCCATTTTCCCCTTATTCCCCTCCCCTATGACTGTTCCTGAGGGGGATTACCTCCCCCTGTATATGCTCATAAGGTATCAAGTCTCTTCTCAGTAACCCTCTGTCCTTCCTCTGAGTGCCACCAGGTCTCCCCCTCCAGGGGACATGGTCAAATGTGATGTGCTGCTACAATAAACTATCCATGTTTCCCCAATCAAATAGTTCTGAGTACTATTTACATCTTTTAAGAGGTACTCTGTCTTATAAAGCTTTTCACTTGTAAATATGCTGGTTGAAAATCTTAGCATTGAGCCATCTTTTTCTTTATTTAGGTCCAATTTTTTCTTTCTCCAATTTTTTCTTTTGACAAAGACAACTAAGATTCTTGAAATGTCTTATGCATATAGAAAACAGAATTCTAAATAGGTTGGCCATGACTGTGCACCTTCCATGTGGTTTAACCATTATTAATTCCTTTTATAGAAGACTTTGGCATAGTGAATACCAAACAATCACAGTGACAGGGGCCATGGCTGAGGTAAAAAACAAAATAAAACAAACAAACAAACAAAAAACAAACAAAAAACAACATTCCAATGAAGCATGATTTGAGAAAACATTACTCAAGATTAACCAAATCATGTCATGTTTATTTCTGTCATATTTTTTAATTTAATGAAAAGGCTTGCAGTTATAATTGTGTACATATGACATCTATTCTCTGTACATATCTTGTCCCTCTGTACTTATGTATTTATATTGAAGTAGTGATATTTTCAGTGTTACCTTGCCATTTAAAGATTTCAATATGTTCCAGGCTCTTCCCCACTTTTTCTTCTAAGTGACTTAGTGTCTCTGGTTTTATGTTGAGGTCTTTAATCCACTTGGATTTGAGTTTTGTGCAAGGTGACAAATATGGGTCCAGTTGCATTTTTTTACACATAGATATCCAGTTAGACCAGCACCATTTGTTGAAGATGCTATCCTTTTTCCATTGAATGGATTTGTCTTCTTTGTCAAAAATCAAGTGACCATATGTGTGTGGATTCATATCTGGGTCTTCACTTTGATTCCACTGATCAACCAGCCTGTTGCTGTGCCGGTACCATGCTGTTTTAATTACTATTGCTTTATAGTACAATTTGAGATCAGGTATAGAGATTCCCCCGGAGCACCTTTTATTGGAAATTATGTTAGTGATAATGATAAGCATCTGACATCTATATTATAATTGCTTCTTTAATTAATATTTCTATAAATAAACAAAGATAATATGACACTTCTCATCCCTAATATGCAGCTCTTGGATACAGTCTTGCAAGTATCCAGGCTGCCTTCATAAACCAGCCATCATAAACATTTAAGGAAGCCCTAACACAGGCTGGCAACACTGTTGTACACTATCCTCGAATGCACAGAAAAAGGCTCAATCTGGACTGTTGAAAACAGCTCATACTATATTGTTCTATCATAAACCTGGAAGACTCATTAATATATTACTCAGAAGATTGGCATTTTTTCACTGGTAATGAAACTTCTGTGATGAGTAAGGCTATGATTGGTAAAAACAAATAGCTGTAATTGGTGAAAACAGTTTCTTTGGTATGTAAATAGACACCACCATTATCTATGTGATGCCTTGTAAACACTTTCTTGTCCTACCCATATTCCAGTGTTATAACATTAAATTCTATAACTTTTTCTCTGGGAGTGTCTTTTCTCACTTATTTATTGTATTATGGATTGCTGATGGGAAGAAAGAATTGTATCAGAAAATACAGCCTTAAAAATACTAGTGGCCCTGGCTCTATGACTGAATAAGTGTTCAGCAGCCAACCCAATATAGAAACACAATATCTTGCCCTCAGCAAACCTGATCCTATCTAGTAGAATCCAAGGAATTGCTACTTTCCAAACTCTGATCCCCGACTCTGAGCTCATACAAATGCCCAGCTTGCTACTGTACCCTGTTTTAGGACCTGTGACCTCTGATTCTGAGTATAAAATATAGCTCACTGCTTGACAGTTGAAGACCAAGAGATAGAGCACTCACCCAGAGAGGAACCTATATACCAGCCATGAGTCTTCAGGTAATAATGATTCCTCTGCATGGTCTCTGCCTGTAGCCATGGGACAGTATCGGGGTAGTGATCTACCAGTCTCTGATTTCACATTCCAGGGACACAAAAGAAACTACTGAATTGTCATGCCAATGAACACTGAGTTGTAGAAGGGTTCAGCTGTCTAATTGTTGAAGCACTTGACAAAGAAGAGAACCTGTAGGCTCTGGTCACCAGATACATTCCTAAGAACCATCAGTTTTTTGGGATAGTTGTTTTATACAATAGTCTGACAGTTGTAGCTAGCACTGGCTGATCCCAATGTTGGAGAATGACAATACTTGAGGCGTTCACAAGAACTCTAAGAGTAGCCATGTCCTTTTCTGCTGTACTTGCCTGCATTGTGATGATGATAATTAGGGTTGGAAAACACTAAAAATGAGAAAGAAAAGAAGATAGTTTAAAGAGATTCTCAAAATTACCATTCAGGTAGAGACAAAGTCCTGAGCCAGAAGTTGGGTGATTTCACTTCTGATGCTTCGTGGGGAATAAAGAGGACTTTACCATGGACATCATGAAAATATTGTAAAATAAAAGCTATATACCTAAAAATGTGTGTGAAAAAGGCACAAATAAGTACTTTTATGAAATAAAATTGCCAAATTCAAATCAGCATTTGAATATATGCTCACCATGAATTCATCTACAAATAAAAACTATCATTACTTGGCTATAAGGGTTTTATAAATGACTAAATATCAAACTTTAGAAAATACCTGGACAAGCTAAAGCTGTTAATATAGCTCTTAGAATTCTAAAGTGGTAAAAGTGCATTCTGTAAGTATTCAGTAACATCTCCCAAAGCTGAGTACCCATCTACACTATGTACACAGCAATAAAACATCTGGGGTACACCTAAGAGAAGATAGTGCACCTGGTGATCTTTGAGTGTTTACACAGGTGTCAATCTTCTGGGATTCACTTAGGATTTATGTATTTTAAGCAATATAACACCTGAGATACACATATGAGAAGGCAGTGCATCTGGAGGCCCAATGAGTCAATATCTACACATGTATCAAACATCTAGGCTTCGATTAGGATTTATGTACTTTGTTATTTAGCACATATAAGTTAAACCTCTAACATATTGTAAACAAAAAGTTAGCGCTCCACCAAAGCAGAGAAATCATTGGTTCTTCTTGAAACATACAATTTTCCATGGCTACTGAAGACTTCTGTGTCTTCCTGTTAATTACATCAGGTACATGAATTTTTATTGCTCCATTATTCACAGTATTATGATTTAGCTAGTCCACATTTTAAAATTAATTTGATAGGGAAATATTTTTATGGTGACATTTATCACCAATAAATGAATTATAATTCTAAATTTATTCCTAATGTGTTTAATCAGTAGTTCACAATGGATAAAATAACATTCATTTTATATGAGAAAGAAAGAAAAGAATTTTAAAGGCATGGATATAAATAATTACTGGTAAAATAAAGAAACCTTATGTCCTGTTTCATCAACTATATTGACTTTTATATTAAGTAAAAAGGAGAACACATACTAATTTAAATCATAAGACTTTATGTTGCTTACAAAGAAAATTAATTGTGAAAAGTAGTGTTACATGGGTTAGTGTTTGAAATAATAGTAAGTCCTCTTAACTAAATTCAAATCTTCAAGTTTAAAAATTGATAAGCAAAATCAGTATTTGAGAATATTGACATATATTTGAAATATATATGTCATTTTGTTTCCTCTTGAGTCAAGCAGAAATTTAGGAACAATGTTTACTGTTTTGTATTATACCTGTGTGCTATATCTATATAAAAGAAATGTAAATTTCATGACTTCAACTATCAAAATTCCCTATCTTGAAAATCTGAAGGGGAGAAGGCCAGAATGGATTATACCATCTTACAACTAACATGTTAGCACACTTGCATTTTTTCCAAGAAATTTTGAGGAACCAATTTCTTAACCAGTTTGTTGGCTCAGCTCCCAAGTAGGAAAGGAATAAGGTAACAGGAGGCCCTGAGAGATGATGAAGAGATTGAGCGGAGCAAAAAGGCAGATAAGACACAATTCAGTCACTCCAAGAGGATGTGCCATGCCATATAAAGTGGTGCTAACAGGGATGCTGGCAGATACCTGGGCACAGAAGGTCTACATCTGCTGGTATAAGCACACATGCAAAGTGGGATATAAGCTTTCCAGATATAAGTACACAGTAGTGCAGAAAGAAACACAGAAGGGCAGAGAGAAAGCTGAAGACACTTGCCTTAGACCTCAAGGTGATTTTTATGAAGACTCACAAAAAGTGGCATTCTCCAAGAAATACTTAGACAGCAGATTAAATACCTCATAGTTTACTAGAGATCAGGTGTCCCCTGACTTTGTGCAGACACAAGTCCCTCCCCCAATCCAGAGTTTGCCATCTCCGCCTATGCCTTATATTCACATCAGCACTATGTTGTCTAAATTAGAGTACCCCTCCTGGCCCTCACAGTCCTATTCTTGTATTTCATCTACATCAAATCCAGCGAAGAGGTATCTGTCTAGCCACTCTTACGTACAGCATATCCATTTGTCATAGGAGAGTGCTCCAATTATAGTGAGGGCTTTACCTAGGCGTCCCATATAATCCAAGTAGAGTAATCACCATATGAAGGTTTTTAAAGGCACATCTGTAAATATGCTTCTCCCATTAAAATAACGTACCAGCTGGGTGAGGTGTCACTCGCCTAATATCCCAGCACTGGGGAGGCAGAAACAGGCAGATCTCTGTGAGTTTGAGGCCAGCCAGGTCTACAAAACAAGAGGAAGACTGATAGGCTACACAAATAAACCATGTCTCAAAAATACGTACGTACGTACATACATACATACATACATACATACATATTAATACATCCATGTGTTATTGTTAGGTGTTTCTGTCACCTAAGCCATCATGTACATACCCACTAATATGTAAAACAAGTTTATGTTGGCAGTGGAGTCAAGCCCAATAATGATTTAGATAATTGGTGCTTCAGTCTAAAATCTAGAAAGAACGGGGTCTGCATATTGTGATGCACCAAGCACGGATCATACATGATCAGGACCTCTGAGGTGAATTCTTTTGCCCACTCCTTGATCACGTCTCCCTGGTGGGCAGCCTTGCCAGGCCACAGAGGGAGAGGATGCAGGCAGCCCAGATGAGTCTTGATAGGCTAGGGTCACATGATAGAGAAGGAGGACTCCCCCTTTCTGAGGACTAGGGGGAGGGAGGAGGGGACATGTGGAAGGGAGCGTGGATCCAGGAGGGGACAAGGAAGGGGGCTACAACTGGGATGTAAAGTGGACAAATTAAAATTTAAAATACTAAAAAGAAAACACTGATAAAGAAAGCATAGGCAGGAAACAGAAGAACAAGAACAAAGATGAGAGACACAAACACATTAGCATATTGTAGTCATTTGAATGATAATGTTCTGCATTATTTTCAATATTTTAATGCTTGTTTGCTATTTGGTAGGACTCTTTGGGGGGGGGCGTGCTGTAGAAGTGCAACCTTTTTGGAGGAGGTTGTCAATGGTTTTGACTGTTTATACTTCAGCCCCAGTTCCTGTTGTTCTGTTTCGTGCTTAAGGTAAATGCTAAGAGCTCTTGGCTTCCTCTTCCAATTGTCATGGCTGCTACTTGTTGCCATGCCTGTCTGTCATAGTAAACTCTGGAACCATAAGGCAAAATGAATTCCTTGTTATATAAGTTGACTTGTCCATAGTGTGTTATCATAACAACAGACAAGTAACTAATAAACAGATGCTGAGGAACTTAGAAGGAAATGTAAGAGCACAGATCACAGAATTAAAGGATGCAGAAGAGCTGAAGGTCAGATGCTCTCATGAACCTAAGGCCAAGGAAAATCTTGACCAGCACAAAAGTCCACCTGTTTCTGGGAAAGGAAAAAATGAGTGTTGAGAACTAATTGGCCATTACATTTAAAAAGAAATGATCCTCTTAAAGAACAGCTGTATAATAACAAAACAAACAACTAAGAGGAGAATAGGAAAATTCTAATGCAATGAATATAAATAACTGTTTTAAAAAGGTTTTGCTGCAAACACAGCAAATACAATGACATAAGAAAGGGTCAAAATATTTCTTCTGGTTTATTTCAACGGTATTACTTTTTTTTTAATAATTGAATAGTGCCATGTAAACATGTTGATGGAACTATCTAGGAGATAAAGCAAAATGTTGAGGAAAATGTAAATTGTTGAAATAATGTCTTGACAATTCAAGTGTTGGGTTTGAACACAGAGAAGAATGAGCCTCATCTGCAAGTTAAGAGAGTTAACCTGTGAAAATGATATAAAAGTGTTTACATGCAGGTATTGATAACACAGTAGATCTGTCAAACTTTTCTGGTTGACTTAAAGCAGTCATGACAAAATATTACTCAAAAATGAACAACTAGAGTTTCTAGGAAAAAAAAGGTGGTAGTGTAAAAGAGGTGTCAAGGTGAGAAAACTATAGGAAATTATTGAACAATGAATAACATTATGTGCCCAGTTAAAAAATAGTAGATTGTGCACTCATAGGGAAATTCACTTCCAGTGCAATTCCATCATTTCCAAGTACCTAGGCATGTCAGTCCATAGTTGTTTGATACATGCTTAGAAATGAATGTATCTTTCAAAAGAACTAGCCTCTCCAAAAGAAATAATATATTTTTTTCAATTCTACTTCATAGTTCATACAGAATTTTATTCTGTAATTCACATAGTATTAGGAGATGAAATTTCTCCTATTTTCCATTCTATTTTTAATAAATTTTAAGGCATATACTGAAATAAATGTATAAGTGATAAATTCTGAGTCAGCATAAACTATCAGCACACGTGTTATTTTTTCATTAATTGGAAATGGCAAAATACTCTGTGTTTATAAAACGAAATTCTGGAAAAGAATGTGAAAAATAATAAGAATATGCATTGAAAGAATAGTGAAAGAAGAGTTGAAAGTTGATGTTAATATAGGAATAGTAATCTAATTTTTTCTCAAATTCACAATTAGTTCTTTACACATTTTATAACTCTAATGGTAAAACAAATAATCAGGGACTAAATGTCTTAGAGTTAAAAAACATTTTAAATATATACTTATAAAATGTTTAATTCAATTATCCTAAACAGCCTGCAATAGAACTTGAAAATTATTGGAAGTAAACCTTGTCTTATATTTGAGTTGTATGGGTACAATACCTCATAATATATATAATGTGTATGAAGAATAATCTTAAATTTTAATTCTATACCACTGTATCTAAAATTAAATTTATTTTGCATCTATATACAAAATTCTATAACAAGGAACTAAAAATAACTTCCTCAGCAGGTCACTGAGAAGAGACTTGATACCCTATGAGCATATACAGGGGGAGGTAATCCCTCTGAGGAACAGTCATAGGGGAGGGGAATAAGGGGAAAATGGGAGGGAGGGGAGAATGGGAGGTTACAAGGGATGGGATAACCATAGAGATGTAACAAGAATAAATTAATTAAAAAAAAAAAAATAAAAAAAATAAAGAACAAAAGAGAGCATAAAAGGAATAAAAAAAAAAAATAAAATAAAAATAAAAATAACTTCCTCAACAGAACAAGATACCTCCCAGGACAGCTTAGAAGAATGCTTCCAATCTCTGTTGGTCCAGGATTTCAAACTGTCCTACATAGGACTATATTTAACTCTGTAATTTCTCAACAATTAGAAACAGAACCAACAGTGCTATTCCTAGCTTGTTTAATCATAGTCCCCAATTTTATTTGGGCCTCTACAAAGGTATTATTTGTCCCAAATCAGCCAGAAGAAACCTTAAGAGAACAACACCCCATTTCCCTTGGTAACCTTATTTGTGAATAATAATTAAGGCCTTAGTTGAGGAGTAGATTCAATAATCTACTTTCTGTCCTATTATCACCATATATTCCTATATTCCCCCTTCTTTCTTTTCAACACCTATTTTCATACCTATGAAAGATAGATATGATTCTATGGATATAAAAGGTAAAATAGTTAAAGTCTTCAAAAGCCTCAGATACCTACAGAATATGACATTTCAAGAGATTTTTATTTTAAAGATTCTTTGACACCAATAAGGTTAACTCCTGGAAATACCCACCATACCTCAAAGAAGATAGTGAGCATCAGAGAACATCATTACAGCGATGGCTTTAAATGTGGCAAACCAGCCACTGGGAAAAATGTTCTCATTTCTGCCACAGACAAAATTCTGCCTAAAACTGGGCCAGCTTGGATGCATGCAGAGTCAATGGACAAACTCTGCCAAGACAGGGTCAGCAAGTCCTCAATAGTTCCTGCCTCACAAATCTGTATGTCAGATATATTGAGCCAGAACGTAAAAAATGATCCTCCAATGTTATACAGAGTTTTGGGAGACTGTTCAGGCAGCAAAATGTCTCTGTCATTTTTCCATTTTAGCAACTGCTAACCTGCTCTTTTGGCTTATCAGGTAATTAATTGTTATTCTTTCTCAAGTTTCTGACGGGGTTGAAGACCAGATAGTTTAGTTTTACCATTAAGCTTAGTTGTTTAAGGTTTAAGTTTTCTTTTTTTTTTTTTAGGTCTAGATAGATATTTTAAGTTGATAGAGATGAGATATGATAGATATGATTTACATTAAGAATTTTAGACTCACCAAGACAGGAAAGATATTTTCTTCAGGATTGCCAAATAAAAACGGCCTAAAAGAAAATGCCCACAACACTATGAAAGTAACATTTATATAATTCCTGACTGTTCCATGGTTCTTATTGTTGTATGTAGTTTATTGTTTTTATGTGTAATAATATAAATTATATGTACAAAAGAGAAAAATAATAAAATATATGTAAAATGTTTAATTCAATATATAAAGATTGATTTGACAATAAAATACTGGTCTATAAATGTTCTCCTTCTCCACTCAATCTTATTTTGTGATTCACACGCTTTTAGGATAGGGAATCTCTCCTATCTTCTATCCCATCTTTTTAAGTTTTAAGGCATATATTGAAAGAAATTAATAAATCATAAATCTCAAACCAGAATAAAATATTTCTTCATGTACTATTTTCCCTCATTTGCAAATGACATGATACAATTTGGTTAACATGCTTTGTAGGTATTTATGAAAATATTGTGATGGTAGAAAATTTGCATACATGGAGTTTTGTAAAGGATTCACATTTGTATTTTATTGTACCACTTTAACATCTATGAATATGATGGTAGCTATTTACAATATAAACAATTGTAAAAATAGAAATATTTAGAAGAGGAAATCACTGGAAAACTTAAGAAATTAAACATCTTTTTATGTTTTTATTCTTGTCTTCTAAGCCCTTGAGAAATGGAGTCATGTGAGTCAGAAATTCAGGATTTTCCTCAGCTGCATAGTTAGTTGCAGGACAGCCTCAGATATTTGAAGCCATGTGAACTTTGACAATTCAACAAAATACATGGTGTAGAATGCTCTTACAAAAGAGATCTATTTTTCTTCTTCATATAAAATCCAATCTATACATAGTATGTGTTTTATACTGAATGTATAATTCTAATTACAAAACTTGCTTTACTTGGCCTTCTTTATGTAAGAGAACTAAAAAGATGTTTGAAAAATAAACATAGCTATATAAACAATCCAGAGCAGTATCAATGTCCTTTGGTATGGTGGATTCCTCCTTATCCTAAAAGATAGCTTATATCCTGATCTTCTATTTATCTGTGGTTTAATATAAGTAAGGGAGACACTGTGACTCTTCAGCTTTATTTGCTCTGTACCAAATTTTATGTCCCAGAATCACATTTCAAACCACTGAAATGCAACAAAAGACTTTTTCCTATGTACTTGCTATTGACTAATAGTTAATCCTGGTGTTTTAATGTAAAGGCATATTTTATTCTAAACTGTGTGCACAGATATTGATATATTATACATGTCTATTTAAATTCAGAAGGATTTATAAGTATGACTAAAAGGGAGCATGATAAGAAATAAACTGTAGTAATACAAGAGGGTTATTCTAGATGAAATAGAGCTTTACTCACCAACCTTTCACTGTACTTTATGCTTTTCTTGGAGCAAATGCAAAGGCTGCAAATAGCATCATCCCAGCTGGTCACAGTCTCTAGGAAAGAAGATGTCCTCCCATACACGAAAAACATCATTGTGTCTCAAGAGTTCTATTGAATCTTTATTGCCCAGGCCCCTTAATAAAACTCCTTCCCTGCTCTGTCAAGATGTGCTGAGTGAATCAGAGTCAGGAATAAGCAAACAGACAAAACAATCTTGCAATGTAGCAAAAGTAAGAACTGCATTCCTCATAAATTAGGTACTTGCACTAGAATAAAATGTTCTTCATCACACTACAATTTCCTCGTAAGGAAAGTCTGGTACAGGGGAAGCAGCTCATATCTATCATGCAGAGTTCAGTAGTTCAAATTTGTCTTGATGAATAAAAAGCATCACTTCTTCCAGAGTGTGAATTTATCTACCTGTTTTAGTACTCAGTGGGGGCTTTCCCCCCATAATAACCTAGTAAATTAAAATATCAGTAAAAAATGCATGAAACACTGAGTTCTCTTAAATTTTATCTATATCAATAACAATTTAGTGTATTATGCTTATATGCTAAATTTAATCAGTCACATCAAAGTTGGGCTGATTAAAACACATTAAATACATGTTTGAAAGTCCCAAATAAGAAATAAAATGTCATATATAGCACAACTAAAACAAATATATAAAAACAAAAACAATAAACAATTCTGATTGGAAGTTTTATAGTTTTACACAAAGGACAAAAGAAGAAAAAAGTTATACAGGTTTGGAAATGTGTGATTACAAAACCAAAACAGATTATGAGTTATTTCAGGGTTATTCTGCAAAGCTTGGCTTACACCCAGTTGCTCCTTGTTATGTACTGACAGTCAGTGCAAAAGCAAGATATAAAATTAGACAAGAATTCATGTTATTAAATTCACTTTATTAAATTATCAACTCAGTTTCCTTCTTTCATAAAGGTATAATTTTATTTGTGATGTGTGTGTGTATGTGTGTGGGTGTGCGTACATGCGTGCGTGCGTGCGTGCGTGTGTGTGTGTGTGTGTGTGTGTGTGTGTGCGTGTGTGTGTTTAAGCATACCATGTGTATGCAGTGTTTTAAGAAGCCAATACAGGAGGTAAAATTTAAACCCCTACCCAGATCTAGCCCATGGACAGGACAGTCTCCACACTTGAGTGGAGAGAGGGATTTGACTTTCACATGAACTCTGGTGCCTCACATTTGACTATGTCCCCTGGAGGGGGAGACCTGGTGGCACTCAGAGGAACGACAGCAGGTTACCGAGAAGAGACTTGATACCCTATGAGCATATACAGAGGGAGGTAATCCCTCTCAGGAACAGTCATAGGGGAGGGGAATAAGGGGAAAATGGGAGAGAGGGGAGAATGGGAGGATACAAGGGATGGGATAACCATAGAGATGTAACAAGAATAAATTTTTAAAAAAATTAAAAAAAATAAAAAAGAAGCCGGAGAAACATGTTATTCCTTGCAACTATAACTACGGTGTAGTTTTGAACCACAGGACTAAGGTGCTGGTTGCTGAACTTGAGGCTCCTGAAAGCACAGTAACTGCTCCTTTCAGATGCATCATTTCCTCATCCCCAACCTAGAGGATACCTTAAAGGAAGTAATGATTGTTTTTAATTATTTCTTGTCAGATCTGTTAGAAATTTCACTTTTTAGCTGCAATCCATGCTGATCAGTGGAATGCTAATACCACATGTACAGCTATTAGAAGTTCTAAAGTGGTTTTTGCATTGAGAAAGTAGGTTAAATACTCAGGACAAAAGTCCAATCATACTCCAACATTTTATTTTCTTCTAATTAAAAATTTTAAATGTATAGTGGAATTTTTTAGGCTTCAGTTACAATATTATTTTCAGGATTATCTCACTGTGTTATTAACAGATTTAATTGTCGACATATACTACAATTATATTTTGTTTTATATAAAATGTTTTCATTTACATATAATTAAAATATGGGTCTTTAACTACTTTTAATTATTCTTGCTAAGTACTTAAAAATTAAATTTTATTTTCGGTGTAATTGCTTTTAAAATGTAGTGTTTTAAAAAAGTTATTGATTACATGAGGTTTTCGATTCCAGAGGGAAAACAAGCATATAGGCAGAGAAAGCCAGTTAAAACTTTCATTATCATACATTAAGGAGTCACAGAGTCTGAGTTCAACATGTTCTATTTTCATTGAGACTGATTCGAGTAGAATTTGAAGTATAATTTGGATTCCTGCTTGCAAGTACAACCTGATATTTTTAATGTGAAAGTAGAAGAAACAAGGAAACGTTGTTTATACAAATAGACAGAAACAATAAGGAGCTACAATATTGATTCTGCCATTTACTCTAATTCCTATAAATGGAGAACCCAGAGCCACCTGATCATCCTGAAAAAAGAACACAGAGCCACCTGACCATCCTAGAAGTAATCACTTCATGATCACCCATTTTGTCTTCCTCAAAGACTTATACTTTCATCTTCTGTTGTCTAATTGCTCTAGCTAGAACCTCAAGTACTATACTGAAGAGATATAGAGAGAGTGGTCAGCCTTGTCTAGTTTCTTAATTTAGGGGAATGTCTTTGAGTTTCTCTCCATTTAATTTGATGTTCATAGCAGCTTTATTCATAATAGCCAGAACCCAGAAACAACCTAGATGTCCCCCAACAGAAGAATGGATAAAGAGCTGTGGTATATTTACACAGCAAGGAAATATTGAAAATTTCAGGCAAATGGATGGAACTAGAAAAGATCATGATGAGTGAGGTCACCCAGACTTAGAAAGACACATATGGTAAATACTCTTTTATAAGTAGCTATAGCCCAACATAGATGTCCTCTGAGAAACTCCACAAAGTGGGGGGATGGGACAGATGTTGGTACTCTGGGTGGAGTGCTAAGAGTGATATGGAAGTGTATGTGGATGGAGGGATGCAGAGGGTTCAGAAGGCCTACAGGGAGATCAATTCTGGTGGATCTGGACACAGGAAGACCCTGCAGAAACTAATGAGCCAACCAAGGGCAATGCATGCAGAAATGCTAGACACCCCCTGTTCAGATGTAACCAATGAGCAGCTCATTCTCCATGGTTGTGGGGAAAGCAGGACTGCCTTTGACATGAACTCTGCTGCCCCTGATTTGGTCACTTCCCCTTGGCTGGGAGGCCCTGTGGGCCCACAGGGGAAGGGGAAGGAGGCTATCCTAGTGAGACCTGATAGGCTGTGGTCATATGGTAGGGGAGGAGGTCACCCTGCTGGTCCGAGGTCTAAAGGAGAGGAATAGATAGGGCAGAAGAGGGAAGGAAGGAAGATATAAGCAAGGGGATAACAAATGGAATATAATATGAATAAGTTATAATAAATTTAAAAGAACTTCTATTTTTGTTGTTGTTCAGCATCACTTCAGCTAGTATATTCAGAAATACAGACCACCTATGTATGCAGAAAATATTAATAAAATCTTATATTTCATTATCAACTCTTCAGTTGTAATTTGGAATTTGAATTTTCAGCACTATGTTTCATTTTTACATATGTCAATCCACCAATTTAAGATATTTTAACTTTTGGAAATTATTAATTTTTTAATACAAAGATTAAAAATTATAACCATAGACAGGTTACTCTGCACTTAGTGTCAAGATGTTGAACAGATCTTGGATTCCTAGGGTCCTTCACAAACCAATATGCAGTCTAGCCCTGATGTATTTCACTATGGTTTATGTTTTTATTAATATGATTCTATGTATGCAAGCAAGCGATATTACATTAAAACATTTAAAAACAATCACTAATTACCAATCAGATAATATACCATTATACTACAAAAAATAGTGTTTTTATAAAAGAATAATTTTTAGTTTTATCCCAAATGTAAACTCTCAATAAAATTGAAAATTTACATAAAATCAGAAGATACAACTTATTGATAGCAAAAGAGGTAGAGGAATCCAAGAAAGGTATGTCCTTATATTTGTGTCAAGCAACCTAAGCACTGTGCATCCCCTCATCCTCTTTACAGAATTAGAAGCCATATTTTGGACATGCAAATGTGTGTGAAAACATTCTACAATGTCAACTTGAAGGAGAACTGAAAAGAATAGTCCTCATTGGAGGCTGGGAAGGGTAAGAACTGAGGAGTTCAGGGTCGCATTACAGAAGGATCCAGTGAGGGAAAGCCAAGCACAGTGAAAGAAAAAACATAGATTTTCTACTTTAATAGAAAATTCAAAGAGCTATTGGTATTGACAATTTGTGCAATATTCAAAATTCTAGAAACAGCACAATTTTTTAATATGTAAAACAAATTATGAGAGAGAAATGCCACTCTGACCTTGTGCAAATATTGTTTTAATATTTTTAGAACAGAATTATCTACAGTTGTATAAATATATATGTATGAATATATGAACATATATAATAGGAAAGAAAACGAGTGACTAGGAAGGAATAGGAGACTAGTGAGAGGAAAGAAAGAGGAGAAGGTCTAAAGGGAGGGCTTGCCAGGGTGGAACACAGTCAAATGCATGATTTATTTGAAATAAAATAGAATACATGAAACAAAATTATGTAAAATGAATATAATTATAATTTGTACAACACACACAAACACACACACACACACACACACACACACACACACACACACACACACGTGAGAGACAGCGAGACAGAGAGAAACAGAGAGAGAAAGTAACAACTATTAAAGAAAAAGAGGCCATGAATTTGAACTACAGAAAGCACAGGTATGAGGCGGTTGGAGGGAGATGAGAAAAAGGATGAAATGATGTAATCCTGTAATTGCAGCACTTCAAAGGCAGAGGCAGGCAGATCCCTGTGAATTTGAGGCCAGCGTGGTCTACAACATGAGTCCAGGATAGCCAATGCTATACAGAGAAACCCTGTCTCAAAAAAAAACAGCAGCAATAAAGATGTTTTTAAATGTACTGAAAATAAATTTTTCTTGTTGTGTAGACTCTCTTCATATGAATAATGGTGTCCACTTATGTACAGAGAAGTTTTAATTTGATGAAATCATTTCTGTGAATTGTTGGTTTTAATGCCAATACTACCAATGGTCATATTCAGAAATGGCTTTTCTGTCTTATAACTTGAAGTGTATTCCATTCACTCTTCTTTACCAGAGTCAAGGTATCAGGTCTTATAATAAGATCCTTAAACCAACAAGAGCTGTTACTTGTGCACAAGGCCAATTAGCAAATGTCCCATCTTAGCTAGTGATTTGTGGCTATTTTGGGAGGTGGAGGGTGAGGTGTTTTTTTTTTTTTTTTTTTTTTTTTTTTTTTTTTGTGGACTCAGCTGATGAAAGCTAATAAAGGTTCAGTAGATGAACAAAAATAAAAAGACTGGGCAACACATGAACATGGGAAAGAGAAACAGAAAAAGGAACAGGAAAGAAATTCCAAGGTGGAAAATGAAATGATTTGGATCCAAATGCCTTATATGCATATATAAAATTCTCAAACTTAAAAGTTATTGTAAGACTACTGTGAATAAGGTTGCTATGAACATGGTTGAGCATATGTCCTTGTTGTGTGCTGGAGCATCTTCTGGGTATATTCCAAGGAGTGGAATAGCTGGGTCTTGAGGAAGCCTTATTCCCAGTTTTCTGAAATAGCGCCAGTTAGATTTCCAAAGTGGCTGTACTAGTTTGCATTCCCACCAGCAATGAAGGAGTGTTCCTCTCTCTCCACATCCTTGCCAGCATGGGATGTCACTTGAGTTTTTGATCTTAGCCATTCTGATGGGAGTAAGGTGGAATCTCAGAGTTGTTTTGATTTGCATTTCCCTGATGACTAAGGATGTTAAACATTTCTTTAAGTGTTTCTCAGCCATTTGATATTCCTCTGTTGAGAATTCTCTATTTAGTTCTGAGCCCCATTTCTCAATTGGGTCATTTGGTTTGGTAATGTTTAATTTCTTGAGTTCTTTATATATTTTGAATATTAAACTTTTGTCAGAGGTAGGGTTGGTGAAGATCTTTTCCCAGTCTCTAGGCTGTCACTTTGTTCTGTTGACAGTGTTTCCTGCCTTACAGAAGCTTCTCAGCCTCAAGAGGTCCCATTTATTAATTGTTGACCATAAGGCCTGGACTGTTGGTGTTCTGCTCAGGAAGTTGTCACCTGTGTCAATGTGTTCCAGGCTCGTCCCTACTTTGTCTTCTAGCAATTTAGTGTCTCTGGTTTTATGTTGTGGTCTTTCATCCACTTGGAATTGATTCATAGTAGCCAGAATATGGATACAGCCTAAGTGTCCCTCAGCAGAAGAATGGATAAAGAAACTGTGGTACATTTACACTATGGAATACTACTCAGCTATTAAAAACAAGGAATTCCCAAAATTTGTTGACAAATGGATCGAACTAGAAATGATCATAATGAGTGAGTTCACCCAGAAGCAGAAAGAGTCAAGTGGTATATACTCACTTATATCTGGACACTAGCCCAAGGGGCATGTCCCATGAAAGTCTTCACTTACCAGGAAAGTGGGAAAGAGGGAAGGACATCCTATTGGGACTCTAGGTGATAGAAGCATGGGAGAATGGGGAAATAGAAGGATCCGGACGGTCCTAGAAACCTACACGAAGAACATTATAATGGGCAGATCTGGGCCTAGAAGTTCTGCTCAAACTATGACACCAGCCAAGGACAATACATGCAGTAAACTTCGAACCCCTTCCCAGATCTAGCCAATGGACAGGACATTCTCCTCCATTGAGTGGAGAGTAGGGACTCACTTTCACATAAACTCTTGTGCCCCATATTTGACCATGTCCCCTGGATGGGGAGGCATGGTGGCACTCAGAGGAAGGATAGCAGGCTACCAAGAAGAGACTTGATACCCTATGAGCATATACAGGGGGAGGAGTTCCCCCTCAGTCACAGTCATAGCGCAGTGGAGTAGGGGAAAACAGGAGGAAGGTAGGAATGGGAGGATACCAGGGATGGGATAACAATTGAGATGTAATATGAATAAATTAATAAAATATATATAAAAATTATTGAAAGAAGAGAAAGACTACATAGTGTTTGCCTTAATCACATAGGTGTGGGGGATGAGTTTTTCTGTATAGTAAAACCATAGCATTAGTGGATGATGGGATAAAATAACAAGATTGAAGTAAATGATTGATAGCAAGTAATTAAATGAAGTGGAACCTAAGAGAAAGCTTCATCTGAAAGAAACATGCAGATAAAGGGAACCTGGGGATGGACTTCTGCAACAATGAGAAATATGCCTAAGGAGACACAAAATAAAAGGGAAGGCAGCCATCAACATTGTAACAATGAGTTCTGTCTGAAAAGCAGTGAGATATGTTGGCCAACCTTTATTTAAAATACAAAATCTTCCTGTAGGGGTGGGTTTGTGAATACAATGACTTGATCAACATAATGTTTCATTTGTATGACAATGGCACAAGGCCAGAATGTAAACAGTGTTTGAATGGTATCAGTTAGTTGAAAGCCTTACAGAAGTTTTGATGAAATTCTTTGTTAGCTGTTCCATTCCCTGAAGACAAGATTCTGGCAGAGGCTCCCAGATCTTTCCACTGGAAGTGTTTTCTAATATGTTACAAGTGGCTTTCTAGGCAGAGACTGAAAAACAACCCTGATTACTGCCAATGTTTATATATTTATAACTATACTGTCACTCTTCCCCAACAGTGAGACCATGCATACTCCCAAACTCTTTGTAAGGTCAGGGAAAACAACCTCCATCAAATGCTGTTCTAAGTTTTAAACAATTAGAAAATACAGCATGGATTTATTGTTAACTTAACAATTCTAAATAAGCTTATACATAAGGTTGCAGTTTTTATTCCGTAATACAGCCAAAAAGTTCCTAAACAGAAAAATGCTGGTCTGTTAAGATAGCTCAGCAGGTACAGAGACTGGATGCCAAGTCAGACACTGTGAACTTGGTCTCTGGAGTTTTATATAGCAGAGAAAGAACAACTTTTGGAAGCTGTCCTCTCTCCTCCCTGGGCTGCAGTGTGTCTGTGCCTTCACACAGACTCACACATAAAAGCAAATGAATAGACGGAAGCAGAATAAGAATGAAAAAGTGTAAATATGTTTACCTTAACATTACAGTAGGAAAAAGCTTCAGGTGTCAAGCACCAAACCTTAGTAATTCTCCCAACCAAGGTCTGAGTACCTCTTTCTATTTAATCCCTGATACAGTGAATTCCCACAGCAGTTGAAGAAAAGTGTTAGGCCAGTGGTGACAAGACAATATTCAGGTCTGGAGATCCCACATTATTATTCCATCCAATTCCTCTAGATTGCTATTATGATTAATAAAAAGAAAAGAAGATGATAAGATAATAATATGCCAGGCAACAGTTATTATATTATATGAGGTTTATTAAGTGAGCATGGGGGAGAAGGAATGGGGAAGGGGTACCCCAGAGAGAGAAGAAAAGTGAGAGAGAGAGAAAAAGTAAGAGAGTAGAACAAATAGAGGTGGTAAAAAGGGGGAACAGGGAGAGAGGAGAGGAAGGAGAGCAGAGAGAGAGAGAGAGAGAGAGAGAGAGAAAGAGAGAGAGAGAGGAGACACATACATTGTAGGGTCTGTCTTTTATATGGCCCTGGGCAAGGCCACATCCCTGTGGCAGAACTTTAATGTGGGGTTCTGCTGTAGAGTTCATTTTATAAATGAAGATTTGGAAAATGTAGAAGAGCTATGCTATTCTTCTATTATAAGATCTGAATTACCTCTGCACTGTGTCAGCTAAAATATTTTGTTAACATAATATCAGCATAATGTTAAACTAAATTTGTCCAAAAATTTTATATGAGAAGATGGAGGAAGAAAGGAAACATAGGGAAACTCAGGAGTAGAATGTTAAAAATATTAGGAAAAATAAAAGGTTGTTAGTGTCTGGGTGATCTGCTGAATAAAGACCCCAAGGCAGTATGTAAAAATGAAGATTGTATAACCATAGAGATGTAACAAGAATAAATTAATTAAAAAAAATAATAAAAATAATAAAATATAAAAAAAATAAAAAAATAAAAATGAAGATTGTTTTTATTCTAGCATGCTAGAATCACCACTCTCCTCTAGAGAGCGACTGTAAAATGAGCACGCAGGCTCAATTGATAGACAGTTGGAGGGATTTGTGACAAGTTTTAATTGATTGATCAGAATTGAATGAAAGTGTAGGAGGGGATTTAGCATTGACTATTGGTTTGGTTACTGAGGACTTTCTGAGTCACTGAGGTTTTGGCTCTTACTCAGGAGTTGGCTTCTAATTTGATTGGATGGACCCAGCTGTGTGTTCTTTACCAAGGCCATGAAATAATAAAAACAAGGAATCTCAAAAATATGTGTAGACTATAGTTTAGTGATGCTCAATAAGTTCAGTATAGCATAGTTAAAAATTAACTGCTGGTCCTGGAAGATAGCTTAGTAGAGAAAGAATTTGCGAAGAAATGATAAGGACTAGGTTTCAAGACAAGCTGAAGTAGAGAGCTACCATATCTTAAGAGACCTTGCCTCGATGTACAATAGGAGAGTTATGGAAGAATACACTACATAGCAATCTGAAGCCACCAATGCCTTCATGCCCCTCCACATATTCATGTACCCACCTAAATGAGGCAGAGACTCCCAATAGCATGAGCACATGACATACTGATTGCATAACTTTGAAAGGTCTTCTGTATATTAATACATGATTCAAAATTTCATAAACATAACCTACTCATTCATCTCTCCTCATCTTCTAATAGATGCTACTTTTTAAAAAATTTTTATTATTTATTAATTTATTCTTGTTACATCTCTATGGTTATCCCATCCCTTGTATCCTCCCATTCTCCCCTCCCTCCCATTTTCCCCTTATTCCCCTCCCCTATGACTGTTCCTCAGAGGGATTACCTCCCCTTGTATATGCTAGGTCTTATTTTGAAACCTTCTTATATTTGACTCAGCTCTTCTTTTTTCCCAGAAATGCCATTCTCTCTCTTCAACTGTTTTTTTGTTTTGGTTTGGTTTGGTTTTTTCTTAATCCTAGGGTTACTCTAGATCCTTCTTTTAACTCTGGCTTTTTGGTTATGTGATGATCTCTGCTGAAATGATGGATTATAAAATCTACAACCATACATCTTCTGATACATGTGTCTACTGCTACATCCCCACTTCCTACATAGATGTCATAAGTTCTTAAAAGTGAACACCTCAAAAACCAAACCTGTGTCAGTTCTGACAAAAAGTGTTCTTTAATATTTTCTAGTTTTGCAATGGAACAAACCTAGATGAGTGTATAAATCATAAGATTACATTCATTATCCACACCCAAATGTAATACTACTCCACATTCTTGCTGTATTTGCTGTAGAAATCTTTTCCTCTTGGTAGGAAATGTCCCCAGATCTCTTAAGAAAGTAAAAGGAATTGATAAATAAAGTTAAAATGGAGTCTCATGGAAATCCGAAACCCACCAAGACATTACTAAGACAATGAGTTACTCTCTTCAAACTTACAGCAGGAGCCTCATTGTCATAACTCATGGACATAACTCATTGAACATGAAGAAGTCAAGTTGGTGCCTACATGGAGCTTTCAAGCCTCCATTATACTGTCTTTGGTGTTGGAAGGTACTTTCTAGGCTACCCAAAATAAAATGTAAGCACTAACCCTGACAAAAAACTTTGACCAAAAATTTGTCCAGACTGCAACATATGCTACAACTCAAGTGGCACAGAGCTTGTGGGAATAGCCAACCAAAGGCCTAAATTAACTTTAATCACACTCCATAAGATGGAACTCATATCCCACAGTGCTTACATAAACAAGAACCAGAAACCAGATGGCCCATTGTACTTGAGTAAGACTAAACACTACTGGTCTAAAAAAAAAGTATCAGTAAAAGACTCCTAATAATATGGTACTTAACTCATGCCTACTCTAGTCACTAGAGAAGCTTCCTCCGGCACCACATGGGAACAGATACAGAGACCTATAGCCAGACATTAAGTGGAGAGAGACAGAGTCTTAATATGATGCCTTCATCAAATCTATCCCCTTAATTAAGGTAACCCTAAAGAAGAAGAAGGAGAAGGAGAAGAAAAACAACAACAAGGACAAGAACAAGAAGAACAAGACCAAGAAGGTGTGAAAGCCGGAAGGGATGGAGGACATCAGGAAAAGAAGGTCCTCTGAATCAAGTAAGCAAGATTCACATGAGCTCACAGAGACTGGACCAACTAGTACAGGGCCTACATGGGTCTGCATAAGTTCCTATTCATAAATACTACAGATTTTATCTTGATATATTATAGGACTGCTGAGGGTGAGAATGACTTCTTCTCTGAATCTTGTCCCTGATCTTGGGACCTTTTTTTTTAATTGTGTTTCCTTGTCCAACTTTGACAATGAGCCTATCTTTATCTTATATATTACTTTGTCGTATTTTGTTTTTATCACCGAAAAACCAGGTCTTTTCTAATAAGAAAAAGAAAGACACAGGGGATATAAAAAGGAGAGAAGTTAAGGAACAATTGGATGGTATAGAGGGAGCAAAATCTATAATCATGATACAGTATATGAAAAATAATCTATTTTCAATAAAGGAAAAATTGTAAGAACAAAAGAAAGTTACAAAACTATGAGTCCTCTCACCGATATTTGATAAGCCTTTTAAATTTGTTTGTAGAAAGGAAATCCTTCAATAATATAGCATTTTGAATGTTATTTGTGAAACATGTGCAAATTACTCAAAGTGTAGCATGTGCAAGTAATTACTCAAAGTGGAATGGGATATTTGGTTATGACCATTATCTGAATCATCCATGATCCTTTGATTAGCCATTTACCATTGCTCAATTCATTTTAACTCATTGGTTTCCCAGTCTACATGTGAATAAATATTTGGATCTGTCTCTTTTCAATACTGTGTTTGAAGTAAACAGAGTTTTAATCCCTGACCTTGCCCAGAAAAAGACAAAACCATACTGAGAACTTTATGTTCTAAGAGATTTCTAGATTATTATTCTTAAATTTAGCATACCACAGTCATTGTTTATCTAGTTACTACAAGGGTCTCCTATGTGGTCCTTGATAAATTAATCCTAAATCTCTTTTAACTTGCTTGGCATATATCACCAAGGATGATATTATAACAGCATTATTCAAGTGAAGTGTTCTATCAATATATATCCACAGAAATAAATAGTATGCTGTTATCAAAGTGAAGATATGAAAATTAAGTAAATTATTAATGAAAGTTGAGAGAAGAGTTCAGTTTTCTCTTCCAACTCCTGAGACAAGGGAATACCTAAATATTGCATAGGTCTTGCATATTAAGTCTCTTTTTTCTTTTTTAAACTTATATTTTATTTATTATAATGTATTCACATTACTTCCCAATTGTTATCCCCTTGCTCTTAAGTTCGCATTCCCACCCTCCCTTCTTCTTCTGCCCTATTCACCTCCCCTAAACCTCTGATAGGGGTGACCCTGCCTACCTCACTGTCTGGTTACAGACTATTATTTCTCACCAGGATAACCTGCATCCCTTTCCTCTGTTTGCCCAAAAGAACATCTTGCAAAGGGGCAGTGATCAAATCCTGGATACCAGAATTCATACAAGAGATTCAGCAAAAATTCCCCCCTACCTCCTATGTGGAGAATGAGCTGTCCATTGACTACATCTGAACAAGGGGTCCTGGTTCTCTGTATCCAATTTCCTTGATTGATCAATATCCTTTGATAGTCTCCCAGTGGAGCTCCTCCTCCCTTCAGGACCTTTTATTCCCCTATTCTTCCCTGCAACACTCAGCACTCTGCCCAGAGTCCAGCTTCGAGTCCTAGTATCTGTACCAATTCCTCCCTGGGTGAAGTCTCTTACAGGACATCTATTTGAGACTAATATCCTCTTATAAATAAGTATATATCATGCATATATTTCTGAGTCTGGGTTACCTCACTCAGCATGATGCTTTCTAGTTCCATCCATTTGCCTGCAAATTTCAAGATGTCCTTGTTTTTAATAGCTGAGTAGTATTTCATTGTGTAAACATACAGAAGTTTCTTTTTAAGTTTATTTTTATTATAATTTATTCAGACTACATTGCAATTGTTACCGCTCACTTGTATCTTCCTGTCCCTACCCTCCCTCCCTCTTCTTCCCTATTCCCCTCTCCTAGACATCTTACTGAAGGGGACCTTCTCCCTCATCATATGACCACAGCCTATCAGGCATGCTTCTCCTTCTTCTGTGTGCATTTATTTGCTTGTTTCTATGTTTCCATGCTTATGGGCATTGAAAACAAATTATTTTTGTTTCAATTGTACATTGTATATCTTTATTTTTTTATTTTTATTTTTTTTATTTAATTTTATTCTTTTTTTCCTCCCATTCTTCCCTCCCTCCCATTTTCCCCTTATTCCCCTCCCCTATATTGTTGGGTCTAAATTACTGAATGGAGATTAATATCTATCATATCTCATCTCTATTAACTTAAAACATCTATTTTATCTAAAACCATCTTAACCCCTAACCTACTAAGCTTAATTGAAATTAAATCAGTATCTTCGGATCCACCAAATAACACCGAAACTATCAAAACACTATCAATATCAAAACATCAAAAACACTATTTATATACACAACAATGTTCATGAATTATCTTATAGTATATAGACATAATAGTACTTGTTTCCCCCAAACAGACTTATTTTAAAATGAATCATTAACTAATATGTGATAGTCTCATTATTTTTGTAATCTCAGGTATATAATTATTATAAAATCAAATAAGTAATGCAGTATGAAAATACTAATAAGTATTTTAAAGGGGACACTTACCAAGGGATTAAATAGCTGTCAACAATACATTTTGACTGTCACAGAATCATTAGAAATATCCTGTCTTGAGGCTACAGACATGACTCTATGGCTAAGAACACTTTATCTGCAGGCGGATTGCCCAAGATCTCTTCACAGCATCCATGAGGCATCTCAGAGGTTCTGATGTTATGTTTTGGCCTCCATAGGCACTGTATGGATGTAGGCAAAACACTCAATACATAAGCAATAAGTAAGTAAAACTTTAAAACAAAGACAAATATCTAGTCTTGAAAGCCCATGGAAGACTGCTATTTTGAAATACCTTAAAATAACTCTGCTTCCCTGCTTATTTGAAGTGTATGTTGATTGGTTATAAGCTTCCCTAGGTATACGGAAATGACAGTTATGCCTTGCCTCGTGTTTTACCCCATAACAGCATCTCTTTGGATAGTTTCTCAGAATATACTATGAATAAAAAACATACCCTTCTTTGATAATTCTGGCAAAGTGTGGGCCATTGTGAACATAAAAGTCCTTTGGGGAAAATAGCAGTATAGTTAATTGATAGTAACTCTTCCACATAGTAAAACAGGAAGAAGGAAATAAAGTGCTTTCAAATAGGAACCTCTTCTATTTCTTATATTACAAGCAAGCCACTTGAGCATTTAGTCTCAATTTTAAAATTCAGTAAGTGAATTATTTGAAGATATTCATGAAATGATAGCTGTTTTATGGAAAATAAAATTACATGAGTTTCTTTCAGATGTAAGCAGCTAAAGTTTAGTACTAGTCAGGAACATTATAATTATATTTAACAATTGCTAATAATAATGTTCTTATTGAAAGATTCTAAAATGCAGCAATTGTAAGTACAGTACACAGTCTATTGCATATATTATGCATATTGGACAATCAAAAAATCTCAGTTTTCTCCATCTTATAATTTTGAGGTACCATGAGTAATTGACAAAGAAAATTGTTAAACAAAACAAGCAAGTGGCAACTGATGCTAACACAAAGCACTGATTAGATTAAGTGGTATATTTAGATTTTGTGCAAAGCTTTTACTCTTGTCAATTACTTAGATTGACCCCGAAAATCTCCTGGTTTTCTCCTTGATGTAGCTCATCATGTAGCTGGCTATGCCTTCTCCTTTTGTTATCGCAAACCTCCTCTGTGCCATGGTTTCCATCAATGGGTCTGCCATAGCAGAGTTCAATACACAGAATGACCCATTCAGTATTGACAACAAAAAGTCATGCTTCTGAAAAGCCAAAGAGCAGGATCCCAATTCCAGAATATTGGAGCCAGCTACTCACTTTGTTTATATATTTTAAGTTTTATTACACGAAAGTGGTGAGTAAGAGTTTTCGCTTCTTTGGATAAGAACACTGGTTTTTCAAGATGCCCCTACATTCAGAACCCGATCTAAATTCAAATATTTCCCAAAGGCATTACCTCTTATTGTCATAATAGAGTGTTTGAGCTTCATCAAAGATGATGGTGAGTGGGCATGCTGCAAACAAATATGTAGTCCAAAACATAATTTACATAGTTAATTACTAGATAAGTATTATTTCTAATATTAGAAATGACATTTACAAACCACAAATCATCATATAAAGACTTTTTTATGTTCTAAATTTTAATGTCCTGAACAACAACAACTGAACAGAATTTTTCTTCAGACGGTTTGGCACAATGAAGCATGTCCAGTGAAGATGTTACTATAATTGTCAAAGTATATTTTTTTCTAATTTGACTTCACTGAAAATGGATTGTTTCATTCGCTGTATAATGGTTATGGTTTCCTCTCCTTCAACTCCTCTGAGATAATCCTCGCAGATCTTCTTAATTAAACATAACCCCATTTTTTCTTCCATTAGAAAACAGACAGGCCTCCTTTCCAAGAACTAACCAGGCCTGTCCTTGTTTAGCTATTGAGATCAGATGGGATTGGCATGTTCAGGGTGGTGTATACTAATTTATAAGCAGACATCAGCCACACAATACAGGATAAGCATACTACAATCCACAGACCCAAAGAAGCTAAATAACAAGGAGGACGTTAGGAAGGATGCTTAATTCTCATTCAGAAGTGCAAGTAGAATAGACTTTAGAAGCAGCTGAAGAGAGGGAACAGTATAGGAGTTCTCCATAGATGTCCTCTGAAACTCCAGCCAGCAGCAGAACAAAGCAGATGCTGAAACTCACAGCAAAACTTTGGGCAGGGTACAGAGATTCTTTTGGAAGAGTGGTGGTATTCAGAAAAACAGGAGTTCAAGATCAACAGAACCAAAACTGGACCCAGGAGGACCTTGGAGACTGATGCACCAACCAAGAACCAGGCATGGAGAAGTCACAGGTCCCTACCTCAGATGTATCCAATACGCAGCTCAGTCTCCATGTAGGTTACTTAGAAAGGGCACCAGGGACTATCTCCAACATGAATTATGTTGCCTCCTCTTTGATCATTTCCCCCAGGTGAGAAGCCTTGCCAGGCAGCAGAGAAAGAGGATACAGGAAGTCCTGAAGAGACTTGACAGTTTGGGATCTGTTGGTAACGGAGAAGGGCTCCCCCTTTCTGAGGACTAGGAACAGTGCACACATGAATTCATAGGGACTGATGCAGCATGCATGTGGTCTACACCAGAAGGGGTCCCAGTGTTGAGAGAAGAGGAACATGTTCACATCCCTAACATGGAGGCTATCTGCTATTGATAAACACCTACAAATGAAAGACTAGTTTTCTCTAACAGAGCCTTACAGGGAAATGACACACTCAGAAGGGCAGGCCCAGTACGCAGCAGATGATCATCACAAAACAAACTCAATGAAATATTTTGAGATTCTTTGTCTTATAATATTTATTCAGAGTATTCACTTATTTTTGTTTATTTGTTATGTATATATTTTATTATTTAAACTTACTTATAATTACACGTTCTCTAATGAAAATGAAAATGATCACAGAAAGCTTTGGAAGTACAGCTACATACTATATTCAGTAAATGATTGAGATGTAACAAGAATAAATTAATAAAATTAAAAAATTTCAAGAATCTAATTTTTTAATATTTCCCTGACTTATCAACAGAAAGTAATTCTTTTATCACTTGTTGTTTACTCCTTAGTCACTATAAATACATGCAATTTGTGAGTTTAAAGACTTGTATTTCTAAGTACATTAAATGAATGTCTGGTTTTATACTGCACTTTCCACTAAATTAAAAAGCAATGCATCTTTGTGAAACTTCCAAGTTCACAAACTGTATTTGAGGATATCCACAGGGCAATTAGATGAAGAATATCCACATTAATCACTAGCCATGTGTTGTAATAAAAGCCAATAACTATAGTGGTTTAAAATACATGCCTATGGGGGAGCTGAAAACAGATGACAACAATTCATTTTATAACTGAGCACAGAGATGTCATCAATTTATTATCACCAAATCTCATGTGTCATGATAACAAATTGGAAGAAAGTGGGATTATTGATGAAAAAAGAAGCAGTAGTGAATCCTGTTAATTATGCATATCGTGTGATAATAATTTCTTTCTTTGTATCAGGATTTGAAATAAAACAGAAAAATCATCCTTCCCTTTCTTTCTTCAAAAGAACACATTTGGAAGAAACTTAAGCTTGTTTCACCTTGTACTTTCCTTTTCCAACAGTTTTCAGTTTAAAAATAGTGGAGCCAAGCACAATTTTTTATTATATTACTTAGATTATCTGTCATACTAAAGGTCTATTAATATATTAATTAATGTTTTGATTCACAGCGATCACGTTACTTCAGACACTAGGCACATCTCCTAGGTATGTTAACTGAATAGTAAAATTATCTGGTATCTTTTAGTTAAATTGACACAATCTTAAAACATGTAGGCCTGTTAAACATAGTCTTTCTCCCTCTATTTCTAAATATTTCTTCATGTATAAACCACTATCTAGAAGTAATTACAAAAATTGTAGTATGGGTAAATTTGTAAAGATATGTGCAGCTAATGTATAAAATTTTAAAATAATGAGATCGTTTCTGTTAATAAAGTTGCCTGCAAATAAGATATATTAATCTATTTCTTATGTAAACAAAACTATAAAATAACTATATCCTAACATTTATGAATGTGTGTGGTGTGTGTTAGAGAGAGAGAGAGAGAGAGAGAGAGAGAGAGAGAGAGAGAGAGAGACTGAGACAGAGACAGAGACATGGAGAGTGATAAGCCAGGGAGAGACATGAAGACAGATGTGAGTATGTGTTATGGTGGTACACGTCAGAGTCAGAAGGCCACTTTCTGAATCACTTCATGCCTTACATATTGTTGTGCCAGAGTGTTTTCCTGTTTCTGTTGATATGTGCTCTAGTCTGGCTGGCTAGCCTCCTCCCATCTCTTTGTAGTTATCTGGGGTGACATCACACTCATGTTTATACATGGGTTCTGAGTACTGTAATCAGTTCATCAGCCTTGCAGAGCTAACACTGCACCACCAAGACATATTTCCTATCCAGTAAAAACTCAAGAATAAGGTCTACCTTAACATATGTGAATAACACCAGAAAATACACAGAACAGAGAGGTTGGAGCTGGCACAGAGATTGCTGGACTATTGGCATGGAATCAAGATTACACAGACGTGATGCTGAGCTTGACTCATTCTTAGACTGTATGAATAGAAACAACTTAGTTATCATCTGCTCTCTGCAGTCTAAAGCAAAGCCACTGATAATAAATATTTTATATGCAGTTATTTTGCAAAGTACTATGTGAAATGTGTAAGCATTGCTAATACTTCTGAGTGTAAAAGAACCCTTGCTGTTTTATTGTTGTTGGTGTAATTATTGATGACTGTACCCTCTGTTATTATTGTTCATTGTTATTATTACTACTGTGTGTCTTCTTTTTCATAAGAGCAAACAGCATCATCCAGTAGAAACAATAGACTTAATATATGAAGAGAAGAAATGAACTCAGGGCAATTGGTAAAGTTATTTGATGATTCAAGCTGAAAATAATGTCAGGTTCTAGTGTGAAATCCAGCTGTTTAGGTCTGTTCTCCCCCCCCCTCTCTCTCTCTCTCTGTGTCTGTGTCTCTCTCTGTGTCTCTCTGTCTCTGACTCTTTGTCTCTCTCTGTCTCTCAGTCTCTCTGTGTCTCTATCTCTGTCGCTCTCTATGTCTCTATGTTTCTGTCTGTCTCTCTCCTTATCTCTGTCTCTCTGTCTCTGACTCTTTGTCTCTCTGTATGTCTCTCAGTCTCTCTCTGTCTCTCTGTGTCTCT
>OU015749.1:49165230-49178567 GCA_907169655.1 Acomys percivali
TCTCTGTATGTCTCTCAGTCTCTCTCTGTCTCTCTGTGTCTCTGCCTGTCTCTTCTCTTTCTCTCTCTCTCTCTCTCTCTCTCTCTCTCTCTCTCTCTCTCTCTCTTTCTCTCTTTCAGAACACTCTAATAGTAAAATCCCTTGATGCTGAGAGTTTAAATGTGTGGGTTACCAGTTCAACAATTCCTACAGAACACATTTTGGGAAACCGCATAGAGCTGTCTTGTGTTGGACAACAAACATTGCTCATTTCTTATCCACAATTTTATACACAAAGTCTCTTCTTTACACTGACTTCTGGAAGAGGCTTGTCACTGATCCTTAGTGTCTGATGGCCTGAAAAGGTTTGCTCTCAAACCACATCATTATACATTTATTAGTATACACTGATCACAAATCCTCTGATCTACAAATATGCTAATATTCCAATGTTTAGAAAAGCAGTTCTACTTTACTTACTGAGAACTTAAAAACAAATTGTAAAATTCTGACATTAATATTTTTTAATGTAAAGCATTTTCAAAAATACTAACTTTTGTTTATTCCCTTCTTGTTACATCTCCTGAATTATTTATAAATAGAAAAATCTTTAAAATTACAATTTAAAAAAGTCTTGCAATAAAAAATTTATGTTACTCTTGGATGTATCAGCAATAACTACTTAGGCAAAATGAATGTCCATGTATCAACTAATATAACATATGTACACATATATGTATGTATATAAGTGAATATTCTTATAAAATTCTAAATTGATATTTTTATTTTATTACTAAGAGCCATACTACAAAAATTATCATGATGGTGTAAATGTCCTTTTTAATTGTATTCCATCTCATTTCAGCCAAAGGGGAAATATCAATATGAGTTGTATCCCTGGCTCAGGTTATATTAGGTAACTAGTGAAAATCATCATGCTTCACTCTGGGTGAAATATGGGTACAAGCTCATGATGTGTCACATTGGTTTGATTTTTGTGAATTCATTCAATTATTTTTCAAGGACAGTGCATATGCAGCTTTGAAATGTAAATTTTAAAGGTTTTAAGCTAAAGTCAGATTTTAATACTTGGCATTGTATAATGAGTACACATTTTCCACTTCTCTAAATTAAAGTCTATACACATATTTTCACAAATTTTCATTAAATATGGCAAGCTTTGAAATATTCTCATTATTTTAAAGTTTGAAAAATATGTTTTTGGAGACAGGATCTCATCTAGCCTCAGGTCTCAAGCTTGTTATGTGGCTGAGGATAACTGTCACCTGCTGATCTTCATAAATGGTGTTAAACCGAGAGCCATGTTCATGCTAAGCAAACATTTACCAACTGATTTGTATCTCTACCTTAGAAACCTTATAATTCCTTTTTCATCCTTTTTAAAAATTAGTTTATTCATTTTACATCCCAGTAGTAGCCCCCTCACTCCTGTCCTCCCAGTCCCATCTGCTCTTTCCTATCCCTCTCCTATTCCCTGGGAAAAGAGGGATCCCCCTACCCACCCACCCCAGCTCATCAAGTAGCATCAGCACTGATACCTTTCCCCTGTGGCCTAGCAAGGATGTCCTGCATAGGGAAAGTGATGGAAAAGCAGGCAACAGAGTCCATGTCAGAGATAGCTCCCACTTCCATTATTAGTGACCTACAAGAAGCCTGAGCTACCCATTGGCTACATCTTTGTAGAGAACCAGGGGCCAGTCCATGCATGGTCCTTGGTTGGTGTTTCAGACTCCAGAGGCCCTTCTGTGGCCTGTTTAGTTGGTTCTGTTGGTCTTCTTGTGGAGATCTTGTCAACCTTGGGTCCCTGGATCTTTTCCCCACCTTTTCGGCTAGAAACCTTGAGCTTTACCCAATGTTGGCCTGTGAGTCTCCTCATCTGTTTGGAACTAATACTGGGTGGAGGATCTCAGAGGACATATATTTATCCTGTCTGTAAGCATAGCAGAGTATCCTTAGTAGTGTCAGAGATTACATGGGGTAGATTTTGGTTTGGACCATGCAATCTCGGCCTTTTCTGCTCTATCTTTATTTCTGCATATCTTGAAGGCAGGGTGAGTTTTGGAACAAAGTTTTTGTGGGTGGGTTGGTGTTACCCCTACCCCCACTAGGAATCATGTCTAGTTATGGGGTTCCTCTTTGTTCTCCATGGCGCCTGCAACACCTCAGGTACAGTTCTCCTCATATCCTCCTAGAAGGGTATTCTGACTGAGGTCTCCAGCTTGTCACAGAGATGCTCCCAATAGCAGTTTAACTTTTCTCTTCAAGTCTTTTATTCTTTGAGATTTTATTTTACACTGGTCATAATGGCTAAGATAAAATACTACTCAGCCATTAAAAACAAGGAAATCATGAAATTTGCAATCAAATGGATGGAACTAAAAAAGAGATTATCCTGAGTCAATAACCCAGACCCAGAAAGACATAGATGGTATGCATTCACTTACAAGTAGAATTTAGCCATTAGTACAGGATAAACATATTATAATGCACAAACCCAAAGAAGATAAGTAACAAGGAGGATGCTAGGGAGCATGCGTAAATCTCACTCAGAAGAGGAAATAGAAAAGACAGAGGTAGTGGTTGAAGAGAGGGAACAAGTTAGGAGAGAGAGCACAGAAAAATAAGAGTGGAGGTCAGACCAGAGGAGAGGACAGAAAGTCCTATGATTTCTTATTCTAACTTTAAAATCTAATTAGTTATAATTGGAAAGATTTAAAAAAATCACCACAGTTCATGTTTTGAAATAGAATGGGAGAAGAACTTATGTCAGACACAGCAATATGCCCCAAATGTCAAGTAATTAAATACAAGGGGAAAGTCTCTAAGAATATACATTTATGGACACAGAAGTCAAACCACGAACTGTAAAATGTGATGAACTCCTTTTTTCCCACCTATAGAATCACCCTGAGTTCCTGTGAGCCTGAACTACAGGTTTTGAAAACACGAACAGCTATAGTGGCTTATTCAGTGGATTGAGACTTTTTCAAAATTTATTAAATTCAGCTATTAAAATAAAAATGTCTCTACAACTTTAATTGCTTAACCACAAAATATTTTCAGATACCAAAATTTCAGAATACCCTCAGTATAAATTCAATATGTTGAGGTTGATACTTGTTAATTTGGAAAGAAATTATACATTCTAGCAAGTTTGAACTACTTTTCAGAGGGGTCAAGGACACCATGAGAAGACCTACAGAGTAAACTAACCTAGGTACATAGGAGGTCACAGAGACTGAACCACCAACCAAAGAGCTTTCACGGGTCAGACCTAGACTGTGTACACATATATAACAGATGTGCAACTTGGTCGTCATGTGGTCCCTTAATAATGGGAGTAGGGGCTGTTTCTGACTCTGTTGCCTGCTTTGGATCCCTTTCACCTATCCACATTGCCTAGTCTGGTCTGAGAGGGAGAATATTCCCTTAGTCCCTCTGTGACTTAAGGTGCCAGTTTGGGATGGTTCTCCTTAGAGGCCCCCCCATACTCTGAGAAGAAGGTGAGTGGGAATGGAGAGAGGGGACCATGAGGGCTGGACTGGAAAGAGAGAGAGAAGCGGCTCAAATTAGGTTGTAAAATGATTAAATAAATAAAATTCAAAACAATGCAAAATAAAGGGTAAAGAAACCCAAAATGTTAGGAAAATGTGGTGGTCTGAATGAAACTGGCCCTATATGCTCATATGGAGTGGGACTATTAGGAGCTGTAGCCTTGTTGGAGGAAGTGCATCACTGGGTTGGGCGTTGAGGTTTCAGATGCTCAAGCCAGGCTGAATGTGTCTCTTTCTTCCTGCTGATCCAAATATAGACTTCTGTGTTGACTCTCCAGCACCATGTCTACCTGCATGCCATCATGCTTCTCACCAACACTAAACTTCTGAACTGTAAGCCAATACCAATTAAATAATTTCCTTTATAAGAAAAAAAAAGTTAAGCCAATGTTATGTTTGTATATATGCTTGCTTTCTGCATCTTTCTGAAAGGTATAATATGCATCAAGTACTTTAAATACCCCCAGGATGAACCTTAGACACAATGAACAGTTTATTCTGAATTTTAATAAGAGATCTTTAACCATCCTAGGCTTGGACTATTCAAACCTCCTAGGTACCAATTATCTTTCTAAGCCATTTGCAGGCTTACCTCTAAAGTCATAGCTGCCTGTCTGTCTAAAGAAGAATCACTCCTACCAGAAACAACCTTGTGTGATAAACCATTTTTTAATACTTTAAGATATTGTTGGAATATTAATTTAGTTTCCAGAGATATTCTTACACATGAAGATCAGAAGAATAAAATCCTTTATAGGTGCATCACACGCATCAGTACAGTGCACCATTAGAAAGGAAACCAGTATAACCAAATAGTCAAACAGATATAAACTAGTATTAAGTGTATTGTGACTCTCCAATCCTGAGTCTATTCTCATTTTCCAACCCAAGACCCACCACAGCCATGATCAAAACACACAAAGTTTTCTTTTACAATTGCCACTGAAAAGCTAACACTTGCTTCTTCTCTCTTTTTTTCCCTACCATTTCTAAACTGTAATGAATTTTTTATTATCTCTCATTTAATTCCACGTAGGTTTATTCTTGCTGATAACATGATCTATTGTTCTCTGAGCCATGGTGAGATTGCCATTTCTTAAACCGAGAGCACTTATTGGAAATTAAACCTCTACTAATGTATTATAATTATTACTTGAGGGTAATTTGCTGCTCCAGCAGGGAGCCACAGCCAATGTGATGGCAACATTTCTACCAGGGAGCTGTTAATATTTCTTCTATGCTCAAATCCCACATAATGGATCTTGCCTAAGGCTGATTAATGATTTCAGAGCCGGAAGAGTGATTTGTAGCTAAATCAGTCCTCACTGGAGGAGATTCAGGGTTATTTCAGTCAATACAGTTAAATAAGTGTAAAAGGTAACTCCAGTTAACACGCATGTAATCTAGTAGGTAAGAAAGAGCAGCAATAAAAGCAAGTAAATAATGGTAATCTCCCTGTCCTCACACTTCATTTACACTTGTAGCAGGTACAAGGAAGAAACACACTGCAGTGTCCTCAAACCCACAGAATCACTTCAGTGCAACACATTTTTGTCTGCATTGAAAAAGCAATTTCCAAAACAAGTAAAAGCAAATTGAGCTAAGTGCCTCAAATAAACCGGCATTTTCTCTCCCTTCTTCACTTTATATCCCTTTCCTCGCTAAGGATGAAATTGGATGAATAACTCAGAATGCAACTTGTCCAGATCAGTTCTCTAGAGGGAAAAGGCTCTCATTTAGGATAATGTGCTATAAGCACACACAGACACCCAACCTTGTACACGCTGTCTAAGCCCTAGAGATTCTGTCTGTCCAAACTCTTAGGAAGCAAGGATATTACACGAGTAACCTTGAGTTCCCTTTACTTTGAGATCTACAGGAGGAGTGTATAAAAATCACTGCCCTACAGTCACTTAACTAAATTTTTTGTTAAAGTCAGTATCAATAAAAGCACAGTTGTAAAACTGCAGTTAAGAATGAACCTATAGGCCTTAATATGCATCTTTCAACTTGCATTTCACTTATTGCCTTACCACCTACTGTTCCATTGATTTCTAGCATTCTAATATGCATTCTCTGTGTGAAACCCCAAATTTTGACTAGAAAAATTAATTAATAACAGCATCCAAACAATAGTGCAAGGCAAAGGGAAACATGTTAAATAAAATCTGCAAGGCAAGTCATCCTGATTATGAGCCATGCCGTAAGAATAGCTGAAGTGTGAATGAGAGCTGTTGGTGCTTTCACTACTTCATATAGTCACCAGCAAAATGTACCAGACAGCAGCATTGTATCATCTTGTGTTCTCTAATTGCCAGCAGAAGTTGAGCTAAAGGAGTCACTGGAAAGGAGTCCCTAAAAAAGTCCAATATTTCTAATACTTAAAAAAAAAAAGAGCTATAAAAGCAAGAATTAGGCTTTTATAAACTACACCCAAGTTTTATTTCTAAATGAGACTTCATGGACTACAGAGTGCTCTCCCTCACAGATATACATGCTAGCAGACAAAAGTTTTATTCCTCTATCAAAATCTATATGCAGAAACATTTTTAATTTATTTATGCATTCACTCCACATCCTGAATGCAGCCCCTCACTCCCCTACACCCAGGACCATCCGTCTGACCTCTTTCCCCTTCCCCTCTCCCCTCCTCTCAGAAAAGGAGAGAACCGCACATCAATCCACCCCATCACATCAAATCACATCAGGACCAAGCACATCTTCCTCCACCCATACCACCAAAGGCAGCCCCACTAAGTGAAAATGATCCAAAAGCAGCAGAATCTTTGTCAGAAAACAGACCCTTCTCCACTTGCCAGGGGACCCACATGAAGACTAATCTGCCTATCTACCACATATGTGTAGGGGACCTCAGTCCAGATCATTCATGCTCTTTGGTTGGTGCTTCAGTCTCTAGGGCCTTGTGGCCATTGGTTAGTTGACTCTATTGGTCTTCTTGTGGAGTTCTTTTCCTCTCCACTTGCTTCCATCCTTATCTCAACATTTCCACAAGACTTCCTTAAGCTTTGCCTCGTGTTTGACTGTGAGTCTCAGCATCTGTTTCTATCTGCTGCTGGTTCGAGCCTCTCAGATGACAGTTACGCTAGGCTCCTGTCTGCAAGCATAGCAGAGATAATTAATAGTGTCAGGGGTTGGCTCTCTACTGTGAGGTAGGTCTCAGGTTGGCCCAGTCATTGGTTGAACACTCCCTCAATCTCTACTCCCCCTTTACACTTGCAGTTATAGTAGGCAGGGTAAATTTTGTGGATGGGTTTGTGTCTCCTTCCCTGCACTAGGAGTTGCCTGGCTAGAAGGTAAATGCAAAGGACACTGTCAATGGAATGCCAGCTTACAAATTGGAAAAAGATCTTCAACAATCCTACATCAGACACAGGGCTAAAATCCAAAGTATACAAAGAACTTAAGAAATTAACAACAAACCAAATAATCCAATTAAAAATGGGGCACAGAGTTAAACCAAGAGAATTCTCAGCAGAGGACTATCAAATGGCATAGAAGCTCTTAAAGAAATGATCAGTGTCCTTAGTCATCAGGGTAATGCAAATCAAAATGATCATAAAATTCCATCTTACACCTGTGAGGATGGTTAAGATAAAAAATTCAAGTAATAAAACATGCTGATGAGAATGTGGAGAAAAGCTCTGTCAATTCTGGTTGGAGTGCAAATTTGAACAAGCTCTTTGGAAATCAATCTGGTACTTTCTTTGAAAATTAGAAATAATTCTACCTGAACACCCAGTTATACCATTCCTGGGCATATACCCAAAATATGCTCTACCATACAACAAGGACATTTGCTCAGCTATGTTCATAGCAGCTTTTTTCATAATTTCCTGAAACACGAAACAACCTAGATGTCCCTCAACTGAAAAATGGATAAAGAAAATGGGGTAAATTGGCACAATGGAATACTACTCAGCTATGAAAAACAGGAAATCATGAAAGTTTCAAGCAAGAGAAGTAACCCAGACACAGAAAGACACAAAGATTATGTACTCACTTATATGTGGATTTTAGCCATACAGTACAGCATAACCACACTACATTTACAGACCCAAAGAAGCGAAATAACAAGGACGGCCCAAAGGAAGTTGCTTGAATCTAAATCAGAATGGGAAGTAGAATAGACAACAAAAGTAGATGAAGAGAGGGAACTGGAGGATGGTTTGGAGAGGGAAACAAATGTGGACATAAGATCAGATATGGGGAGAGCTGGGTTGGGGGTTGAGAGTGCTGGGAGAGAGAGTGGAAACTGAGGTGGGGGAAATCTCTGACACAAACTGGAAACCTGCCATAGACCAGGCTTCTGGGAGAATGTGGTGGTGACTCTAGCTGAGACTCCTAGCAGTGGGGTACATAGAGGCTGAAGTGGCAAGAACATCTTAATCTTCAGTTGAATCAATATGAAACTTTCTAAATTGATAATATGTGTTTCTTTCTTCAATAAAATTTAAAATAAAGTACAAAGGATAAGTTTTCTTTAAAATTCTCTATACAAACTTTATTGTGGTGATTTGACATCAAACTACAACTTTATCTATTCTAAACATTTCACAAGCATGGAATAACATAACACATAGTCTTTCATAACCAGTTCTTTTCTTTTATATGGCTTTAAAAGATAGTCATGCTGACACATGCATCAATGTTTCATTTATTTTTATTGGTAAATAAGTATCATATTATATTAATATAACAGACTATGTCCAGCTATTCATCAAGTGGAGGATGATCATGCTGTTTTCATTTTCTCTTTGTCACAAATAATGTTCTGATTTGAATTAATATTCTGGTTTTTCTGGGCACTGTCTGTGCATATGCCCTGAAGTAGAATTGCAGGGACATAGAAGAACTAATGTTTAACATATTGAAGAATAACCAACCTGAGCTGTTGAATGAAAGATTAAGCTCCCATTCTTGCTATATACTTCCTAACTTTGTTATTGCTTTTCTTTCTCATTACAGTAATAGTCACACTATTAATCATTTAGTTGTATTTGTTTCTTGCTTGCTTATGGTACTAGTAGTGCCTTCTTTTGACAAATACTGTTTATTTATATAAAGTCCATTTTACCTAAATTTACTTTTAACATTTAAAATATATTGCATCATTTCCCAACTATGTTAGCCTAGTCAATATCATCAATACGTATTGTTATATTTTATTTTGAAAAATCTTGTAGTTTTAGTTCTTAAAAATGGGCCATGGTCTTTTTGCAGTTATTCTTGCTCAATAATTGGGAGTGAATAAAACTTTATGTCTTATATGTATATATCCTGTTTTCTCATGGTTGTATGTTAGAGCATCGGCATATTTTGTTTCGGAGAATAAAGAATGTCATCTTTTTTTCTAGGTCTATGCTTTCTTATAGGTAGTATAAGCATAAAGACTAAATCCCCTATTGAGTTGTTTCCTGTATTGAATACAGCAGTACATATTGAACCTCTAAGATCATCTGTAACTCATGCAGACTATCAGCTAACTAAACCTCCTTATGTCTTGTGCATTGTGTGGAAACACCCAAGAGGAGTAGATGTCTGAAAATAATCAAACTCAGGGCTGAAATCAATAAGTCAGAAACAAAGAGAACAATTCAAAGAATCAACAAAGCCAGGAGCTGGTTCTTTGAGAAAATCAACAAGATAGACAAATTGTTAGCCAAACTAACTAAAAGACAGAGAAACACTACCCAAATTAACAAAATCAGAAGTGAAAAGGGAGACATAACAAAAGACACTGAAGAAATACAAAGAATCATAAGAACCTACTTAAAAGGCATTTATGCCACAAAATTTGAAAATCTAAGGGAAATGGACAATTTTCTTGACTGATTCCATTTGCTAAAATTGAATTAAGATCAGATAAACAAATTAAATAGCCCTATTTCACCTATAGAAATAGAAGCAATCATTGATAGTCTCCCAAGCAAAAGAAGCCCAGGGCCAGATAGTTTCAGCGTAGAATTCTAACAGACCTTCAAAGAGAAGCTAATACCAATACTCTTCAAGCTATTCCAAAAAATAGAAATGGATGGAACATTACCAAATTCTTCCTATGAGGCCATAGTCACATTGATACCTAAACCTCACAAAGACCCAACAAAAAAAAAAAGAGAATTTCAGACCAATTTCTCTTATGAACTTTCATGCAAAAATACTCAATAAAATACTCAAAAAATGAATACAAGACCATATCAAAGACATCATTCACCATGACCAGGTCGGTTTCATTCCATGCATGCAAGGATAGATTAACATATGGAAATTCATCAATGTAATCCACCATATAAACAAACTAAAAGAGATATACCACATGATCCTCCCCTTAGGTGCAGAAAAAACATTTAACAAAATCCAACACCCATTCATGTTTAAAGTTTTGGAGAGCTCAGGAATACAAGGCACAAACCTAAACATAATAAAGGCTATATACAGCAAACCAATAGCCAACATCCAATGAAATGGAGAGATATTCAAGAAAAGTCCTTTAAAATTGAGAACCAGGCCCACTTTCTCCATATCTCTTCAATATAGTTCTTGAAGTTCTAGCCAGAGCAATAAGACATCAAAAGGAGACCAAGAGGATACAAATGAGAAAGGAAGAAGTCCCTATTTGCAGATGATATGACAGTGTACATAAGTGACCCCCAAAATTCCACTAGAGAACTCCTACAGCTGATAAACACCTTCAGCAAATTGGCTGGCCACAAAATTAACAAAAAATGTCAATAGCATTCCTATATACAAATAACAAACACACAGAGGAAGAATAGCCACAAGCAATATAAAATATCTAGGACTAACTCTAACTAAGCAAGTGAAGGACTTGTTGAAAAAAACTTTAAATCTCTGAAGAAAGAGATTGAAGATGACCTGAGAAGATGGAGGGATCTCCCTTTTTCATGGATTGGGAGAATTAACAGAGTAAAAATGGCCATCTTACCAAAAGCAATTTACAGATTCAATGCAATTACTATCAAAATTCCTACAAAATATTTTAATGACATTGAAAGATCAATTCTCAACTTCATATGGAGAAACAAACAACTCAGAATAGCATAAACAATCCTATACAATAAAAGATCCTCCAGAGGAATCTCCGTACCTGAGCTCAAGCTGTACTATAGAGCAACAGTAATTAAAACAGCATCTAACTGGCACAGCAATACGCTAGTGGATCAATGTAATTGAATCAATGACCCAGAGGTGAATCCACACACATAAGGTCACTTGATTTTGGACAAAGAAGCCAAATCTAGTCAATGGAAAAACGATAGCATCTTCAACAATTGGTGCTGGTCTAACTGGATGTCTACATGTAGAAAAATGCAATTAGACCCATATTTGTCACCATGTATAAAACTCAAGTCCAAGTGGATCAAATACCTCAACATAAAACCAGAGACATTAAATTGGTTAGAGAAAAAAGTGGGGAAGAGCCTGGAACAACTTCCTGAACAGAACACCAGCAATCCAGGCCTTAGGGTCAACAATTAACAAATTGGACCTCATGAGGCTGAGAAGCTTCTGTAAGGCAGGAGACACTGTCAACAGAACAAAGTGACAGCCTACAGACTGGGAAAAGATCTTCACCAATCCTACATCTGACAAAGGTCTAATATCCAAAATATATAAAGAACTCAAGAAACTAAATACCACCAAACCAAATAACCCAATTTAATAACCCCAATTAAGAAATGGGGTTCAGAACTAAATAGAGAATTCTCAACAAAGGAATATCAAATGGCTGAGAAACACTTAAAGAAATACTCAACGTTTTTAGTCCTCAGAGAAATGCAAATCAAAACAACACTGAGATTCTATCTTACACCCATCAGAATGGCTAAAATAAAAAACTCAAGTGACACCACATGCTGGCGAGGATGTGGAGAAAGAGGAATATTCCTTCCTTGCTGGTGGGAATGCAAACTGGTACAACCACTTTGGAAATCTATCTGGTGCTTTCTCAGAGAAATGGGAATAGGGTTTCCTGAAGATCCTGCTATTGCACTCCTTGGAATATACCCAGAAGATACTCCACCACACAACAGGGACATATGCTCAACCATGGTCATAGCGGCCTTATTCATAATAGCCAGAATATGGAAACAACCTAAGTGTCCCTCAATAGAAGAGTGGATAAAGAAACTGTGGTACATTTCCACTATGGAATACTACTCAGCTATAAGAAACAAGGTATTCCAGAAATTTGTTGACAAATGGATTGAACTAGAAATGATCATAATGAGTGAGTTCACCCAGAAGCAGAAAGATTCAAATGGTATATACTCACTTAAATCTAGATACTAGCCCAAGGGGTGTGTCCCATGAAAGTCTTCACTTACCAGGAAGTGTGTCGGAGGGGAGGACATCGTTTGGGAACTCAGGTGAGAGAAGCATGGGAGAATGGGGAAATAGAAGGATCCAGAGGGTCCAAGAAACCTACAAGAAGAACATTATGACTTGCGGATCTAGGCCCAGGGGTCCTGCTCAAACTATGGCACCAGGCAACGACAATATGTCCAGTAAACGTTGAAACTCTACCCAGATCTAGCTGATGACCAGGACATTCTCTACAGATGAGTGAAGAGTGGGGACTGACTTTCATATGAACTCTGGTGCCCCATTTTTACCATATCCCCTTGATGGGGAGGCCTGGTGGCACACAGAGGAAGGATAGCAGGCTACTAAGAAGAGACTTGATACCCTATGAGCATATACAGGGGCAGGAGGTCCCCCTCAGTCATAGTCATAGGAGAGGGGAGTATGGGGAAAGTGGAAGGGGAGGAGGAATAGGAGGATACAAGGGATGGGCTAACAATTGAGATGTAATATGAATAAATTAATAAAATATTTTTAAAAACTGAGGGCTGAAGGGATGGCTCATGAGATAAGGGTCTAGTTGCTCCTTTAGATGGAAATATACCTTTACTTTGCAATTTTCCAACCTGGGAAAGTTTATGAAAATATAAATTACTGGGGAATTTATAGTTAAGATTCATGTTCTTCCTTTGCAAATTACCAGCTATGAGACTGTAAATTGATGAGTCACCTCCTCTCATCTTTTGCCCAGTTAATTGCATCAGATTAGTAGGGAGCTCCCAGTAGATCCATGAGAATTAAACCAGTGGCTCTCAACCTGCTGGCTGAGACCCTCAGGAAACACATATTTAAGATGGCCACTCAGTACTGAAACACCACTTAGTACCAAAATTACGGTCATAAAGAAGCAACGAAAGTAATTTTATGGTTGGTGTCACCACAACATGAGAAATTTTATTAAAAGGTCACAGAATTAGGAAGGTTGGCAACCACTGAATTGAATAAAATGGTCTGAACAGAAATTTTTAATATGATGCAAAACCCTAGAAAGAACATTAGGAAAGTACAATCTAATTTTATGTTAAGAGAAAAGCTGGGATAGCTTAGAAGGGAATAGTTGCTCTGAGGATAGTGAGAAAAATGCAGTCAGTAGAACTTGCCTTGTAATCATGAGTTTCTGAGTCTGCCTTCTAGAACTCATGTCAAAAGCCAAGTGTGGCAGCAGCACTTGCAATATAGCACTAAGGAGGAACATCCATAGTCTTCTTGGTCACTCAGGCTAGTCTATTCATGAGTGAGTGATGCTGTCTCATGAAACAAGGTTTGTGGCACCTGAGGTATGACACTTGATGTCATCTGTCTTCCAAAGTACATGCACAGACATGACTATCTTCACACACACACACACACACACACACACACACACACACACACACACAC
>OU015749.1:49184219-49196907 GCA_907169655.1 Acomys percivali
ACACACACACACACACACACACACACACACACACACACACACACACAATTCCCTGGTAAAGAGCTAAAGTAAAATAATGTAACTTAATGGAAATGTTACTACGTTGGGACAGGGAAATTGAGAAAAACTTAATCTGTGTTTCTGACACTATCACTCACACTAGTTCTAGAATAAACCATCTCTTATCTCTTTCCCTGATTTTGGTGAAAGTTCTAAATCTTATATCATGGCTGAAGTGTGAGAGTAGGGAAACTAGGAAAAAAACAAACAAACAAATGTTTTTCCTTGAGCTGAATAGCTTGTGCTGTAAAAGCTCAAATCATGAGATTTTATTTGGTTTTCTTCAGAGAAACTGTTTATATACAACTTCTTGGTAATGCAACAAAATTATGAAGTATTTAAAGTCACTGTCATATGTGTATGCAAATATGGAACACTTAAATATAAGTACAAAACAATGCTTGGATGTCATAGCGGTGCAGAAAGCAGGGTCAATGGTCATTCAGGTTTAAACCTCTTCAACATCACTCCCGTAGCTTGGTGTCTGTATCCTCTAGAACATGATACAGTGGGATGTCTCCACTCAACATGTCCAGAAGAGCTTTTCCCAGCTGTGAGGATTCCATATTCTACAAACTATTAGATTATGCAATTGAAAGATTTAATCTGTGTATTAGAAAACACACATTTTAAACTTCTCTTTTAATGATTTGCTTGAAACTCAAAACAACAGGCCTGCACAAATCCTTCCTTAGAGAAGTCCTGCCCTTTAGGCCTCAGCCTGTTAGAAAACAGCTTCAGCTGTGTCAGAGTGCCCCCAGCTGAAGTCCTTTATAATCTTCCGTGAATCACTTTTCCCTTACGGGCATCTTTATGCCTAGACCTTTACTGCCCCAGGCATTAAGTGTCATCCTTTTCTTGAGATATTGCACAATTTCCCAACTATTAGAAATTGTCACTAAATGTGAACTGTATCTGCAACTGGCATGTTGATGAGGGGATTGGGAAGGGATAAGTCAAAAAGAGCTGCACTTTCTTACTTCACTTTCTCACATACAGTAATTAAGTATTCATTCAAGAGTTTCTCTGCTAATTGCTGCCTTGGAAGTTGACCCCTTTTATTTCCCAGTGATCATTCCAGGCTTGCCAGAATAAAAGGAATCTTTAGGTATTTGATTCTATAATTTTGGGGCATAGAAAGGGGTGGGAAATACTTGACAAAGATCTGAACTAATGTTATTTTACATACAATTAAACACAAAAACAATGAAAAAGTTTCAGTAATTGCTTAGCTGTCTATGCTCCTTACCTTCTTTCATGTGTTCTGAATGAATTGTCCTCAAATTCTAATAACTTTATGGAACGGGAAGTGGATTTATTTAAAGAAAAATCCTTGAGCAACACACTAGCAATCATTATTTTTTTCCTGACTATTTACAGCATAAGTATAAAATTTACCACGTGTGATTAAATGTATCAGTTTTTTTCCTAGAAAAATCACTGCACTGCATTCTTTATAATTTCTATCACTTATCATAGTCCTTTTTTATTCAAAATGTTAACAATATATTCCACGTGAGGATTTTAGTTAAAGTAGGCTTTAATTTAGAATCAACATAAAATACTAAATATTTTCTTCTCCTTTAACTTAATACAAAACCGGTTTTCTTTAAATGTGTGGTATACTTTACAATGCTTGTATTTGTGTGGTAGAAACAATGTCAGGTTACTTTCACTTACTCACTATCCAAATTTTTAAATTGTTGCAGGTCGTGCACATCATGAGGTCAATATCACTGCGCATAGCAAGTACATCACTATTCTGCTACCATACGAGTATGGTGGTGAGAGTGGGTCACTCTCCACTTGATCATTCAACCAAATAAAGAAAAAGTGAAACCTGAAATTTAATTACTTCCTTTAATTAAAGAATTAGTATGTTTTTTTGTATTTCCTTTAAAATGAAAGTTTTCTAAAATTTTTTGAACAAATAAATTAAAAGAATAATATAAATATTGTGCATAAATTATTTACATATAAATATAATATTCATCTTCATGCAATCACTCAAACATCATACCTAAATATTACATACACTTTTATATAGTTTGTTTCTTGTTAAGGGCTTTCTTTTAATTCTTAACATTTGATATTATGCATTTTATATATACATTGTCCTAATCAGTTAAAATACTACCAATTAATTCACTGATTTGAATTAATGATATATGTTTGTCTGCAAATACATCTCTTTACCTTGGACACAAATAGAAAATTGATTTCAGTATTAGGCCTTAACAGAAAGGTTTTATTTTATTTTATTTTCCATATTTTTATCAAATTAAATTAAAATAAAGAATTTAATGTGTGCATATGAATGTTCTTATTGTTAAAACTATATTAAATCTTGAGCATCTTTTAGAAGTTATTGTTTTTTACTTAACTAATTTTTATTAAATGTCATATTCTTGAACAGTCAATTTTCTTTTTAAGGTCAACAGAAGAGTTGTCACACATATTTTCACTAGGATAACTATAGGTAACTTAGGTTGTTTATTAAGAAAATAAGTTTATTCTTTAGATGCAGCTTTTGGGAACTAGAAGGATCCTGAGGGTCCTAGAAACCTACAAGTAGATCATTATGATAGGCAGATTTGGGCCCAGGGGTCCCACTCAGACTAAGGCACCAGCCAAGGACAATACAGGCGGTAAACTTTAAACCCCTACCCAGACCTAGCCAATGGTCAGAACAATCTCCACAGTTGAGTGGAGAGTGGGATATGACTTTCTCACGTACTCTGGTGCCTCACATTTGACCATGTCCCCTGGAGGGGGAGACCTGGTGGCACTCAGAGGAAGGACAGCAGGTTAACAAGAAGAGACTTGATACCCTATGAGCATATACAGGGGGAGGTAATCCCCCTTAGGAACATTCATAGGGGAGGGGAGTAAGGGGAAACTGGGAGGGAGGGAAGAATGGGAGGATACATGGGATGGAATAACCATTGAGATGTAACAAAAATAAATTAGTAATAAAAAAATAAAAATAAAAATAAAATGAAGATAAAAAAATATCCCTTTCAACAATAAGTCCTTTGGTATGTATTTCAACAGTTTTAGTGTATCATCTTATAGCTATATGATAGTCATCTTATAGTTATATGATAGTCATTTCTATTGAAATAACTAGGTCTATACCAGAACCTCTTGTAACTCAGACCAAATATATGCAACTTTCAAGGGAATAAGGATCTAGTTGTCCCATCATGGAAATTAAAATGACTTTTAAAAGATCTTTCTATTAAACTTAGCTTTGAAATTTTAGGTTGTGGTTAGAATGGCATGGAAGCTCACAGGGAAGTTCTTGTAGGACACCATTAAAAAGGTGTCACTTGATGCCATGCCATGTTCCTGTAATGTCCTTTTCTTTTCATGAAATTCTACAACAGATTATATGAAGATTTAGAAAAGAGGATGTTTCAGGAGAATGGCTAGTTTTTAATGCAGAGAAAACCCATTAAACCAGCAGTGTGCTTTTTAGGAGATAAAGCATATACCTATTAAGGGGAACAACATTTTTATATATTCAACAACTCACTCTTAGGAAGTCCTCAGATGGTCTGGAGAAATACTGTCGTAAGATTCTAATTGTGCACCTCTAATTTTTGCACAAGATGTATAGCATCCAGTATATTTAACAAGCAAACCTAATTAGCCAGGTCCAAGAGGTGCTTGCAGAGACTTAGACACCAACCAAGGACCATGTACGGACTGTACCTAGCTTCCTATACATATGTACCCAACGGGAAGCTTGGACTTCTGTGGGTCCCCTATTCAGGGGAGCTGGGGCTGTCTCTGACAGGGACTCTGTTGTCTGATTTTTGATAATTCCCCTCTACTGGGGCTGCCTTGCCCATATATCAGGGAAAAGGATACACTTAGTCTTTCTTGATGGGACTTTATGCACTGGGGTGGGGTGTAAGTGGGGCTCCCCATTTTTTGAGGTTAGGGGAAGGGGATAGGGGAAGAGGAAGAGAGGGTGGATTCAGGAGGAGAGGAAGAATGGGGCTACAATTTGTGTGTAAAATGAATAAATAAATTAAATTAATTTTAAAAACACTTTAAAAGAGGCTCTCATCAAAGAATGGATTCCTAATCACATAGGATCAATAACTGTAAGAAAAAAAGACATCAAAATATTTTCTCTTATCATGTGATTAAGGAAGAAGAGCTAGAAGGAAATATCAATAACACTCATGGTAGAGGAGGAAGGAAGGCCTGCTCCAAAACTAGTCTGTAGACTGAGACCTTAAGACTCCAGAACTGGGGGAATGTTTCTGTTGTAAATTTGACACTATCGTTATTTTTTATGATAATTTTCCCGAATTACTGTTGTTAGACTCATTTTATTAATTGGAATATATCACACAGCCCACACCCCCTGAAAGTATACATAAATGTTAGAAAACCTAGCTTTATTTATTTATAAAATCCCGTATATACATGGTCAAGGAAATTAACTGAAGTCTGAGAATACTTCAAGAAATTAATATAAATTAATAAAGCAAGACCTTTGCATGCATGGCTATCTGGCTAGACTTTTGTGTATATGCCAATAACAGAAATTTTAATGGATGCACTTCTTACAAAATATGCTGTCAAAAGCATTACAGATATGTGTATTTGTTTTCTAGAAGTGATTGTGCATGTATAAACTTTATATGTATGTGTTAGAGAGAGAGAAAGAGAGAGAGAGAGAGAGAGCGAGCATTTTGAGAGAAGAGGGAAAGATAGAAACACAAAGAAAATAAAAAGAAATAAGGAAACTGAAAATATGAGATTCAAAACTACATATTGTTTATGGTTTAAAAATAAGATGAAGTTGTATCCATTTGTAATCCAACTAGCTTCTTCCTTCTGAACTAATAAAAGTGTAGATAAAAAACTGTGAGAGAAGAGGAATAAAGTCCCATGCTTCCCAGTTTCCTGATATCACAGTATCTTCCTGTTTGATGAGCATTTTTGGGAGAGTTGAAAACCAAACTGTGTGTTGTACAACTAGAATGTATGAAAGAACTAACCCAAGTAGTAGTTGGTTATACTGTCTCCCAAGGTCTGATGAGTGGAACAGGGCACTCAAGATTCTTAGCACTTAGACACTTCTCATGAGCATACAAACTGAAAAGCAACAACAAACAGGTTCAGCATTATTCTTCAAGTGTGAATTTTTTGTTTCAAAACAAAAGTGATGGCATCATACACTCTAATGTGTACTGTCATGGGAGGTAACAAATATATTTTTTATCTAGTATTCATGCCAACTACATGTTTCTAGACTTCACAACCATGAGGCTTTTCTGTGAAAGTATTTCCCATGGCTTCTATCTGAGTTTCATTGACTGATCAAATTACTGGTCATATAGCATCTCCACTTTAGTTTTTATCTCTAGAGTTAAACAATGAGAGAAAGAAAAATGATAGCATCACATGAGTGACTCCTGGAAGTGTGCTGTGGTGCCTCTCACAAAATCAATGCTTCCAGAAGAGACTTTCTAGACTTGTTCATTAGATAAGTGGCATATGGGTTTGCTAAGATGAGCAAACCTGATCAATTAAATGAGGATCAATGCAGGCCAATCCATGCCATTGGTCAAATTATCACCTTGATGCAAAAGTCACTGTAAACTAAGCATAGCTTCAAGTTGTTCTGAATGTTTTCCTCAAAATGAAGGAAACAAAACCAAAAGATGACAATTAGGAATTATTGAGTTCAAAGAATGGAGAGATGGATGACTCACATTAACCTATCATTTTACTATGCTGACCTTGTAGGTCCATGTGAACTAGAAGCTCATACCTGCCAATGTACTATTTTTTCCTCAGTGGGAGTACTACTGATACATTGGCTAAGCGTTTACAGAAGGGCTCTCCAGATGCTTCCCTACTCACACATTTAGCTCTCCTTTCTACTTCAAACACTCAGAAGACAAATGGCTTGTGTTGGATGCTGAAGATTAGCCACTGTGTTTCTGTTTCAGCATGCCTAGTCCTGATAGAACTTTGAAACATCAGAAGCCTTAGCTATAGTGTAAACTGCATGTGGGCTGGCTGGCTGTAGTAAAGATTAGACAGAATTATTATTGTTGTTACCTTAGTATTTCCTTAGTTAAAGATCAATTCAAATATGGTTATGCTACTATCTTAGCCCTATGAAATTTATGTTAAAGTGTGTTAACTGTTCATAAAGTTTCTTATTTCCTAAGCAGGAGCCACAAAGGAATGATTTCTTCTTCCTGTCAATATTATTAAAACTATCACAGGCAAATTACAATAGCCATTATATTAATTGTTATGGTCTTACTATTATACAGATTATATAGGTATTATCACTGTGGGAATGTGTCTGTGTGTGTTTGTCTGTGTTCATATATGTATGTACATGCATATATGTGTGCAGTTGGGGGTCTCTTGTGTCTTGATGTGCACATAGAGGTCTGAATGTGACCTCAGCTACTGTTAAAAGTGCATTCCATTCCACCTTTTAAAGAGCATCTAATCTTTGCTCACCACTGTATTGAAAGGCATGCTCACTGCCCAGCAGCTATAGGGGCTATTCCTGCCTTGTCTTCTCACCTTCTCTGTAAGAACACTGGACTACAGATATGTACAGAAATATTTCTATTTACATGCATTTGGGGAATATAAATTCAGATTTGGGTGATTGTCCAGCAAGCACTATATCCTCTGAGTTATATACTCAACTCTGAATAATTTTTATTGCCAAGAAAGAACTAGAGGAAAATACTCTGGTCTAATCTTGAAAAAACTCTTTTGTTGGGATTTTGGGTTTCTTGTCTCTCTTATATCTTCCCCAAAATATAAAAGCATAGATATGTGCATTACATCCACATCACTCACATACTTTTAAGTCAAAGTTGTTAGTCTACATCTTAAACCATTAAAATGTTTATTACTTATTTAGTTAAATACTTAGTGGTGTGAAGGACATAGGATCTTACTATGGTAAAAGTGTAGGTCCAAGATCAACTTGCCAGAGTTGTTGTTCTTTTATTTTTCTACCATGTAGGTTCTTGGTGTCTATCTCAGGTCATACAGTTTGGCAACTAGCAGTTTTGCCTCTGAGTTATCCCTATAGCTCCTAGAGCTGAAAATTTTAATGAATTTTCAATGTCCGGGAAAATAAAATACACATTTTATATCATAGCAAATTTGACCATCATTCTGAACTTAAGCAACACTAAATTCAATTTCCTTTGGAAGGAGAAGAGTCAATCACTATGGGTTTCTATAGATGCCTGCTACCTATCACTTCCTCACACTGATCTCTTCGTTCTTCTGTGATATAGCCTCACAAGAACAAAATAATTCCTCTTTTACTTCCAGGCTTCTACATGCCCTTCCACTCATAGTCTGTAAATTACCCTCAAATGATTTGACCTCACCTAACATTTCACTTACATTTTAATATTATTCCTAGTACTCTGAGACATTCTTCATAAAACTTGGACAAATGCTGGAAATGTTACAGGTTGATAGGTTAATGGTACAGTTTTGTTAGAGCATTGTTGTGCAATTCTTTGCTCACATATTTTCAAAACCTCTGCTTTATTATTTCTTATTTCATTACTGACATTTGATGAATTGAGTATTCACTACATTTTCATTGTGGAACTTCTAAGCAAAGATCTAAGCAGAGCACTATCTTTTTTTCACTGTGTTGTTCAATGCTGACTTGTCATTGTCCAGAGGTTATCTATAATAAGGACCAATGCTTGTGATAGCATCTATTTTAGGGTTGTTGTAAGGACCAACAGAGTTACCATTAGACCAGTGCTTCATGTATGCTGAATACTATCCATTAGTCATCCTCTGTCCAGCCTCTGCTTAAAGAGGCTTGGGTCCTTTCCTCGTCCAGAAAGATAGACTCACTTGTAATTCCAAGAACATTCAGTATGGACAACCTCCTCCATACTCTCATATGTACTTTCCTTTGAGAATTTCAAAGTATTTCTAAGTCTATATGAATAACAAATGGTGAAGATCTTTTGAGGCTGTCAGTACCACTGATAAAAATATTTAAAAATTACACACAGATTAGCAAGAACAATTTTAAAAGAAAAATACCAATGCCTGGCAAAGTTATACTCTCAAGCAGCCTGTGGGAAAAGAAACCACAAAAGGAAACAAACCATGTTGTTAAAATATCATGATTGTGCTGTCACCAGAATCGTCCACCCCCATTCCCCAATAACAGGCTAGACAGGAAATAATAAAAAAAAACTCTTAAAAATTGTGATAAGAATATTGAAGTGCAGCTGTCCACGCTGATGACTTCTGTCAGGGGTGTGACATTGAAAGGACTCAGTTTTCTTCAAGGATCAGGCCACTGGATGTTTGACCATGCTCCAGTGAGTGTATGAACAACAAAAATTAGACTTTTCTTCTGTTTGTTTTCTTTCTTTCCTCCTTTCTTTCTTTTGTTTTCTTTCTTTCCTTTGTCTTTCTTTCTTTCTTTCTTTCTTTCTTTCTTTCTTTCTTTCTTTCTTTCTTTCTTTCTTTCTTTCTTTCTTTTTTGAGTGGGACAGGCCCCAAGGGTTGGGGGTAGTCTGGGGAGTACTGGAAAATGAGTGTGATCAGGGTGAATGCTGTGAAATAACCAAATCTTATGTTGGAAAAAAACGATGGCATGGATGTCAGACACCTGGCTGAGAGGAGACACGTAGTGGAAAGGAGAGCTTTAGATAAAGAGAAGAAAATCCCAGTTTGTTTAGGGAAACCAACAGTCAAGAAAGCATACTTAGGGAAAGGATAGAAAGAAGAAACAAGTTAATCCTCTCTGACAAATTCATGAAAAGAGGTCAATTTACTAAGCCAGCTACAGCCCAGTAAGCTACAGTATTATAGTTGAGAATTCTTATAAGAAAGGTAAAATATCTCATTAGACATCTAACTATTGCTCTGTTCTAATTCTTTTTTTTAAATTTTATTAACTTATTCTTGTTACATCTCAATGGTTATCCTATCCCTTGTATCCTCCCATTCTTCCCTCCCTCCCATTTTTCCCTTATTCCCCTCCCCTATGACTGTGCATGAAGGGGATTACCTCTCCCTGTATATGCTCATAGGGTATCAGTCTCTTCTCAGTGACCTGCTGTCATTCCTCTGAGTGCCACCAGGTCTCCCTCTTCAAGGGACATAGTCAAATGTGAGGCACCAGAGTACATGAGAAAGTCATATCCCACTCTCCACTCAAGTGTGGAGACTTTCAGAACAGTCTGTTCTAATTCTTATGGCTCAATGTGGATCTACTTTAACAGCAGTCTTCACTTAGCCAAGTTATTGCCCTGGGTCTACTGGATTCTTGTCTCTTGATAAACGAGTTTGCTTATGTCAATAGAATTAATTGATTCAGGGAAAATTCTAACCATCACACCATATTTGAATCTTTGATTTTTTTTAAAAGATGAGATCTTTCCTTTTGTTGCTCTGCTACTTTTTAATGCAGTGCCTTCTCGTTTCTTTAAATCGATGCATCAGTGAGTAGTACAGCTGCCCTAGAAATCTCTCTCTGCTCTCCCCGCATCACATTCCCTTTAATGACTGCTTTAGCTGGTAAGGGTGTAATATCCTCCCCGTTTCAAAATAGATAAAGCAGATAGAAAAAAATATATGTACTTATATATTGTCCCTGACTTGAAAACCACTTGGTCATATTTGTATTAGAAAAAAAAAATGTAATAGTGCTGAGGTGTAAACTTCAGCATCCTTGGTAATTTCTATCACAGTGTGTGTATATGAAGAAAACAAAATGAAACAATATACATTTAGAGCTGTTGGAATGCCACTCAGGTGGGACTCTTGGTCCTGGAAACAATGTCACCTGCCCACTGGCATCTTTGCCCTACTTTATGCTTTAATCCCACTTCATTAATGAATAAACATCTTTTCTGAATTATGAAAACATTTGTGCCCTCATGTCCTCATATTCCTATCCTTTTATTCAGCTAAATAGAATCTCCAGAAGTGCCCATATGAATTCACAGTGTATCTATTCAGTGTGCTTTATCTCTCCATTCACAAATACTCAGTAACTCTCTATTTCCCACATGCTGATCTACAGTATCCCCACGGTTGACATTTTAAACTATTTATTCTATTTACCCTCTAATCTACAGTAAAAATCTAACTTCTCCCCCTTTCTTTGTGTAGAATCTCCTCTGTCATGGTTGAAAGCATCCTTCTGCAAACAAATAGACTTTTGGCTATATTTTTGTGTTTGTTTTCAGGAATCTTTTTTCCCAAGATAGATACTACACTATTTTTATCTGTCTGAAATCCCAGCTAAAATGTCATTTCTCCCTTGCTAAGCAATATAGCCTTACATGATTTCCTCTTTCTCTGAATCTGATTTGTGCTAACATCCTATACCCTCTGAACGATATTTCAGTTTGCACAGTGCTCTCTTTAATGATTGTTAGGGGAAACTCTTTCAAAACAATATTTTGAAATAGTACATTTTCCCTGTAAAAGAGTCTCTAACAAAATTAAAGAGTATTAAAATGAACATCCTCATTAGCTGTCAGTGATGATTAAAAAAACTTGACAAAGAACTATGTTTTAAAAATATATATCTTCCCTTGTTAGGTCCCTACCTGCTGCAGGGCATGGCTGGCATACCCTGCCCACTAGCGAGTACTGGAGTCTCCTCTCCCAAAGGCTCTTTTGGATATATCCAGACATTTTGGTTCCTCCTGGGCTCTTTTCCTCTTACCTCACTCCCTGCCCTTCTCTTCCCCATCTCCAACCCCCCTCTCTCTTTTCTGCTCTGTTTTCTTTTTGTCTCTCCTCCTGTTCTTCTCTCTATGTGTGCCTTTCTACTCTCTCCCCTCCCCCTCCCAATATTCCTGCATTTATATAAAAATAGCTTCCTCTTGCCATTATGTTTTAAGTAATCACCCATAGTAGGATTAATTTAGTAGTCTAGAAATATACCAAGAAGTCAAATTAATAGAGAAAGAATAGAACTGGCATTCATATAAAATGCAGCTTTAACTGACCAGAGAGAAATGCTGAGACACTTGAGACTCTCCATCTTCCTATCAGATTATTGAAACCATGGGACACAGAGGGATATGAATTTATCTCTGCAGGAAAAGTACCCAACCAGAGTGAGAAGTTAATTAACAGAAGGATATTTCACAGGTCCAAGAACTAGGTCAGACTACCTTAGAGGATGAGACTGAAGCCAAGACAAAGGTGGGACAAAGATGACTAACACCATAGCTTCATCAAGGCCACTTAGATGTGCATAACCCTGGCCCCTATTTAAACTTTAATCTCACTTGAGGACCTAAAGATGGATTTGGAGGAGTTCACTGAATCCCTTTTGCTGTCTTCTGAAATGTGGTCTCACTGGGTAAATAGCCTTACACTATGTAGGTTCTTTATGTGGCTTAGTGAGGACCAGTTTCAGAACAGGGCTTGAGGCACAGGAAATGACACCTAAGTGGGAAACACAATGAAACTTTAAATATTGAAACATTTAATAGGAAACAGTGGAGTGTTTTCCTCTGAGTTAAAGTTTCTGCCTCTTCACAATGGAAACAAAGGCAATGAATGTGATGCAAATGCATCCAATTATCATTGTAATTCTAGTAAACAGACCTCTAGCCAGGGATGCAGGTAGGCTAACTGTAAAATTTCACTTCTACTTCCTCTCCTCCAAATCCAATTATCCAGTCCTATCCCTAGCTCTGGCAGCAGACCACCTTCTGCAGCTTCCCTCTCTACCTCCCCCATCTCCAGCCCATCACTCTGATATCCCACTCCAGATTTCCTTTCCCTAAAGCATTACTTTGTCCCAGCCCTCAACTCTAGCCAGCATTCCCAGGGAACAAACCAGCATCATGGACTAGGGAAACCAGTAGGATAAGTGTAGATCGTCACCTATTCTTCCTCTCCTCCAAATCCAATCCACTAGCTGGCATTCCAAGTTGGGTAGAAGACCACTTGCTCCAGCCTCTCCATCTCACTGCCCTTATCTACAGTGGACAGCACACATCCCCTCCAGCTTTTCTTTCTCCAATCATCTCTCTATCCCACTTTCCACCTCCACGAGGCATTCTCTGGGAAGTCACACGCCACTCAGGGCAGAGAAGCAGGTAGTCAGCTTCACGTCTTTCATCCCTATTTGTGTAGCAAACTATGTGCTGCAGTTTACCCTCCTCTCTTTGGCTACCTCAATGGATCTCTGTAGAGCTTCTTCTACAGCCTTTCTCCACCTCTTTCCGTTACTCCATGACCACCCTCCACTCCATCAGATTTACACTGGGACCCCTCCAGCCACGCCTACCAGAGAAGCACGTAGGCTAGCAAATAGGTAGAACTTTACTCTCTCCCTTCTCCTCCATATCTAATCCCAAGTCTCATCTCCAGCTCTGTAACAGACTGCTTATTGTTGTCTTTTCTCTCTCTAATTCAGAGGCAGACAAAGTGACTAATCAGAGAAAGACTTGACAGAATGAGTCAGAGATAGGATACACCCAACTCTTTTGAGAACAGATAGTAAAGATGAGCTATTTAAGAGTACAGTAGAATTGCAACAATAGAGTAGGATGTAGGAGAGAGAGAGAGAGAGAGAGAGAGAGAGAGAGAGAGAGAGAGAGAG
>OU015749.1:49204196-49219387 GCA_907169655.1 Acomys percivali
TTTTTTTTTTTTTTTTTTTTTTTTTTTTTTTTTTTTTTTTTTTTTTGCTTTTGTCAGTAGCTACATTGAGTATAGTCCATATTGTTCATTCCCCTTGTAGTCAGGTGTGTTTAGGAAAGACATTTTAAACACTCATAGGTGTGTTTCCTTGGAAAATTAGTCCACAGTAATAGAAAATTAAAAAGAATACAACAAAATACAATAGTCTAGTTTCCTGGTAATTCTGAAACATAATCCTAGCTTTCTTTGATTGCCAAAACCTAGAATGATACATGCATAAACAGTCACCTTCTCTGATCATGATTTGTTTATCTTTGTGGCATAGTTAACTTTACTTTTTAATAACTGGAGAACTTAAGAACCAATGTGAGAATTACAAAGTGTCAAACAGTGATATCTCATAACCCTGGCCACGTGATAGGATATATATGGTAGATGTTGCTATGTTTTTGTTTGATCCTAAGTGTGGCATGTGAAACAGACTTATGTGAGATTGTGTGATGGTTTTCCACAGCAAAAATAGTTGTGAGAGAACCAGTGATGTTTGTCTACTAGAAGAGAAACCTTAAAGTGTTTTCTGCTAGAAAACGTTCACTCTAGGAATGTCTGAAAATCTGGAGTGATGAACAGACAAATGATGGGACCAATATAAAAGCCAAAAAGCCGTGCCTCTTGGTTTGGACTTATATAGTCCCTACTAAGATGTGTATGAGTTGCCAAAGTCCATACCCTGCAATAAGCAGTTCCTTTACCAGTGGGAGGATATAAGGGGATTCTAAGTAGAGACTCTAAGTAACAGGGCCCATAGAGACAGAAGACTCCACCTAACTAGGTAAGATTCCTATTAGAGGGAGGGAAACCACAACCCATCCTTGGAAACTTTCACTCAAAATTTAAGTTGGGTACAAGATGTGCAGAGATAAAGACAGAGCAGATATTAAGGGAATATCCAACCAGTCCACCCCATGGGAGAGAGCCAACCCTTGACACTATTAGGAATAGTGTCAGATAGCTTGTAGACAGCAACCTTGCAGAGTTTTTCCCTGAGAGGATCCCCACAGCAGTGCCTCTGAAAAGATACTGAGATTCACAGACAAACATTGGGTGATGCATAGGGAGTCTTGAGGAAAAGTGTGGGGAAGGAGAAAAGGAACTGGAGGAGACAGAAGCTCCACAAGAAGACCAGTAGAGCAAACTACCAAGGCCCACAGGGGCTTGCTATGACCAAAATACTAAGCAAGGATCATGCATGGACTGGACATAGGCTCCCTATACAGATGTCGCCAATAGGAAGCTCAACCCTCATGTGGGTCCTCTAGTAATGTGAGTGGGGGCTGTCTCTGTCATGGACTTTGTTGTCAGGTTTTTGATGACCTTACCTTGGTGGGACTACTTTGCCAGGCCACAGGGGAAGAGGACTGGCTTAGTTCTGATGCAATTTGATGAACTGGGTTGGATGGGAAGAGTGCTCCCCTTTTCAGAGGAATAGGGGAGAGGGAGGAGGAAAGGAAGGAAGGGTGAGACTGGAAGGAGAGGATGGATGGGTCTATGACCAGAATGTAATGTGAATAAACAAATAAAGAAAAAAAAAGAATGATGTAGGTACTGAAGTTTTTGGAAGAAAAAATTTCATGAGTTATAATGTAGCTTATTTCAGATTCTAGGGACCAAAATTATAATAGCATGCTGTAGTTTCCAATACCATTGAGTATTGAAACTTCAACAATGAATCCCCAGGCTGAGTAAAGCTGAAAGCTACCTATACCCTCATGACTTCTCACATAATTGATCTTCCGATTCTTTCCAATGTTAGCCTTAATAGCATTTGTTATTTGTGGAAAGACACCTATCCTATATGGATATTTCCATTTAAATTATTTTATCTATGATCTCATAGAAAATAGATTTGTGGTGACCTTAGAGGACTGATTTGTTAAAATACACATGGTAAGTCACTGATGAAAAAACATCATTTGATTTAAATAACTATTAGTTTATGTCATATTTGATAAAATTGTGTCAATTAAATTGTTAATGATAAAGTGAAAAGTTTTATCTAACTCTATTTATACTTAAGGGAAGTATAATGATTCTGATCTTATTATGTATTAAAACACATTTTTGTAATATGTAGAAAAAATTTAAAAAGAATTCGATAGAAAAATGTATAATAGAAAATTATGTCACATCATCATAAAGAATGCAGAGGTCAGAGTAAAGTAATAAAGTATAATGGGGACTTGGGTATTCACATTTCTGTAAATGTTGGTTTTATTTCCTCAGAAGAGGTGATGAGAAGAAAGCCCTACACAAGGTTTATGCATACCTGGCTTGTACCAAGTCCAGACCATTTCTATCTAAGTATCCCTAGGCCTAGGCCAAGAAACTTCTAGCCTCCATACAATCTAATCTTCTGCACGCATAAACCTTGGAGGCTTCAGCTTCTAGCTTTTCTTTTCTTTTTTCTTTTTCTTTCCTTTTTTTTTTTTTTTTTTTTTTTGCTAACTATGCCTAGAATATTTTCAGCCTCCAAGACTTATTGCTGAAAAATCTCATCTTTTCTATTTCTTCCTGAACTCTTTCTGCCCCTCCATTAGACACTGTTGATTGTGATTAGAGGTGTGTCCAAAAGGTGTTGCTGTATTCCAGCCAGAAATATCAAAGGTATATACTAAGGGTGTGTCTGTATCCCAGCAAGATTACAGAAGCCTAGATCTTTGGATAAAATCCCATGCCAGAGTAGCCATGTTGCCAAATTAAAATTTTTCTACACATTTCTCTGTATTGGATTACAGATATCTCTATGAGGAAGAGAAATAAATATCTAAGCAAAATGGAAAGAATTTAATATAAAGTCACAGGGTGGCTAATAGTCCACATAGTATTTCCTTCATAAAATAGTATATAGCCTGACTATGTTTTAGAAGATTTCCTCACTATGACACAGAAAACAAACAAACAAACAAATAAAAAATCCAACTAGACAAAGGATTCTATTGTTCACAACACATTATTCATTCTTATAATAATGAATGATGAAGGGAATAGTTATAATCAGTTATCCATTTACATTTCCTACAGTATAACTGACAAGGTCTTACTGTCATAAAAATTACAAGAAATGGAAGTTGGGGAATGTCTAATTTTATATCAAATACACTATGCATGCTCATGGGTAATTTCTCATTATTTTTCTTTGAAGGGATGTCAGCTTAATAATTACTTTAGGAGAAAGTGTTTGGGAAATTGCAAAATGAAATTCAGTGTTAATTGTTTGGTTCATAAAGAATAAAATGTTAATGTTTGAAGGTGGAAAAGTAATAACTATACTCTGAAAAAAATTTGAGTGAACTCATGAAAAAATTAAATTATGATATAATTAGTTGGACATTTTGGGACAGAACCGTTATTTAAGGATAACAATTTCCAATATTCACTTAATTCATATGTGTAGAATACTTTCAGTAAATTTTATAGTTATGTCCATCTCAACAGAAATGTCTGTACCTACATCTGTCTTTTTTTTTTAAAGATTTATTATTATGTATACAGTGCTCTGCCTGCAGGTATACCTGCAGGCCAGAAGAGGGCATCAGATCACGTTATAGATGGGTGTGAGCCACAATGTGGAGCTGGGAATTGAACTCAGGACCTCTGAAAGAGCAGTCAGTGCTCTTAACCTCTGAGCCATCTCTCCAGCCCCCTGAAATCTCTTAAAACTGTCAGATACAGAAAAAAGTCCAACAGGTCATGACAAATCTTCTTGTCATTATTTTAAAAGTAATATTCCTCTGTTTTTTCCCTCACTCTGATTAAAGAATAAATAGAAATTTTAATATAATAACCCCTTCAAACAACATGAAGGAGAGCTGCTCAGTTTTGATGATGTTGTTTGTTTGTTTGTTTGTTTGTTTACTTTGTTGTTGCTTTTAAAGTATCTGTGGCTTTGAGGAGAACATTATCAGTCTACATGAGAAATTTTCATTAGATATACATATATATCAACTTATACACATTAAAGACATCTTATGGACATATTTAGTAGTGTACATTATTTTTCAGAAATCTTGCTATTTTATCCTCATCTCTCGTTCTTTTGTATTTATCTTATATAATTAGAGCCAACTCATTCTGTTTCTTGTTTCAGAGCTCTTGTACCATGCTATTCCCATCTTTACTTCTCTCTCCAGTGCAATGAACCCTTTTTGCTTCCCTAATTTCTTTGTTTACACCAAGATACATATGAACATCTACAGAGTGGGACCCTGCAAACATTATAGGTTACCGCCATTGCCCTTGCTTGCCTCCTGAGGTGGACTGTTAGTCCCTGTTTCTGAAGACACCAGGCACTCAGAAATACATGGCATAGAGTTATCCTCATTGTATATAGGTTGAGAACATATTCTCTGAGAAAGAGAGAGCCTTCCTGAGGAGCGTTCAAGCTCCCAAAGGATGGAAGCAACCAACAGCCATAGCCAGCTATTCTGAATGCAAACCACAAAATTAACCAGCATAGAATGATAACTCCAAGAGTGTTGTAGTGGCACTGATACCTTCACAGCCAATCTCTAATTTTACTTAAGGTACACTCAACAAGAGGGAAATCATGTTTGTACTGGAAACATAGCATAGTCCCTGCATTTGTGTAGTCATGGAATTTGGAGGAGACACTAAAATTTTCATTTTACTGAAGCAACTGGATATCGTATAAGTATTTGTCCTTAAATTTTTTTCTAAGCTTGAATACACAACTTACAATATGCATTGTGATGCACTTTTGATAATGATGAAATAGCTTCACTTGGACAGTTGTCTTTATTAAAACATATTGTAGAGTCATTATCTAACATTACCAAGGTGATCTGTCTCATATCTGTAATGTCAGCTTTAGTAGGCTAAAACAAGTCACTTAAGGCCAGCCTAAGGATGTAATAAGTTCTAAGCTATCCTGGGCTATAAAAAATCTTGTCAACACAAAATCCTAGCAAACAAAAAGCAATTCTCAAACTTGGAGAACAATCTTGACTTGTCTCCTTTTGTGGAGCATATGCGTTTGATGACCATAGGCACTAGCTCTTTCTACATTTTTTTCTTCAAAATAATATGGACACTGACATAGTTACCATGTGTGTCTCACAGTGATATGGTAAGGTTTAAGTAAGTTGTACTTAGAAAATCTAACACATAATGTGTGTTCCATAAATATGTTCAACCAATTATATGTAAGTATATGCATAACAAATTGTGGAATAATATACATGTAACATAAACAATGATGACAATCAGTGGAATATTTATACATACATACATATATATATATATATATATACATACATACATATGTACAAATAACCATAGTTGGTGAGAAAGTATATGTGCTTGAGTGTGTATTATCAAACATGTTATTTCATTATGTTGTTATTCTTCAGGATACGCTCCTTCCATTACTAATTTATCTATAATATTCCATAGATTTTTCTTCCCTTTAAAGCCTTCGTTGTATGCATTCCAAGATTTCTGGCAATTCCAGTGTGATTGCCAATGTCTCTCTGTACCTATACTTCTACAGCATTCCTGCTTCCTGTCAGCGCTCTGTTTATGTAATCATCTAATGAGGAGAACAGCTGATGTTTTGCTGGCCTATTTCATATTGCTACTTGCAATAAAATTCATTCTTAAGTGCAGCCTCCTAGTCAAATTTCTAGCAACTTATAATTTTGTTTTATATGTTTTACTTTGTATTCAAATTCCAAGAAGAATAACAGTTCTCTATTTTAAAACTTGTGTTCCAATGAACTGGTATCACAAGTGATCATGGCAGAAAGACATTTAATCATTTTCTAGTATGTTTGTCTCTTTCTAACATGGCATGACCTATCCTGTCAACTACATGTCCAGTACCAACGAAACATAGTCTTTTTCTCTATTGTCTTCCTCCCCTCAGTGTCTTTGCCTTTTCCACTGCAAACACATTCAAACATCTGACTCTAACTAGTTTGCTACATCACCGGTAATCACTGATCAAATTTTCTTTTCCAATGTTTTGTTATGATATTTTAAACATTTTAATCTGCATGTGATTCCAGACTCTCTCATTAGCTGCTATTGGGGAACATGTGGTATGAATAAGTGATTGGCTCCACAGGGCAAGAATACACTTTGATCTTCATACCTTCCCATAAATACTGGCCCATAATTTTGGTACAAATATATTTTAAAATCAGATAATTATATAAATATATTTTGTTATCTGATGGGACATATTTTTTAAAAAGTTATAAATGTACATATAGGTATAACATGTAAGAGAAAAGAAAAAGAGTTAATTACTGCTTAACATGAGGTGTTTAATAAGCATTTAAATACCGGACCCCGTGAAGAACTCATTACCACACAGAGACATTTAACAGTCAATTTATCCCAAAGGCCCTTCTATTTTAGCAGTGATTCTTAAAATGAGCTTTCTTCCTGTGTTCATGCTGAAGTCCTTTTATCTCAGAAAACCAGTTCCATTGAAGAAAGACACAGGCTAAATGCTATTTTTCATTCTCTTTTGAATAAAATTGTCAAGTGTAACTACATTTTTTCAATATATAAAGAAATTCCAAGTGTTTCTGCTGTTGCTTAATAGATATCCCGGCAGAGTTCCAAAATATGTGCCAGTTTTAGAGAACTCTGTTTTAGCAAAGGGTAAGTTATGGTTCTGAACTTCTGGTTAACATAATGTTCACTTTAGCATTCCACACTTTGCTTGTTTTGAACCCCTGAATTCCTCTGTTTTCAGTACAGACACTCAACACCTGCCAAAAATAAATCTTAAACTCACAGGATTGCCTGGCATACCTCATTTTAATCAGTAAATTGAAGGTTCAGTAAAGCAAATTTTATGACTATTATCTATCAAATTTCTCTGGAAACATAGTTTTAGAGCACTGTCTCATCTTCACTAACATATTTTAACGAGTTATTTCTTGATAGTATTTATTTTACCTGAGCAAAATATCAGTGCCACCAAAAGAATAACTCTTCGTCATGAGTAATATCTATCTAGAAACATTAGTTATTTCACTTAGACAATGATTTCTCAGTCACTTCTTGTTTTACTAAACTGTATTAAGCACTATGAATAATGTTGGAGCAGGTACAAAAGAAAGGACAGAAACTGTCTCTCAAATTTAAAGCAGAAAACAGATATGAATGCATTCAACTTTGTATAACTGAATAGATACAGGATAATAGCAGAAGACTTGACATAAAAAACAAAGCAATATTGCAATCAGAGCGACTGAGATTTTGCTGTTAGACTAGGAAAGGGCAGAATATAAAGAGAGCTAACTGGGTTCTTCCTGAAAACAAGACGATGTGTGAATATGACCCCAAATACGTGGCAACTTTCCCAATGGCAGGCAGATATGTACTAAGGAGAATATATTTCCAGCACTGCACTTTCTGAAGACTTGCAGTTTATGTTTGGACTGACTACTTTGATTATGTGCTAATGTGTGTTTTAGGAGGTGGGTAAAGGCATAGTTCTCTGGGTTACAAAATTGCTTGTTCCCTACAGTGCTACATAGTGGTGTCTGAGGGTTTCAGGGATGAGAGTAGGCCTGCCCAATCCCACCTAGTGGTCACACACTCTTCAAATCTTCAGATATTTTATTTTTCACAGAGGTAAATGATTTTTCTAAAACCCAATATCTATATATATGAAGCACTATAATTATATATACTAAATGTATTCATTAGCTATAATTCAATGTTTCCAAGTTTTTTGCTTATGCATAAAGAATGCTTTTATTGTATAAGCAGAGCTTTTAGTTTCAGTTATTTCATATTTGCATAGCTACCTGCATTCAAAAAACTTCCAATTTAAGCTAACACATGTGTACTAAATATACATATATTATGAAAATTACTCAAATTCATCTATCGTTAATTTCTAAAATGAATGTTTTATGTTATTAGCAAATATGTAGTTATATAATTTATATTATAAGAAACTACATTATATGTTCCCATCAGGAAATAAATACATAATGCATAGGTTTAAAATCAGATCTTTCTTTTTACTATATACCACACACAATGTAAAGAGCTTCAATGCCTCATAAATGGTAAACATTTTACACACATATGAAAAAATACCTTAATAGTTTGTTCTGGTTTTTATACTGGGAATGAAAGAGAATTAAATTTTTGTAGCTTTTTCTACTTGTGCCTGGGATTTAACCCCTCCCCCCCAAAATTAAAGAAACGTGTCATGGAAAAGGGTGAGAAATGCTATCTTATTCTTGAAATAAATGTATACTACATCGTTTAATGGGGAATTAACCTTTAGTGGGGTCTGAATTTTGCTTTCAGTCATAGAAAGGCCACTATAGCAATAGATGTTTCTGCTGCAAGCACTGTCTTTGTAAAATAATTCATGATTTTTTTTTTTTTTTTTTGGCAGAATCATTGGGAGTACTGGCTAAGTTCCAAATTCCAGAAAGAACAGAAAAGGGAGCAATGATGTGTCTGCCTGAAGATCCATAAGGGATGGGCACTGTAAGATTCTGAAGTGTGAGCTGGGCAAGCTCCAGGAACATTAGAAATGGCAATAGCAGGTGTGTTTTCAAGTGAGGCAAAATTGCTACAAATCTAAGACCTGAAGAGAAGATGCTTAGTTATTCCGGTTTTTTTTTTTTTTTTTTTTTGCCTCCTTACTTTATCCTTATACCTTTTCCCTTGGCTAATTGCAATTTGCACCTTTTCACTTAAATGAAAGTATAACACTAAGTGTAAATCTGAGTATCACACAGTTTCTACCTAATTATCAAACATGAGGCTAGGACCCCATATTTATAGCCATATGGCTTGAAATTAAAGTGGCTTAAGGATGACCCTGATTAAAGCTGCTTTCTGAGGATGAAGCGTACATTAACTGGAAAGTTCCTCAGAGGTGGACACTTGTCCAAATTAATTGTTTAAATGATATAGTCATTATCATATGCTGAAAGAGTTGGCATACATCCACATGGTTAGGTATAGTGCTCAAAGGCATGTGAAATCTTGAATTACATTTAAATAATCAAATTCAGAAATGAAAATTTAAGCAGATATTTATGACTAGGGCCAGGATCAGATGGTTCCAATGAATGTGTAGAATTCTACTTGAGAAAAGTTCTGAGGTGTAAAACAGTATCTCTCTTTATATCGCACTAGGGTAGTGAGACAAAGAAAACCTGATTGCAGACAATGTGAATGCATGTTTACCAATGGCATCTCTAGCTATCTGTGGAGTGCAGAGAATGATGAATGAAGCACATGTTAAAGAGGACTGGGGCAGATTATGGAATGTTTCTTTCTCTGTAACATAATTTCTCATGTGCTTTGCAATTTAAGTTGCTTTAAACAAGTATGCATCATATATTTACACTGATCTTTGAAAGAATAATGCCTGTCTAATGTCTCCCAAATAAGTAATTATTCTATTCTTTGTGCTTTTCTAAACATTCAGATTATTTTCAATGTTTGCGTTTTGCTCTTTATCTCAATAATCTGTTTTGTATGAATTTCCTGTAATGTTAAGTAGGCTTCTTGATTACTACCACTCTGTCTTTGAGACAATAACTTTAACTCATCTTCTCAGTGGATGCCTATGTATACTGAAGCCTGGCAGCCTCTGAGTTTTCTCCAGCACTGCTTTTCAGTACCAAGGGTCATGCCAAAAAAAAAAAAAAAAGTGCCCTTTCTGTCTGCACTAGGGGTTGAGGGAAGAAAAATGAAAAAAAAAAAAAAAAAAAAAAAGCAGGAAAGTAAAACAAAAATCTATGACATCTGTAATAAGGCCTTTTGTTACTTATATCACCTCTATCCTTTGGATATATCCTGGTTGTCTCCTTTCACTATGGTGATGTTTGCTGTAACATTTTATAAAGATCTATCTTCTCTTGTGCTACATACTTTTGTGGGTGCTCTCTACACACTGTGGATTCTTGGTATACATGAACATATAGTATGCAACATTGCATCTTCAGCAACAACCATAGTGCCTGGCAGGTAGTCAACATATATCCGTACTATAGGTGCCTGAGATCTGAAATCAGAGCTTGTGGTAGTGTTTTTCACATTTTAATTTCAACACAATCTCTGAAAAGATTGTATAATAAAGCAAGGTTTATCGTTTTCTGTTTTGAAGACACTCTGTGGACAAGGGAGTTTAATAATACATAAGATGTATTTCCTTAAAATATACAGTTAACAGTTCAGAATGACTGTTCTTTATACTTCCAATTATAGCTATGATAAATAGTACAGACTGTCATAAATCCAACATCAAGGAAGACCCAAAAGCCTATGACTGATACAAATACACACAAGTCCAAGCAAAGAGAAGGTTTTTTTTTTAAGTTATATGGTTTTAAAAACATCCATCTAGATGTCTTTCTAGATTACAGTATACATAGATGCAGTCTTCAGCTACTGTGTGTGCATGTCCTTATGACGCAGATGGATATCTATATTCACACAGGAAGCTGTGTGCTTGCATATCAAGTATGACACCAAAATGAGGGTGCTGATGAAAATAACGGCTCTCTAAGGGAAAACTTTAAATATGATGCTAAATTTGTTTTTCTTCCCATAAGTGTTTATATACCTTGAGCTGAATGTGAGCAAAGCATGCAATTCTGGTGCTTCTATTCCTGTTGTATCACTGATGCACACAATTATTGTAAAATATCACTCTAAATGAAGATTTGCTTTACAGAGGCCATCCCTTTAAATATATCTGGTAAACAATGAAGAACACTTTACTGTAGATGACCAGTATAACTCAACATATCTCTATAGCAACTCTGAGAAGTTCATAAAGAAGAGCATTGCAGTAAAGAACATAATCACCAATTTTTTTCTCAAAAAAGGATTATGAGGTTTCCATCATACATAGCTTTATGTTTAAAAATGAAAATTATGTTTGTCACAGACAATTTCAGGATTTGTAAAGATGCAATTAGGAGAATGGAGTAAAAATAAAAACAATACTTGAGAGTTAGAGAGATGGCACAGTGGTTAAGAGAACTTGGTATTGGCAGAATCCAGATTTGATTCCCAGCACATATAGGTTGGCTCACAACCATCTGTAACTCCAGTTCCAAGGGAACCAATTCATGCCTTTTTCTGACTAAAAGAAGGCACAAGTCATGTACATGGTGTGTGTGTGTGTGTGTGTGTGTGTGTGTGTGTGTGTGTGTGTGTATGTGTGTGCAAGCAAAGAACTTTACACATGAAACAAATAACACAGTAACAAAGTTATGTAAACCACTTTCTCTACACATTGATTTAAACTTGTGTCATGCCAGTTTTACACAAAACACATGTCATACATCACCCTGTGAGAAATGTAAAAAGTACTGTTTTACATCCACTTACAACTTATAATGAAAACAGTGAGGGAGGAGTAGTTAAATAGTTAATAGGGACACAAGTATGAGTGTGAACAAAAGCTATTATGAGTAAGTATGAAAATGTCATAACAATGAGGAGAGGGATGCTAGAGTTAAAACCCAACCCACATAAGCATGAGCCTGATGTTCTGAGTTTGATCCTCATATATGTGAAAGAGACTCAAAATCTACAAAGTTGTTCTTTGACTTCCAATCACCCAAATGTCAATCATAGACACACACACACACACACACACACACACACACACACACACACACAATACAGATATCTACAGAGAACATTTATAAATTAATTAAAATATATATAATGTCATGACTGATATTTTATAAATATGCTAATTAAAACATTTTAAAAAACAAAGGATATATGATAAGAACAGTAAACTGCTCTAGTTTCTTTATCTTTTGTTATCTGAAAAACTGTGAAGTGGGTACTTAAAACTATATAACGTATTAAGACTCAGTCATGTACAAGATACAGTATTTTGCTTTGGGATAAGGGTTTGGTGAAATATATCTATTTGTGACATCCTGAAACAATACCTTAATAAGTGCTTTGGCAGAAGCCAGTAGAAAATGCTAAAGAAAATGTTCTTAATCTTACTGCTACATGTATAGTGGTTATAATTACAGCTTTTGCTTCTAACCTTGTTAAAGATCTTTGAATTGAAGTTCAAGTATAATGTTTCAGTAGATTCATTTCACTTCCAAAGAAAAAAGTGTCATACATAATTATAGAGGAACTCAGAAAAAAGCACAAAAGGCCATCTGTGAGACTATAACAGATGTAGATATTCAAAATATTTTGTTCATTTCTAAGTAGGGAATTCTGAAGTTTAAGTGAATGCTATGTAGGTACTGGAAAATGGAGAATAAAACTGAATATAGGATATGTCATGTTTAATTTCTGTCATTTAAATTTTCTCACTTGAGGATGAAGGGATTACTCAGAAGTTACCAGCACCTGTTGCTCATCCAGTGAACAGGAGCTCACTTCTTGCACCCAAATGACATGTTGAAACAATCTATAACTGCAGGTTCAGGTGATATGACTCTTCTGGTCTTCAAGGACACCTATACTCATGTGTACACACCCACATGCAGACACATAAACCTACACAAATTAAAAATTTAAAAAAATCTTTAAATAAAAGTTCTTCATGTCTTTATAAAATTGATGTCCTATGAAAAAGACAAAGTGAGGGACTGGGGAATGGATCAGTGTTGAAAAGCATTTGCTGCTCTTGCTGAGGACCAAAGTGCTAGAGCTGCATGAGTCTACAGTCAGCCACAGAGAACTGAGTCAAGCTCTTAGTAATCTGATGCCCCTCCTTGGCCTCCAGAGAAACACACATGTATATTTACATACTAATATGCAGAAATACACATGGAAAAGTAAAGTAAAATATATCTGCTGATAATGGATAATGAAAATATGGTACATACACAGTGGAATTTTATTCAAATCTAAAGAAATGGAAGTCTCACACTATTCAAGTGAATGGAGCACTATAAAATATTATACTGAGCCAGGAGTAGTGGCACACACCTTTAACCCCAGCACTTGGGAGGCAGAGGCAGGTGGGGCACTGTGAGTTTGAGGCCAGCCTGGTCTACAAAGTGAGTCCAGGACAGCCAAGGCTACACAGAGAAACCCTGGCTTGAAAAAACAAAACAAACAAAAAAATATTTTACATAGTGAGGTAAATCAGTCCCAGAAAGACAAATGTCATGTGTTCTCTATTATGTGTGGCGCTTAGCTCCAAATCTTTAAATGTGAGTATATGGCTTGATGTGACAGAAACCAGGAAAGTAGAATTGAACCATGCTAGGAGGAGACGGGGGACTGGTAAGAAACTCTAAGGTGTGGGCTGGACAACACAGGTGGATAAGAAAATGTACTGTTCTTACAGAGATTCAGAGTTCAGTTCTAGAACCCTTGTCAGGCATTTCCAAAGGCATGCAGATTTGTGTGATATCAATACCAATATTCCTTTTTAACACACATTTTAAAATCGAAAATAGATTATTTTCCCATATAATATATCCTGTTTACAATTTCCCTTCTACTTCTCCCAGTTTCTCCCTACCAACCTCCCATCTGGATCTACCAACCTTCTGTCTCTAGAAACAAAGGGGCTCCTAAGGAATAATAATAAAGCCAAATAAGATAAACAAAATCAAACAAATCAAAATAGGACAAAAGGAACAAACACTCCTTTTCCCACTCAGGAATCCCATTTAAACACAAACCAGAAGCCATATTATATATGCAAAGGACCTGGAGGAAAAGGGGTAAAAAGATAACAGAAAACTCCATGACAAAATACAGGAAAAGGCACCTTAAAAGGTGCTGTTGAGTTTGCTTGCTGGGCTTATGGACTACCCTTAAAAGTAGGTTCCCCAGTGAGACTGTTGGAGAAAATCAAATTTATTTTCAAGCAGTTATTTATACAAGATAGCTTCTGGGCTAAGGACTAGGAGTGTGTCCAATGCTTTCTCTAGGATCCCATCCATGCAGACTTATTCAGGCCCTTTGCCTGCTGCCTCAGTCTCTGTGAGTTCATATGCATGTTGGTCCTACTGGGTTGGTTGGTTTGTTTTTTGTTTCTTGGTCTTTTGAGACATGGTTTCATTGTGTAGCCTTGGATATCTTGGACTGGCTTTGTAGACCAGGCTAGCCTCTAACTCACAGAGATCTGCCTGCCTCTGCCTCCCAGAGCGCTGGAATTACAGGCTTTGCTTCATTGTGCCCAGCCCTTTTGTTGTTTGAAGGTCTTGTTTTCTTGGTGTAGTTAATTCCCACTAGCACTTATATTCTTTCTGTCTACTCTTTTCAAAGTTCCTTGAGCCCTAATGGGAGAGATTTGATGGAGTCACCCCACTTAGGGCTGAGTGTTTAAAAGTCTCTCACTCTTCTCATATTGTCTGTCTGTGGGTATCTGATCGGATGTTGCTTGGATGACCAAAAAGCTGACACTAGATAGTCCATTGACCTAGAGTAAACAGAAACACCGTAAGGAGTGTACCAATAAAATGACTCTTGGTGAAATTTTGCTATACTCTGATCAGTGAGTTTCTCAGTAGAAATATCTCCTATGGGATATTTCCTTGTTAATGCTATTGCATATCTGTACAAATCAGTGAACCAAAAACTATCAGGTATTTTAAAAAAATGAATACTGGAAGAATATACCAAGGTCTACAACTAAGTTCAAGCTGTGATATTATGTATTAAGAATACAGAGCATTTTTGATTGTGAGCCTAGCCTTCAACAGCTGAGCTATCTCTCCAGCCCTACAAGAAGACCATCAAGGTTGGCGGATCTGGACCCAAGGGACCTACAATAAACTACTGTACCAACCAAAGACAATGCATGCAATAAACTTAGACCCCCTATTCAGATCTAACCAATGGACAGCACATTGTCCACAGTTGTATAGAGAGTAGGGAATGCCTCTGATATGAACTCTGGTGCCCACTATTTGACCACCTCCTATTGGTGGGGAGGTCTGTTGGCACTCAGACAAAGAGGAAGCAGGCTATCTGGATGAAACCTGATAGGCTGTGATCATATGGTGCGGGAGGAGGTCCCCTTCTGTCACAGGCCTAGGGGAAGGGAATAGGGTAAAAGAGGGAGCACAGGGGAAAAGGAAGATAGAAGTGAGGGATAACAATTGGATGTAATCTGAATAAATTATTATTATTATTATTATTATTATTATTATTATTATTATTATTAT
>OU015749.1:49219397-49262878 GCA_907169655.1 Acomys percivali
ATTATTATTATTATTATTATTATTATTATTATTATTATTATTATTATTATTATTTTGGTTTTTCGAGACAGGGTTTCTCTGTGTAGCCTTGTCTGTCCTGGACTCACTTTGTAGACCAGGCTGGCCTTGAACTCACAGCGATCCGACTGCCTCTGCCTCCTGAGTGCTGGGATTAAACGCATGCACCACCACGCCCAGCTCTGAATAAATTATTTAAATAAAAAATAAAAGAAAGAATACAGGGCATAAGATTCCTATTTGAATTTAAATTATTGTAGCTATTTTAAAATGGCACTAATATTTAAATTATTAACTTTCCTGGTTCTGTAAATTTAATTTTATAAAACCACTCTGAGTAGGTAAAATCCCAGGCTAGGCTTGTAGAGATTAAGTTGAATATTTTTATAATAAATATTAGAATTACCTGGGCAGGATGGCTCATCAGATAAAACTCCTGCTCTATAAGCTTGCAAGCTGTTGTTTGATTCTAGAATGCCTAGTGAATGGGGAAAAATTTTTTTTAAGGGTTTGTCTGTTTTTTTTTAAATTAATTTATTCTTTTTACATCTCAATGGTTATCCCATCCCATGTATCCTCCCATTCTTCCCTCCCTCCCATTTTCCCCTTATTCCCCTCCCCTATGAATGTTCCTGAGGGGGATTACCTCCCCCTGTATATGCTCATAGGGTATCAAGTCTCTTCTTGGTAACCCGCTGTCCTTCTTCTGAGTGCCACCAGGTCTCCCCCTCCAGGGGACATGGTCAAATGTGAGGCACGAGAGTATGTGAGAAAGTCATATCCCACTCCCCACTCAACTGTGGAGAATGTTTTGACCATTGGCTAGATCTGGGTAGGGGTTTAACATTTACTGCCTGTATTGTCCTTGGCTGGAGCCTTAGTTTGAGCGGGACCCCATGACCCAAATCTGCCTATCATAATGTTCTACTTGTAGGTTTCTAGGACCCTCTCTGTCCTTCTACTTTGCTATTCTCCCATGCTTCTCTCATCTAGAGTCTCAATAGGATGTCCTTCCCTCTGTCCCTGTTTCCTGGTAAGTGAAGGCTTTCGTGGGACATGCCCCTTGGGCTAGTATGCAGATATAAGTGAGTATACACCATTTGAGTCATTCTGCTTCTGGGTTAACTCACTCATTATGATCATTTCTAGCTCAATCCATTTATCCACAAAATTGGGAATTCCTTGTTTTTAATAGCTGAGTAGTATTCCATAGTGTATATGTACCACAGTTTCTTTATCCATTCTTCTACTGAGGGACACTTAGGCTGTTTCCATGATCTGGCTATTATGAATAAGGCTGCTGTGAACACGGTTGACCAAATTTTCTTGTTGTGTGCTGGAGCATCTTCTGGGTATATTCCAAGGAGTGGAATAGCTGGGTCTTGAGGAAGCCCTATTCCCAGTTTTCTGAGACAGCACCAGATAGATTTCCAAAGTGGCTGTACTAGTTTGCATTCCCACCAGCAATGAAAGAGTGTTCCTCTCTCCCTACATCCTCTCCAGCAGCCAGCATGTGGTGTGGCTTGACTTCTTGATCTTAGCCATTCTGATGGGTGTAAGATGGAAAATCTTATTCCATAAAAATATCCTGTGATCTCCACATACGTGTGCGTGCGCACACACACAAACACACACACATACACATATGTGTGTGTTTATATATATACCATCACACAATAGTACATTTAAAATGCCATTTCACCTTCAATACAATCCGACTCACACATTTGCACTCTTAAATAATTGCTTTAAAATGAAATAATTTTTTTAACTTAGCAGAAATTGTTTTGTTGTGTTTAAGTGCATTCTGTTAAACTCAAGATAATCCTTTAAATATAATTTGAAAACTTTCTCTTCTGGAGAGATTAGTGTATTTTTTTCTAGCTCCTTTTTTAAGAGCACAATTTCTAACAGATGTGAAGAAGATCTTAATAATATCCCTTATATTCATACAGACAATTTTAGAAATAAAGTGTATGTGTTGGAGTCAGCATTTTTTACATTAGTTTGTTTTTATTGAGAGATGATACTTCATAACTGCTATGAGTATGTTCCTTATTTCACTTTCATCAGCATTTTCACATATATATCAGATAGACTGTGGGGAAGGGCAGTACAACCTACAGGCTGGAAGTTTAATAGCAAGTATGCTTTGAAAGAGAGAAGACATAGTTGTCATAGCAACATAATCCAGTCATATTTGTGCTGTTATATTCCACCCTAGAAATATTTTCAAAGCATCACAAAACTGTTTTAACTCATATGTGAGTGCAGTCAGCCCGCTTTTAATATTAAATCTTAAGGTGGCATTAGTACAGTCCATAGTTACAAGTAGGAACAGAGTATCTCAAATTGAATTCAGCAAATTCATCACTTTGGGAGACTTTTACTAAAATAATTTATTTGGAATAATGTACCGTTGATTTTATTTCAAGAGATCTAAAGACAAAAAAAAACACAATAATATTGTAAAAATCATCCCAAGGTTGACCAAATCTCTTTGATTTATTTCCCTGTAGTATTTCAGTGAATTTTACAATAATGGGAAGGTATTATAAGTCTTTTTAAAAGAAAGAATATTAAATTTTCCTTGCATGATTATTTGTGAATGCAGGCATGATTGTTCTAGTCTTGTTCTGTCCGTGTATCTGCTATATGATTGTTGAATAATGTCTTATAAAAGTTATCCACTGTTATGATATCAAATTGTTTTTTTATAAAAAATATCAATAAAAAACAGAAAACATTTACATAAAAGAACATAAATAAGTATAAATTGGAAGTGACACCTTTTATTTCAAAAATACCATATTTTCTTTACTTGCAGATTACTTATCTTAGGAAACTATTACTACATTAATAATTCAAATATTCACATATCTACACAGTGTTCAATTAAAAATGAAGAAGATTAGTAAGAGCACAATACAAAATAAAAAGAAAATATAAATTAACAAAAAAAAGGCATAGCAAAGTGAAAGAACTTGAATATACTACAAAAAGCTGTACTACAATACAATGTAAAATATAAAGGATAAAAATCCAGATTATGATATGGAAAGCCTGATCATAAAAGGAATGTGATGTTATTAGAGGGTTTTACAGAAGGTCACATGTATTTGGAAAGGAATAATGACAGCAGAGATAGAGGAGAAACTAGAAGGGGAAGAAAAGGTTGTACAGTTGATCAAAATGTATTATATGCATGTATGTGATTCTAAAAGAATATTTTTAAATTAGTCCTTTTTGAAAGTTTTGTTATGATTCAGATATACTTATACATATATTTTAATAAAAATTAATGATTACATAATTTGGTAAACATGAATGCATCTGACCATTGAACAACAAAGTAACTGATAACAGGAGAAATCTAAGCTTATGAAAGATACTACCTCCTATACTAAGCTTTTTAGAAAAATTGAAGAATCATAATTCCCCAAATCATGAGTAATATCCAAAAGTACTCATTAAATGATTAATATTAATATCTAAAGACATATTTGTGAGGCAGGAACTATTGAGGACTTGCTTACCCTGTCTTGGTATAGTTTGTCCATTGACACTGCCTGTATCCAAGCATGCACATTTTTAGGCAGAATTCTGTTTGTTGTAGAAACATGGACATTTTGCTCAGTGGCTTGTCTGCCACATTTGAAGCCATCTCCATAAGGAGGTTCTTTGCATCATCTTTATTTTTCATTATTTAAAGTTACTTTTAAACTTAAATATACTCAGTTCATGTTTTCTCCCTCCCCAGAGTTCTTTCAAATCCTCCTATCCTTCCTACCAAGCAAACTTTAAGTCCTTTCTTAATAAATAAAAATGCAATATGACTATAAACTCCCCTAAACTAAAAATACAAAAGAAAACCATACCCCAAAACAAAACAAAACGACAAACAAATAACAAACAAATCACCAACGTGTAACCAAGTGAAATCACACCCAAATATGTGGAGTCTATTATATGTTGGTCAACTGCCTCTAAATACAAGGCCTGTGGTTCATAGATTAAGTGCCATTCCATTGGAGAAAGCTGATCCTCCCTCTCACGGTGGGAATACCTGACTGTTTAGTTGTTAATAGTTACATTAGTTATTACATTTTAATTAATTCATTCATATCTTTAAAAATATAACAAAATAAAATATATTAAGATAAAACAAAAGCTATCACATATAAGTTAGAGAAGCTAAACCAACAAAAGGAAAGGAGGCAAGGGAAGGCGCAAAAATCAGAGACCCATTGAGGAACTCCATAAAAACAGTAAGCCTGAACCCATAATATGAGTGTGGAGGACCCAGTGCATAACTATGCAGGATCCGTGCATATTGCTTCAGTCTAAGTGAGCTCATCTGAGCTTTGCTCAGTTGATCTATAGGGTCTTGTTTTTCTGTGATCTCCATGCTGTTTGGTTCTTACATTCTTGTTAGGTTACTCTTCTGTAGATACATACTCATGAAGCAATAGTTCATATTTCCTCTGGCACTCAATTGTTCATTATTAAAAGACACAGGGGAATCAAATTATGGGAAGGTGGTGTGACACTAATCTTCTAGTTCCATTACATTTGTAGAAATGTTGTTAAATATTTATCTGCAGTTGGCTATCTATACTTAAGGAATATTTATTCCTTTGTGTAGTGTCAAAATCAAGTAAGTATTGAGTGGTTTTTACAACTGAAATTTGTGGCATATTCTATATGTAGTTTAGATAATTCAGACAGTATTAAGCATATTTTAGAATCTGTTATTGATTCTTTTTTAGATGATATTATATGTAATCATTCTGCATATAGGGTGAGGAGGGTGCAACTGAACAGTTCTTCAATTCAAAGACCTTGTTTCACTTTGAAAAGAGCTAAGATTTTAAGTAAGATAACCTCTCTTTAAAAATATAATACAAATTATAGACCTGCAAAGTCATTCAGCCAGTAAAAGAACTTGTTGGTGAGTCAATCTACAATATCTGCATAAGGACAGAAAAGGATTACAGATGCCATATTCTGTTGCAAACTTACACACTCATGTATGTAGCACATGTAACAGCTGATAAGCATATCATCTGCACAAAAAAATCATCAAAATCAGTACAAAGGCAAACATTTTTAGATTAAAACCTTTGGTTTCCTTGCTGCACTAGTAAGCATCTCTGTAACACCTAAATGCAATGTGAATATTCCATAATACAATATTTTAATTATGGATAAGACATTTTGGAAATTATTTGAAACTAATTCTAGTGTAAATTAGGAGCCTTTTAACCCGAAAAAATATTAAGGAGATAGTATTTAAGGTTAGATGCATTTATTAATTTGATCAGATGTATTATACTATGTAATGATAAATCTACTAGAAGGAAAAATCTTTGTGATTTTCAGTGAAAAAGAACACTTTTCTTAAATCCATGGAACATATTTGGTTCAGACGCTATTATTTAGAACAGGAGTTGTTTGAAAACCCATAGCAGCAATTTTGATTAATTGGTTGCACATTTATTATTTTTGTATGTATAGATTTAAGGCAAATCTTATGACTGGGGTTAAATTATTTTTCTATTTTCTGTTGCTATTATTATCCTATCTTTAAGAAAAGTTGGTTTAGCAAGTCATGGTGGCAATTTCATTTAACCCCTGTACTTGGGAGGCAAATGCAGGTGAGTCTCTAGATTCCAGGCTATCCTTCCCTAAGATCAATTTTGAGATTGCCAGGGCTACACAGAGAAATCCCTTATTTATGAAAGGAGAGAGGATGAAAGGCATAAGAAGAGGAGAGGAGACAGAGAAGAGATAAGATGAAAAATAAGGAAGAAAAGGGTGGAATAAGAGGAGGAGAAGGAGGAGGGGGAACAGGGAGAAGGAGAAAGAGGAAAAGGAGGAGGAGGAAACATTGGTTAGTAAATATAAGAGTAAGTCAACTCAAACTGAGTTAAACAATGTCCCCCACCTCCCACTTTGAATCAGAAAGTAGTAACTGGAGGATGAACCAGCTATACAAGCTGGAGGTGCAGTAGTTAATGCATTCTATAGAGTACCATCAGTCTCCATTTTCTCCTAGCTCCAGTGGATGTAAATAGAAGTTTTCAGGTAGCGGTAGCATGAAGTTTCTTTCTTTTTTTTTTAAATTTTATTTTATTAATTTATTCATATTACATCTCAATGGTTATCCCCTCCCTTGTATCCTCCCATTCTTCCCTCCCTCCCATTTTCCCCTTACTCCCCTCCCCTATGACTGTGACTGAAGGGGACTTCCTCCCCCTGTATATGCTCATAGGGTATCTAGTCTCTTCTTGGTAGCCTGCTATCCTTCCTAAGGAAGACACAAAAATTCTGTGCACTCCTGTTTCACAGATGCCCTATCAGCACTATGCTTTTTGTGTGTCATGGTTATCTTTTCACCAGATATCCAATTATCCAAAAATATGTACCTTGAATGCAACAATAAGACTCACAACACCAGCTGGATGCAAGAGAAATTTCCTTCAGTCTGACTACTTCAATACTGATTATCAGCTCTTCCTGGGTCTTGAGACGATGACACTTCATAGCATCTCTATCATTGTCAGGTTTCAGTTGTTTATTCCTACAGAATCAGGCTGAAATTGCACCAGACACCTTTTCTTTAGAATCCCGATTCTATCTTTAGAATAAGTGGTTCTAAAGTTCCGTAATCATTTGAGGCAAACACCACATCTCTGTACACACACACACACACACACACACACACACACACACACACACACAGACACACACACACACACACTGAATATCCATTATTCTTTTTTATGTTACTTCTCAATTGAACCCTGATTAACATATACTACTAAATATTAATGTTTATGAGACAAAATTCTTGGATACAAAAAGCAGTATGAATATAATAAGTTTGGCAGAATTGCTGTTAAGAATGTGATCATATTGTACTCTTTTCTATAAATATAAAGACAAAATGTTGGCTCTTCAGTTAGGAGACATTTCGAGGTTGCAAGTTCTCTGTAAGACAATGTGCCAAGAAGTATTTTTGGTAATAAAAATTCTTCAGGACTATTATACATGAACTGTTTTAGTTATTATATTTATACTTCACAGTTATTACATACTTTAAAATATTAACTCAATCATACTTTTTAAAAAATATATATTAACTTATTAAAGACAGTGAGACAACTTTAAAAGACTTTATCTGCCTTAATAATTTTTATTTCTTCTTCATAAAAATTACATAAATCCATATTAAAAACATCCAAACCTTTAATGGCCAATGCTTTTTAGTACTAACTATAACTAAGGATTTGCTTAATAGTCTTGAGTCAGCTAAGTTTTTTAATATTGTATAGTATATCCAACAGTTTATGAAGCATTGTTTTCATTGTTAGGAATGTGTTTGTTTGAATTGTGTTTATAATCCTTCCTTATAAGTATAATTGGGCGTGTCAAAGCCTATATATAATCTTTAATATTTTTAATATAAAATCATTAACTGCTTTCACAAATTATAAACACCTACTGTGATAGCCACTATTATAGAAAAGGAACCGTGCCTTCAAACATTAGCCAATGATTTTTATTAATATTGCAAAAATTGACTTATCATTAAAAATACTGATTAACTTAAATATTGTTAATTATTATTTCTTACTATAATTTTAGCTTTATGATTTATGATTTTTAGCCATTTGTTTTAAAGTGACAATCTCCCTTGTTTATAATTAATGGATAATGTCCAGGGAGGGACAAATCAAGCATCACCATAAACAACACGCATCTCTATAAGCTTTCAACTAGTGAACGATACATTACTATGGTGTTCTCAATTCCTGAATTAAGCAACCACCCCTCTGCACTTGTGCTTTTTACCTTTGTTTCTCTTCCAGGCTCACAACCAGTTAAAACATGTATTACATGTCACTAAAACATAAGTGATATGCAATTGTACTGTCCCTGTTGTCAGAACAGAGCACTATCACACTTCCAACTTATTTAATTCATGAGAAGGCAAGTTATTTTGATTCTCTATATACTTGACTAGACCTGTGAAAAATAGTGCATACCTCATAGAATGGTTATCACAATACATTAATGTACATATGTGGCAACTTTGGTAATTACATGGTACTCATTTATCATTGGATAATTGAATATTAGTGAGCAAAATATATCTATGTTATCTTTGTTATTGTAAGTATTAAATATTTATATGTATCAGACACTTCCTAGCTTGTTACATTTTCATTAAGCTCTCTGTATCTTTAATTTTGCTCCACAATATGATCAGCGAATCAGTAGGTCAGGGCCTTCTTTCCATTTGCTCTCAAATATGTATTTTTGTTCTTGTATAGATGGATATTATAATAAATATACTCAATACCTCATTTGAAATGTGGAGCAAATAAGCTCATAAATAAGCATCTTGGTGGGACTTTTAAAACTGGAACAGGTGTTAAGGACCAATTTGTGAATATCTGACATGTTTTTAAATTTAAATCTTTCACCTAGAAACATCAAATTTAAAATGCAGTGCTTAAATTGTGATTCTAGCAATTAAGCCAGGTTCTCATAATGGCCCATCCATTTAAAAGGTCAAAAATATTTACACTGTGTGAAATTTAGTAATTGAGCTATGTGTGAAATATAATAATTGGTTCATCTGTCAATTAACAATTTCAGCAGTCAGCAATTAATTTCTCCAAAGCACCACCACCATGTGTGCATTGAAGAATACGATCTGTATCTATGAAGCTATATCTTAGCTGAGTGCTATCTGAAGAAGTCATTTAATTGAAACACAGACCAGCATACTACAGGACTTTCTTTGGCTAATTGTTCTTTAGAGATTGGTGGTATACTACTATTGCTCTTCCAAACCTCACAATATTAACATTAAATAAGGTCTTGTCCTTTCCTGATGAGGAGTGGAATTAAAAAGAAGTAGGAGAAAGACCACTGATCAGTATATATATGTATATATATATATATATATATATATATATATGTATGTATGTATGTATTATGACCTAGGTCTATGTGATCTAGGTGGAACTAAATACCTGGATTAAAGTGTTATCTGACTGGAATACTGACAAGTCCTTAGTACCCACTTTTAATCCCAAACAATGTAGGCAATGTTTACTTTGTAGAAGGAAGGAGCCTTTTCAAAGTGATGTCTTATTAGGGGCAGACAAAATGACAAATCAGAGCAGGATTTGACAAGTGAGTCAGAGATAGCAAAAGCCCAACTCTTAAAAAATAGCAAATGAGTGTAGGATAAAGGAGAGAGAGATTATTCGCCTGATGTAATTGTTTTCACAGAGGCTTACTGCCTCAATCTACTAAAATAGTCTTGAAAGCTCCTAGTCTCCATAAAATCTAGTCTTGGCCTAGAATATTTTCAGTCTCTGATATTTAGTGCTGAACAAATCCACCATCTCTAGTTTTTCTTATTTCTTTGTTGTTGTTTTGAACTCTGGTTGGCTGGTTCAGTTTAGTTCTTCTGGCTCATACTCGTCCCCTGGCTGACTGATTCATTTTGACTTCTTTCTCTGCATTTGACTGAATTGGTCTGCTTGACCTCATACTAATTTTTGCAATGTGTTCTAATCTATTGTTTTCTTCTCATTCTCTGGCTCATTCTCTCTTCACCTGTTTCTAAATTGTTCTATCTTTGATGCCTGTCTGTGAAACTCTCCAGGTAAATACTGCCTCAGAATTCCACAAATTGAACTGCCACAAACACAACTCTACTGAACTGCCACTCAAGTCACTGACCCAACCAAACATTCTATAAAGAACTGACTAGAATTCGGAGATCTGCATGCCTCTGCCTCCTGAATGCTGGGATTAAAGGCATAAAGCACCCCATCTGGGTTTAAACTTTTCTTCACCTAAAACTTGTTCTATACTAGGCTGGGTCTCTGTCTTTTGGATTAAAGGAGTGTCTGCACTGAAGCCATGTTGTTGAGTTAAAAAAATCCCTCTACATAGCACAGGGTACAGTACAGAAAGAGGGAAGAAGACAATACATCAGAGTACAGTAGAAAGTTCAGTAGAAGAGACAGTACAATAGAGTTGAGTACAGTTCAGTCCAGGGTGAGAGGTCCAGTTCTGTTGAGGTTGTACAGTTCTGTGCATTTCAGTTCATGGAATTCAGAAGGAGAGCAATTGAAGCACAAGCTAAGAGAAGCCAGTTTGAATAAGTCAGCTTGTAGAGGAGTTCAAGCCAGAACAGCTGAGTGGAACCAGCCAGGCAAAATTCAGAAATAGCTAAAAAGGATGGGCCACCAAGACAACAATTACATGAGACAAATAAAAGTTACTTTTACAAGGACTATATTTAAAACCATCGAAATGTGTTTTAAATTTACATAGGAAGCATAAATGTCTACCAATCAATTTTGAATGTGAAGGGCACACAGATCACAACCACAGCAATGAACTAAATTCTTAACTCTAATGCTCTTAATTAACTTGTCCTTTAGGATATCAAATCAATATTTTGTCATGTTTTATGGCGAAAACTGTAAAATTTTCATACTAAATGTAAAAAAATAGCTTCAATAATTACTTCTTATATCACCAGTGATCACTAAATGAAAACAAAATATATACTGATTTTATAATAGACAGGCAGTATCCACCTCATCATTGGAGCTGAGATTCGTTGAAAAGTCATAGATATAACATATACAATTCTGGGAATAGGTTAGACACAGGAGTACAATGCAACTTACTTTTATCCTTATACCTCAGTGTCCATTTCCATTTTTCTATCTTAGTTATTTATAGATGACTAAAGCAATGTACTATAACAAAGTAATTATTCTGAACATAAGGTAAAACTCAGTTCTCTAGAGTATACAAACTGTAGTTGTAAAGGCCCATTTACAAATTATTGAAGGTTGTCTATCAGACAAATGCCTTACTAATAATCATATGCATTATCTCTACTGTTCAAAACTAATGTCCAAATTAGCTAAAATTACTAAATTTGGCATTCTCTTCCTATAACAAACATTTTTAATAATTAAAAAATGAATAACTGTGTCCTTGATCTCAAATTTTTAATTAGAATATATGAATAAATGTGTCTGTTGAGTAATGAAGCACAATCTCTAATTTTGTGCCATTTTTAATGGAGTAAATAAATATCACTTATATGGGTCTTCCTTAAATATTTATATTTAAGTATATGTATATATATTCATACATATATATTACTTAAGTGGGTGGGTAACTGTGGGAACAGGTTAGGAATATGCATTTCAATTTCTTATGCTTTGGTATACCAAGGAACATTATTTTTCTTCTAAATAAATAGGAGTACAGTCATACTGTTCTCATAAATAACAGAATATAAATATCATATAACCATTAAAAGCAGAGTTCATGAAAGTTCAAAATATTTGCCATTGTACTAGCCACAGGGGGTGGAGGAAAACATGAGATAATATTAAATAGAACACCTGTTTGTTCACTTTTTAAAAATAAAAAATGTGTACAAAACCAAGCAAGAAGACAGAGATAAGGAGCCAATATTCTGAGAAAATTCATCCAGTTTTCTGTACAGCTCAGGAGGTTGTTTCGGGTATTCTGATGAGTTCACTGAAATATAGGCGTTGGTACTCCAAGTCTTCAGTAGTGGAAATTGTGGTGTTGTAAAGGAAGATGATGGAAAACTCAAGACATAAATGGCTCCCCATTTATGGGGATGCAGAAAAGTTACCCAAATATACACAACAGTGTCAGAAGTGGAAATCAGGACCCACATAAAGAAGTACAGCATCCGAGACCTGAATGCATAAAAGAAACAAGCCAAACAAAAAACCAAAACTAGGAGCAAGTCAGGAAAATTTGACATGCTCAGTTCAGAATACTGTGTGAATGCGAACCAGGATGGTGGGGGAAAGGCTACATTCTTCACTCAAAGGCCGAATGGCACATTAATGTCTGAAACATCTATCCATGGAGTTCAACAAAGACTTGATTTCAAGAGTCATCTTCTCATCAATGAAATTTAAGAGGAATATTACAAGAGCATATTTAAGCTTAGTGGATGTGTTGAAATCCCAGCAGGAATTACTGTGAAAATGACTCTTGCTAAGTCTGCTCATTAAAAGTGCTCTTTAATACACTCTGACTGTGGAAATGAACAAGACAAAAATATTTCCCTGAAGGTTCCAGTAAGCAAGGGATAATTTAGTTTATTTGCTTGTGATTTCTTACAGCATAGCCCTTTTATACCAACATTCGTACCTTTGACAATGAGTAATTAGAGAAACATGCATGAAAAGATATGAGAGAAATGCAGTTGATTTGAGAAAGCAGGCTGCTGTTCCAGAAACAACCCCTTCACAGCAATGGCAAAGAGTAGCTAACTGAACAATTTTGGATTTGGTGAATGAAATCAGAGCAGACATCTGATACACTGCCAGGTGAGTTTTAATTTACCAGTACAGATTGAAAATTTGTTCAGAAGCAATAGGGTCTGCAAAGCACAGACACATGAGCACTAGCACTTCGAGGGAATGAGATTCATGTCTAAAGATCAGGCAGAAAATGAATCTGGAAAGGTACATAGAGATCCAATGATGTCCTAGTGTCTTGGCTATGGAATGGTTTACGTGGGTTCAGAAGTATGTTTTATTTTCTCTAAGAATAAAATCACATAATTGAAATATTAGGTGTTTCCCAAAGTTCTCTTTTGTTAATAAACATTATTTTTAATGATTGTTCATTCTAATTGCTAAAACACAGGCCTAGAATATATCAAAAAGGCAGATTATTTACTTCCATTACAATGAGATAAGTAATGTTAAGTAAAATCAAATGGCTGATATTGTGTACATTAAGTTTAATATCTTAGAAAATATGATTAGTGGCTTGTAGGTCTTTAAATATTTACTACGTACATCATATACTACATACTCCAAATATTCATGAATTTAAGGAATAAAAGAACGTCTATCATGCTGAGTCTTCTTGAACTTATCCTAGAGGTACAATATCCAACAAGCTCTAAGACTAGCCTGAGTTCCATATTTGTCCTCTGGTTCAGACTGACGTTACTGCCTGCATATAGCCCTCCCACCGTACCCCAAATCACAAGGACCAGCTGCTTCACACTTCTCAGTTTGCTGAGCCATAGCTGCGGTATCAGAAGCTCTAGACTTTGCTATGGGCACACATCATGTGTGCCAGCCCAGCTTGAAGAATCTTTCAGATTCTAGCTAGGAAATATTGCATTCAACCTACAGTCCTCATCTTTGTAGCGATCCTGTGCTCCACTGAGGCTGAAGAGTTGGCTTGATCTTAGTCTGACTATACTTTCCCCAATGCTCAGACCTTGCATTGGTTGCAGATCCTGAGCCCAGCCACACTCGGTTGAGCATGGCCTTTTATTCCAAAACTCCATTCTTGGCTCTGCTTCCATATTCTGTTCTAGTTTGAAAGAGAATGGTTCCCATAGGGTCAGATGTTTGGAAAGCTCATCCCTAGATAGTGGAACTCTTTGGAAATGATTAAGAAGTATAGAATTATTAAAGGAGGTATGTGCCAGAATATTTAGAAGTCCAGCCTTCCAAGTCCACTGTTGGAAGGACCGTGCTGTTGGAAGTTGTAGTCCTCCCTGTCCAGATAGCCATCCTGGTCTTAGAGCTTGGATATTGTACCTCTAGTATAAGGTCAAGAAGATTCAGCATGATAGACCTTCTTTTTTCCAGATAGCTCATTATTAGAGGCAGGACTCCCTCTCTGCAACAGGGCCTCCTACTCTTTGCCTGACTCCATCTGAGGAGTGTCTTTAGACATATATACCACATTTGCTATATGACCCTTGACATAGTTTCCTGCTAGTTCTTCCCTCTCTGTACCTATAGGATAATTAACTATTGTTTTCTTGTTCAGGTGATAGGAGTGTGGTTGTAAATTCAAAATAAGCATCCTTAACATACCTGTTTCCAACCAATTGTGTACACCTATACTGCAAGCCCCTACCCACTCTCAAAGGACCATATACCTTTTGTTCTCCCTGAATAAAGTTGAACTATTTCCTGGAAGTGGTTCCCAGACTGTTTGATCTCCTTCCTGTTTGCTGCCTTCCAAGCTCTGTACCTTGACTTCTGGCCTGCTTGCCTTATTGGGTTAGTGGCCAACCCACTCCTAAATCCCCAGACTAGCCTGATTCAAACACCCTGCAAGCCAGCACAGTCTATGATCCCCACCTGCATCATTCCCAGCTTTCAGATTTATCTCCTGTGGCACACATTGAGTCCAGAGAAGATAAAGTCATGAATTGTATGCTATTAAATTTGAAAGGCTAAAATAAATGGAGTTTCTAGATTCATCTAAACCAAGAAATTTAAAACAAGTAGATATCAATAGCAGTTGCTTAAAAGGTCAAATAAGAATAAAAAAATGTATATTTTATGCCAGAGTATGTTTCAAATATGTAATTTACGTTTTTGGTTTTAGAGAGGTTACAGTTAAGAGAATCCCTTCAGGATCAGATAGCTAACTTTTTATTTGTAAACATTGTTGAGACCGAGAAACAATAGAGGTTTTTGAAGCTGGGCAAAAGGCATTTTGAATTATGATTTGGCCATGAGCCCATACGTTTCAGGGAGTGGAATGCGGTAGTTTAAGTGAGACTGGCTCATATATTTGAACACCTGGTTCTCAGCAGGTGAAAATGTTTGGGAAGGACTGGGAGGCATTATTAGAGAAGGTGTGTCATCAGAGGAACTTTGAAATGTCAAAGATTCATGTTATTCCCAGTGTGCCTTCTGTTTTAAAGTTGCCTTAGTTAGTAATTTTCAATGCTGTAATAAAGCACTACAACTAAGCCAACTTAAAAAAAAGAAACCATATAATCAGGCTTATGATTTCAGAGGGTTACAGTCCATGATGATGGAGGGAAGGCATGGTGGCAGGAACAGATGAGAGCTCCCACCTGACAGGTCAAACAGAAAACAGAGAGTTTAGATTGTATCAAGTTGACAAAAACCTAACCAGAACGGTTGACATCTTGAGAACTTGTTCCATATACATTACTGTTAAGTCATTACTTTCCTTTCTTGTTCATCCTAAATATGTAATATTAATATAAATAGCAAAATATTTATATCATAATAACCATTCCAACTTTTTCATTTAAAATATATAATTTATTCATTAATACATTTCATTACATCCAGATTGTTATCCCCATGTTTGTTTTTTCTCATTCTCCCCCTTTCCTCTTCTGCCCTACTCCTTTCTCTTAGACCTCTGTCGGGAGGGGCCCTCCTCCCCCAGCATCTGGCCACAGCCTATAATGCCTCATCTAGACAACTTTTGTAAGTCTGACAGTCTTTATAACTTCCCAAACTTTAAACTTTAATTTCTTTAAACTATCCAACATTTTTTCAAAATTCAAAGACTCCCTAAAATATTGATATTTCTCTAATATATCCACAGTCCTCTAAAATATGTGTTTTCTCTAAAATCACCAAAAATTTCAAGCTCCAAAGTCTCTCTAGAGCTGTAAACATTTCTACAAAATACCAAAGGAAATATAAGAAAATAAATAAAAACAAAATAAAGAGTTATTAAGTAGGTTTGGAGGCACTTGAAGAAAATTTATTGAAATGAGAGAAAAGTAAAAGGAATAAAAGAAATGAATTGAATCACAGCTGAAAGAAAAAGCAAGATTCTGGAAATTTTAAAAAATTATTAATTTTTACAAATACATTTATATTATTACACATATATACAATAAACTACCTATAGCAAGAAGAACCATGACACAATCGGGAATTATATAAATGTTACATTCTTAGTGTTTTGGCTATTTTTATTTGACAGCCTTGAAGAAAACATCTTTCCTATATTGGTGCATCTAAAATTCTGAATGTAAATCATTATTTATCATAACTTGTCATTATTGAGTTAAAACATCTATTTAGACATAAAAGCATTTTAACCCCTAAACAACTAAGCTTAATTGAGAGAAGCTTTATGTAATAAAATATAGTGTTTTCCTCTTGAGGATATTGGAAATGTAAAGCAAGTAACAAACTTTTTATATGATGACTACTATACAATACCTCAAAAGTGGTGACTATATCTTCTTATGAATTAAATTCTCGGTACACATATGTTCAGTTGGTCATTACAATACATAACTAACAATAATTATATATTTTATTATGTTTTATAAATAAGGTTACTTTAGATTAGTTCTCTAGGGGTCATATTAAAATTTTTGATATTATACATATAATTTTTTGTCTTCAACTGGTATCATCATTCTCAAATTGTATAATCAAAAGTATATTATATATTATTTTCTGTACCTATTTGAAGACCCAGAAAGTCTTGATCATTCAAATACACCTGCTTCTAGACCAGTGTTTTGTGTTTACTCATATTTCCGAGGTTCCTTGAACACATTGCCAATTAGGAAATCTCATCCATTAATTTCATGTTATTTTGTTATAATATTTTTGTCATATTTTCTTCTAAAGAGTAAGATTCTATACTTATGAGTGTCATTTGAGTATTGATAAGGTATAGTTTAATATATATCATGTCTTTTAACAGTTGACAATCACCCCAACTTTCCTTTACTCAGTCATCTAGTGGAGCGCCTCTTTCCTTTAATGGTCTAAGCACCCTCTTACATGCAGTATTTGCATTCTCATAAGCCATGATAAGTTTCAATGCCTGTTTGTTGTCAGAATCTGGCATCACCTTATCCATAGCAGATCCTAATCTCTGTAAAAATTCGGTAAAGGGCTCCAAAGGTCCTTGGAACACTTTAGTAAAGGGAATAGTTGTTTTCCCAGGCTCCTCTACCAGCTCCCAAGCTCTCAAGGTTGCCTTACGACATTGTTCAATCACTCTATCTTCAGCTTGAATTTGTTCTCTTATGTTAGAATATTGTCCTTCACCTAGCAATTGATCTCTATTAATATTTATTCCCTGGGTAGTATTTTCTTGTTCTATTTTTATAGCCTCTGTTCGCCACCATGATAACCACTGTAACTGTTGTGCTGCTTCCAATACCGCTGAAACTAAATTTTTCCAATCTTGGGGAACCAGTCTATTCTGAGTAGCCCAGCTGTTTAACATTTGTTTAACGAAGGCAGAGTGCATACCATATTTGACGACGGTTTCCTTAAAATGTTTTAAATCCATCATGTCTACAGGACGCCAAGCCATTTCATCATAACCCTCAGCACCATTTTGTGCGGGCACATGACTTACAGTGACTGGAAAAGCTGAAGGTGTCTGGGCGACTGTGGAGGTGTCCTCCACTGAGACATTTACTTCCAAAGACCTTCTGGTTGGTCTGGCTTCCTCTGCCTCTGGTTTCTGACCTTCTCCATCCTTTTTAACCAAAGGTGCCTTCTGCTTTTCCAGCCCTTCTAGATTTTTCTGTATTTTACCCATTTGCTCAGTCAAGTCAGTAATTCTTTCCAAAAGGATAGAGCTTATTGACTCTTCTGTTTTTTTCTGGCTTTCCGGTCTCTCTATATTCTGTCCTTCATCATTCCCAATGACCTAAAATTCTATCCGCTTTCCCATCCCTTCATTTTCTTTCCTCAGACTTTCCATCTGTCCAGTCAAATCTCCAATCTTTTCTAAAAGGACAGAACTTACTGACCCTTCCGGCTTTTCTATGTCATTAGCCTTTCTTCTAATCCTTCTAAGCATGAAATATGGTAATAAAAGGACAATGAAAAAACAGAGAATTCCCTCTAAGTATAAGGCAGGAAAGAGTTTTGCAACAGCAGTTGTGACTTTGCTGATACCCTGAAACAGCATTTCTATACCGTCGAATACTGAATCTTCCCCCATACCATTAGAAACTGTGGAACCCATCAGGCCCCACGTCAGGCGCCAGATGTTGGCTCTGTTTCTTAACAATTAAACTTTATTATACAACCCAACTAGCTTACACAAGAAGGAAAAAAGGTTAAAGGGACAAAAGAGTGAACCTTCCGGTATCCGTTCCACAGGATGAGTCCTTAGGTGTCTCTCTGGCCCGCGTGATAGTCCAGCCTGTTCGCTTTCTCCACATGCTCTCCCCAACCCCCGGCTGATCTGTTGTTTTTCTCTTCCCCACCTGCCTGAGTCACATGGGAAGGGCGGTCTCCTTCTCCCGTTGAGGGTCCATTAGGAAAACAATAGCCCAGGTGGGGTTCCCAGGTCTGCTTCCTGAATTCCAGGCCCAGGATGGCTCCACTCAGTCTATCACAAGGTATTCATGGGGTGCTCCAAGGGTAAAGCCCGCCAAGATTGCTTCCACCTGTGACAAAGCTTAATCTTTCCCACAGTATAGTTTAATATATATCATGTTTTTTAACAGTTGACAATCACCCCAACCTACATTTCATTTTTCAAAGTTGTAACAACTTACATGGATAAACAAAGGGAGCGAACAGTTAGTGCATAGCTTAAGGTAATTACTATCAACTCACTGCAGAGACAGTCTACAAAAGGTTACTGATAGTGTACCAGATATTAAAAATTAAATGCATTACATTACTATAACAGCTGCTATTTATTTTGTTTTTGCTTCACAGCAGGTACAATCAATATTGTTACAGGCATAGATTTATGAAATTTTCTCCATGGGTAGTCCCATTAGAGAGAATGTTTGCACTCAAACACACAGTTTCTTTTAATGTACATTAATATAATACATTGCAAGAAAAAGAAAACTCTTAATGTACCATATACTATAATAATTAAACATTGAATGACTCTAATAATTAAATGTTCAAAAAAACCAGAAACTGTGAAAACTGTATAAACAATGCCTCTCATGAATTATGATGCCATTTCCTTTTGCCTTTATTTCATGCATCTGCTAGTACTCTCTATGAGACTGACATTTAAATTCATTTATCAAACTCCCTATGGCACTGTTTTATGTCCTGTTAATGTAGTGATAAAGAAAGAAGACAAGATGTGTTGTGTCTTGAAGCTCACAAACATTTATGGAAGACAGACAAAGACAGTAATAAGCAGAACACCTCAATAAATGTGACTTCTTTCTATATGGCTGAATGCCAGAGAGAAGACAGGAATAAAGAAAAGGGCAGCCTTGGATAGACTGTCACTCTTCAAGGGGCAAAACAGATGAATTAAGGCATAAGGTATAACATGCGTTACAAATTCAAAAAACAAGGAAAAACAAAAGGGAAGAAAGTATTTACTGATAGTCCAATGGTTTAGAAACAGGCAGATCAATAGGGCCCTGAAGACTTGGTAAAAGATCTGAGTCTCAGTCTAGATGCAATGCGTATCATTTGTAATAGTTTCTACAAGGAGCTGATCATTTATGTTTGTTTTAAAATTAAATAAATTTTGTAATTTATGTGTTGAGAATCTTAATTGAGTAGATAAATTCTCCTTTGGTCCTCTACATTTGAATACTGGGAGAAACTGTTACTTACTTATAAGTCTTAGTTATGTTATTAGTTTTCACAAAAAATTTCCACAGTTAACAAACAATTGATGAGTTCAAAATTTCTGTTAACATATTTAATCTTTTTATTGCAATTATTGTGCTTATTTCTTAATTTCCCCCTCTTAGTGAAAAGAGGAACAGCTGCTCATAATCTTCTATGTTCTTTTTATAAACTGGAAATCTATTATTAAGTAGTCCTTACGTTCATTCTGCTTATACACAATCATACAGATTGACGACTATTTGAAGTCAAAGCATTGCAAACAACTTAGTCTTCTCTATGGCCAAAATAACCTGTCAATTATCCATCATCAATCCGAAGAAATGAGCACTAAATTGTGAAGGCAATTCACTCAGTAAAAATATACCAGCATACGATTTGAATCTTGAAAATTGGACAAATAAAGCCACTGCACTGTGTAACAGCTCACAAAATGGGTACCACCATGTTTGTCAAGAGAATATTTATTTTAGTCTATTCTAAAAATGGAGGTAAAAGTATCAAGAGTGCATCACTTCATAGCTACTACAGGTTCAATGGAAATCAAATAAGAGAATTGACAGACACAGACCAGGGTGGAATTAAGGGTAGTAAGACGGTGTACTGAGAATCTTCTTTGGAAAACAGAAATGTTCAGATGACAAAATTATCAAGGGAAAGAGGAGACAAATATGAAAATAGTAAAGTTAAAAACATACAGGAAAGTAAGAGCTATGAAAACATAGTGCCAGGGTCAAAGGCTTAGAAGAATTCAGAGCATTTCCAGTCCAGAGACTTAATCCCCAGAGGAGACCGGCAGTGACCACATATGGCAGACACGAAGGCCTATATGTGCCAGCCTTCTTCCCACACTGAGCCATTAGGCAAACAGCAACATGAGCTACACCCTATCCTCCATGAATTCCCAGATTCTAAGGGACCACAGGAAAGACCAGGTATGAACCGTTGGACCACGATTCCCAGCCAGACCTGTCCTCTTGGCAAACCTACCAGTGGAGAACCCTACTCCATATCCTGTGTACCTCTCAATTCTGGTCCGGAGCCCAGCCTCCAACCCCAAAGACCCGTGGAGCCATTTAAGAGAGACTAGTGAGACCTGTACTCATCAACCTACTACTGTATCGGGACCCAGGGCAAACATAGCATCAGAGAGCTATGCCTCCCTTCAGTCTCCTGAACATCAGTCATATCTGCATTCCCAGAGATCTGGGGCTATCAGAGAACACCAGCTCCATTTTCTGGCCCACAACACACCCTTCATTACTGGACACCTGCCAATATCAGAGACAACCAGATGGCTAAAGACCAGCATAAATACACAAATAACAAAAGCCTGGGCACTATGGCAACACTAGAACCAATTATCATATTACAGCAAACCCAAGATATCTGAACCCATCAGAGGAACAAAAAATTACATCAACACCAGTCTTATAAAGTAACAGAAGCCCTTAAAAGGAAAAGAATAAGGCCATAAAGAAATATAGGAAAACACAATTAAACATGTGAAGGAAATAAATAAAACAGTATAAGAAATAAAATTGAAAATAGAAGCAATAATGAAAGCACAATATGAAGGAATATTGGAGATAGAAAATCTAAGGAAGAGAAAAGTAAAAGACACAAGCTTTACCAACAAAATGCAAGAGATGCAAGAGAGAATCTCAGGCATATAAGATAAGATAGAAGAAATTGATTCATCAGTTAAAAAAATGTTAGTTCTTAAAATTTCCTGACACAAAACATCAAGGGGCACTAAGAAAAGACTGATCCTGTGACTAAGAAGAATAAAAGAGAGTGAAGTTTCTCATCTCCAAGGGCCAAAAAATATTTTTAACAAAATCATATGAGAAAATTTCCCCAACCTAAAGAAAGACATGCCTATAAACAAATAAGAAGCACACAGTACATCAATTAGATTAGACCAAAAGGGAAATACTTCTGCCATATAATAATCAAAACACTAAATCTACAGAATAAAGAAAGAATGTTAAAAGCTGTGAGGGAAAAAGGCCAATTAATATATCATGGCACACCTATCAGAATTACACCTGACTTCTCCTCAGAGACTCTAAAAGCCAGAAGTACCTGATTATATGTCTTGCAAACTCTAAGAGACTATAGATGTCAATCCAGACTATTATACCTAGCAATACTCTTAATCATCATGGATGGAAAAAACAAGATACTCCAAGACAAAAACCAAATTTAAATAATATCGATGCACAAATCGTGCCCTACAGAAATACTAGAAGGAGAATTTCATCCCAAGAAGGGTAACTACATACAAGAAAACAAATAATATAAATAATTCCACATGAGCAAAAATAAAAGAAGACAATCACACACACACACACACACACACACACACACACACACACACACACACTCACACACAAATAACACCAGTAATAAAATAACAGAAATTATGTCATTAATATTTCCAAATATCAATGGTTCTAATTCATCAATAAAAAATCACAGGTTAACAGAAGTGTTGTAAAAACAGGATCCATCATTCTGCTGCATACAAGAATCACACCTCAGGCACAAAGATAGACATTACCTTCAGTGAAAGTCTGGGAAATCTTTTTCTAAGCAAATAGACACATGAAGGAAGTTGGGGTAGCTATTCTAATATAAAATAAAATAAACTTCAACCAAAATCAGTCAAAGATTTAAGGAAGGGCACTTAATCCTTTTCAAGGAAAAAAATCTACCAAGATGACATCTCAATTCTGAACATATATGCCCCCAAAGCAAGGGACCTTAAATTTGATAAAGAAACATTAATAAATCTTAAATCCCACATCAAACCACATACAGTAATAATAGGGGACTTCCACACCCTTCTCTTACCAATGGACATGTCTTCAAGACAGAAACTAAACAAAGAAATAATGAAACTTACAGACATTATGAATCAATTGAACCTAACATATATCTTTAGAATATTTCATCTGAACACAAAAGCATGTTACCTTCTTCTCAGCATCTCATAGAACCTTCACCAAAACTGATCACAAACTACATCAAAGAGCAAACTTCAACAGATGCATGAAAATTAAAATAACAACTTGTACTCTATCAGACCAACATGAATTAATTCTGGACTTCAACAAACAAATCAAATTGTGGAAACTGAAGAACACTCTACTCAGTGACCACAGAGTCTGGGAAGAAATAAAGAAAGAAAGTAAAGACTTATTATAATTCAATCATAATGAACAAAAAAACATAATCAAAATTATGTGGCACATTGAAAGCAGTAGAAAGAGAAAAATTCCTAGCATTAAGCACCTTCATAAAGAAATTGGAGAGATCTTATACTAGCAACTTAATAATATACTTGAAAGCTCTAACACAAAAGGAAGTAAATATACCAAAGAGTAATAGATAGCAGGAAATAATCAAACTCAAGACTAAAATCATTAAAGTAGAAACAAAGTGTACAGTATAAAGAAGCAACAAAACCAAGAGCAGTTTTTTTTTTGGGGGGGAATCAATAAGACAACCCCTTAGCCAAGCTAAATAATTAACAAAATCAGAAATGGAAAAGGGGACAAAACAAACAGACACCAAGGAAATCCAAAGAATCATTAGATCTTACTGAAAAAAAACTGTTCCTCACAAAATTGTAAAGTTTAAATGAAATGGACAATTGTCTTGATAGATATCACTTATCAATGTTAAATCAGGAACAAACAAACAATTTAAATATACCTATAATCTCTGAAGAAATAAAGTAGTCATTAAAAGTCTTCCATGTAAAAATAGCCCAGGGCCAGAATTTTTCAGTACAGATTTCTATCTGACTTTCAAAGAAGAGCTAATAACAATAATCAAGAAAATATTCCACAAAGTAGAAACAGAAGAAATATTGCAAACTCATTTTATGAGTCCACAGTCACCCTGATACCTAAAACAAAGACACAACAAAGAAAAAGAACTTCAGTCCAATCTCTTCTATGAACATCAGTTCAAAAATAGTCAACAAAATGCTCATAAACCAAATCGAGGAACAAATCAAAACATCATCCACTTTGATCAAATAGGCTTCATCCCAGGGATGCAGGGATAGTTTAACATGCAAAATCCATCAATGTAATCCACTGCATAAGCAAACTGAAAGAAAAAAAAAACACATGATCATTTCATTAGATGCAAAGCCACATACCTAAACACAAAAAAGCCAATATATAGCAAGCCAATAGCTAACACTAAATTAAATGGAGAAAAACTTAAGGCAATCCCTTTAAATTATGGGAGAACATAAAGCTGCCTACTCTCTCCATATCTATTCAATGTAGAACTTGAAGCCCTGGCTAAAACAGAAGGACAACTACAGAAGGTCAAGAGGATACAAATAGGAAAGGAAGAAGTCAGAGATCCACTGTTTGCAGAAGATATAATAGTATACATGAGTGACATTAAAATTTTTACCAAGGAACTCGTACAGCTGATAAAATTAGTAGCCCTTTGTATACAAATGATAAGTGGCCTGATTAAAAAAGTGAGGCGTCTCCATTCATGATTTCCACAAATAATTTAAAACATCTTGGTGTAACTCTAACCGAGCAAGGGAAAGACCTGTGTGACAAGAACTTCAAGTCTCTGAAGAAAGAAATCAAAGATTTTAGAAGACAGAAAGATCTGCCATGCTCATGGATTGGTAGGATTAACAAATTAAAAGTGGCTATCTTACAAAAAGTAATTTACAAATTTAATTCAGTTCCCATCTCCTTGTTTCTGTACCTGTCTAAGGAGCACATGACTCAGGCCCCAGATGGCTACAGGTAGTCAGTCACATTATCTTTACCCAGAGCATTGCCAGTGTCCTAAGACCCATCCAATGAGAAGCTTTCATCCTCAAAGCCCTTCCTCGTTGCTCAAGATTTATAAGTCCCTGTTTCATATGAAGTGAAATAGTGAACACTATCGACTCAACTGAAGGACATCTGAGACTGGCTGTATATTCATTGCTGTAGCACTGGGGAATGAAAGTTCTTATTTCTCCCTGTAGAATTCATCACCAGAGACCTCTGGACTCCACTGGTGGCTAGGGAGTCATTGCAGAACTGCCAGGGTCACCTCTAGAGCTTGCCAGACCATCCTGAGATTCTGATGTTTATCTCTGCCTGTTGTAGTGCATATCTGCAGGAGCAAGCTGAAGGCTGATCCCAAAGAAGCTGAGTCTGTTGCCACCTGACTCAGCCTTGGAGCACTGAGCTCCCTGCTGGGATCTGGCCCGGTGCTGGTAGCTGAACTAAAAGACCAGAAACACATTGCAGAGAAAATCTTTTCCTGTTCCCCCAGTGACCAAGACCTCCAAGGACCATGGAACCACAGACAGGTTGATCAGTAGAATTGAATTGATGACCCAGAAATATATTCACACATCTATGGGCACTTGATCTTTAACAAATGGTATTGATCTAAATGGATGTCTACATGTAGAAAAATGCAAATATATCCATACTTATTACTCTACACAAAACTCAAGTCCAAATGGGTCAAAGACATCAACATAAAACCAGATACACCTAGGTGTATGAGAAGAGAAAAATAGGAAAAGCCTAGAACTCATTGGCATAGAAAAAAACTTCTTGAAGAGAACACTAACAGCTCAGGTTCTAAGATCACCAACTAATCAATGGGAAGTCATGAAACCGAAAAGCGTATGTAAAGCAAGACACACTGTCAATAGAACAAAATGGCAGCCTACAGTTTGGGAAAAGATCTTCACCAACCCTACATCAGATAGAAGGCTAATATCCAAATATATAAAGATCTTAAATTAAACAGCAACAAACCAAATAATCCAATTTTAAAAATGGGATAGAGAGCTAAACAAAGAATTCTCAACAGATGAATCTGTAATGGCTGAGAAGCATTTAAAGAAATGATCAATGTCCTTAGTCATCAGGGAAATGCAAATCAAAAGGACTCTGAGATTCCATGTTTCACACATCAGAATGGCAAAGATTAAAAACTCAAGTGATATCATATATTGGCAAGGATGTAGAGAAACCGAAATGCTCCTCCATTGCTAGTGGGAGTGGAAACTTTTTCAGCCACTTTGGAAATCAATCTGGAGCTTTCTCAGATAATTGAGACTAGTTTTACCTTAAGACCCAGCTATACCCTGGACATATACCAAAATGATGCTCTGCCATCACAAGGACATTTGCCCAATTAGGTTCAGAGCAGCTTTATTAATATCCAGACACTGGAAAGAAGCCAAATGTCTGTCAACAACAACAAAAGTGGATAAAGGAAATGCAGTACATTTTTTATTTATTTTATTTTTATTTTTTAATTTTTTTTATTTTTTAATTAATTTATTCTTGTTACATCTCTATGGTTATCCCATCCCTTGTATCCTCCCATTCTTCCCTACCATCCAGTTTCCCCTTATTCCTCTCCCCTATGACTGTTCCTGAGGGGGATTTCCTCCCCCTGTATATGCTCATAGGGTATGAAGTCTCTTCTTGGTAACCTGCTATCCTTCCTCTGAGTGCCACAAGGTCTCCTCCTCCAGGGAACATGGTCAAATGAGAGGCACCAGAGTATGTGAGAAAGTCATATCCCACTCTCCACTCAACTGTGGAGAATGTTCTGTCCATAGCAGCCTTATTCATAATAGCCAGAACATGGAAACAGCCTAAATGTCCATCAGTAGAAGAATGGATGAAGAAACTGTGGTACATATACACTATGGAATACTACTCAGCTATTAAAAACAAGGAATTCCTGAAATTTGTGGACAAATGGATTGAGTTAGAAATGATCATAATGAGTGAGTTAACCCAGAAGCAGAAAGACTCAAATGGTATATACTCACTTATATCTGGACTCTAGCCCAAAGGGTATGTCCCACGAAAGCCTTCACTTACCAGGAAACTGGGACAGAGAGGAGGACATCCTATTGGGACTCTAGATGAGAGAATCATGAGAGAATAGCAATGTAGAAGGATCCAGAGGGTCCTAGAAACCTACAAGTAGAGCATTATGAAAGGCAGATTTGGGCCCAGGGGTCCCGCTCAAACTAAGACACCAGCCAAGGACAATACAGGTGGTAAACTTTAAATCCCTACCCAGATGCAGTATATTTCTTACAATGGAATAGTATTCAGCTATTAAAAACAAGGAAATTATGAAATTTCCAGGCAAATGATGGAATTAAGAAAAATATCATTCTGAATGTGTTAACCCAGACCCAGTAAGAACACACATGGTATGTACTCACTTATAAGTGAATATTAGACATATAGTACAAGCTAACCATACTCTAATCCACAAACCCAAATAATTTCAGTAACAAGGAGGGCCCAAAGGAAGTTGATTAAGTCTCACTCAGATGGGGAAATAGAATAGACATAAGAATTGCATGATGTGGGGCAACTGGTTAGGGGATGGTATGGGGGAAAACAATGGTGGGGATTACATGCGTAGAATCACGTAGAAGTGTTGGGGAAGAATAGAAGGACCTCCAGGGAACAAGAGCTCCACACGGAAAACAACAGACTATAATAACCTAGGTACACAGAGAATTACAGTTACTGAAGCTCAAATCAAAGAGCCTGCATGGTCTGTACCTTGACCTCTACACATGTGTAACCAACAGACAGTTTGGTCTTCAAGTAACTCTCCTATTGGGGACTGTTTCTGACTTTATGTCTGTTGCCTGCTTTTGGATCACTTGCCCCCAGTGAGGTTGCCTTGCTTGGCTTCAATGGAAGAGGATGTGCTCAGTCCTGATGTGACTTGATATGGTGGAGTTGGTTGATATGGTGATCTTTCCTTTCTGAGAAGAAGGGGAGAGGGGAAAGGGGGAAGAGGGTGGGAGGGTAGGAGGCTGGGACCAGGAGGTGAGGAAGGAGAGGACCTCAATCAGGATGTAATGTGAAAAATAAACTTAGAAAAATAAAAAAGACTCGAGATCAGACATAGACATCAACATCATAGACACAAATTACTTTGTTATCAGTAATAAGATTACCACCAATTTAGGTTTTCTATGAGAATAAGGTAATTCTGGTGACAGAGTAAAAAGTAGTCTGAAGGGGATAAGTCAGAAATCAAATAAATGGGTTAGGAGTTTGTAGTATTTAAGTTATATATTTATATTATTAGGATCAGCTATTACATAGAGAGTGAATTGAACCCAGGAGACATATGTCTAAAGTGTATAATTTTGACATTACATAAGTGTCTCTTAAAGGTCTCTAACCCTTATTCACTTTCTTTTTTTAAAAATTTTTATTATTTATTAATTTATTCTTGTTACATCTCTATGGTTATCTCATCCCTTGTATCCTCCCATTCTCCCCTCCCTCCCATTTTCCCCTTATTCCCCTCCCCTATGACTGTTCCTCAGAGGGATTACCGCCCCCTGTAAATGCTCATAGGGTATCAAGTCTCTTCTCGGTGACCTGCTGTCCTTCCTCTGAGTGCCACCAGGTCTCCCTTTCCAGGGGACATAGTCAAATGTGAGGCACCAGAGTACTTGAGATAGTCATATCCCACTCTCCACTCAAATGGGGAGACTGTCCTGTCCATGGGCTAGATCTGGGTAGGGGTTTAAATTTTACCACCTGTATTGTCCTTGGCTAGTGCCTTAGTTTGAGCGGGACCCCTTGACCCAAATCTGCCTATCATAATGCTCTACTTGTATGTTTCTAGGACCCACTGGATCCTTCTACATTGCTATTCTCCCATGCTTCTCTCATCTAGAGTCCCAATAGGATGTCCTTCCCTCTGTCCCAGTTTCCTGGTAAGGGAAGGCTTTCGTGGGACATGCCCATTGGGCTATCAGTATTTACTCCACTAACTTACTTGCAGATTTAATTACACAATCACATATGTATTAAATTGTATCCATGGCTTTTATGTGGTGGTAATACAATGACTTGTAACAAATCACCAAAAATGTCTCAGTTGGAAACTGCTCAACTCTATCATCATGATGATGCTCAAAGACCATTGCTTCTTGATGTAATTTATGTTCCAGTAAATTTTATCCCAAGACAAAGTTTTCCAATCTTTTAATTCTGAAGATTTTAGGTAACATAATTCAAGTTTAGATAAAAATTTCTGAAGACAAACAAATGAATGTATGAAGATAAATTAAGCCCGTGTATATTGACTCAAGGTATAAAGTTACTTTTGTTAGAAAGATAATTGTAAAAATCTTTATTGTTTGATAGATTAATACATTTAAATAATAAACTCTAGATTTTTAAAAAACTGCTATTTCCCTGCCTCTTTTTATGAAACCATTTTTTCTCAGGTATCACCCTACTACTTTCATATTCTTTTATCTGTGGCCCAAAAACTTAGAATCTCTTGCCTCTCTCCTTTCCTCTCCCTCCCTCTCTCTGCCTGCCTGCCTGCCTGTCTGTCTGTCTGTCTGTCTGTCTGTCTGTCTCTCTCTCTCTCTCTCTCTCTCTCTCTCTCTCTCTCTCTCTCTCTCTCTGTGTTTTACTGGAACAACAAGAACTTATCAGTGGCTGCTACACCACTGAAGAAAATACAACACTAGATTTATTTCTGGTCATTCTTCACATAGTTTTTCTGCCATGTTAGTTAGGAACACATCTTAATTTTTGATCAAAAATGTGTAGAGTAAATATTTTAAAGCTATATTTTTTAAATGTAGGTGCATATTTTAAAAGTATTAAGTAAGACATTATAGTTTACTTTTATTTAGACTTCACATATAATCTACAATCACTATAATTGGGTTAATAACTTTTACTTATTTCTCTGCAAATAATTTTTATGTTCATATGTGTATGCCATACATTATAAATTATTTTGTATATTGGAATAATAATTTAAATTAGAATAAAAGCACAATTGCATAAACAAGGAATTATTATTATTATTCCCTGGATACTAAAGCATCCTTAAAAGTATTCATCTTATATAGTTCTCCTAATATTGCTTTATTTATAAATAAAAGATTTTGCAAGTATTTTAAATTAACATGTGTTTATATAAAGGATGAAATATAGGGGTAGATGACAGATAATTGTGAGGCATTATACTCAAAGTTCATAAAGTTATGATAGCATATACTAGGTGGTTCAGAGTGCTGTGGAAATCACATTCAAATAACAATGTAAAAAAAAACCAGAATCATGTTAGAATAACAACACTAGCATTTATCACAACAAATCATAAATGTTCTTGAGGAATCCTCATTTACTTATACTGAAAAATATTTTGGGCTATTTGACAGCATAATGCGAGCATAACTACAATGTTTGACAATCTAAAATAATTGATTTCTAATATGTATATAAAATAATTTCTAATGTTAAATGTGTAAGAATGGAATGAGTTTGAGAGACAGTTCAGAGGTGAAGAGTACTTCTATTTTTATAGAGGACAAGGGTTCAGTTTCTAGTAATAATGGAAGATAACAACTTTATTAACTCCAGTTCCAGGATATCCAATACTCTCTTCGGTCCTCTGTAGACACCAGGTTCACTGTAGTGCACACATACATGCAAGCAAAATACTCATTCACTTAAAAGGAAGGTTTATTTTATCTTTAAATTTCTAGCTCCTAAACAGATTATTAACTAATAAAAATATAAAATCATGAGAACCATAAAATAATTTTGGATTAATTATATCTTCCAATGTGGTGATGGGAATTGTCACTTTAGTTTTGCAATCCTTATTTGTGTTCAGTGCTCTGTGAGCTCCATCACCTGCTTCTTCTATGTAAGAGATTAATGAACACTAGCACCAACTAATACTGGCAATATGAACATAAACTGACTTTTGTAATCGTATGGTCCTTCAATGTCAAGAGTCATGGGATCTTCATTCTCTGGGGTTAATTTCCACACATTTTACTTTTATTTTCTCTGAAGTTGCTGATAGAAGTTGTCCATTGAAAATAAAAAGCATAACATTTGAATAGCTCTGAAAAAGTGATCATATTCTTTTATCAAATATAATATTTGTGATACATGAATGTTTAAGTGATTGGATTGTATAAATGAAATAGGATATATACCTTGTTCAAGTGTATATGGCTCTCTGTTACAGTCATTAGAGCAGAATGCATTTAGTACATATCCTTAGTATATAAAAGCATAACAATGTCCAGAAACATATACTTACTGTGTTAATTAAACATAAAAGCACTTAACATGTTGTTGTATAGACCTAGTTGTGTAATAGCTGCCTAGCATGCACATAGTGCAGGGGTCCATCTCCAGATAGACAATATCAATAATTAAGAATTAAAATATAATATAATTTTACTTTTTGATAGTGTTTGGCCTACATGGAAAATAAAAAGTATGAAATGATCAAATTTCAGCTATTTGTCATGTACAGACATATTATTCAACTTCTTAATTAAAATTATATGATTAATATACGAACACATTTATGCTTCTATTACCTTTATTGCTAATGCTTCATATGCTTTTATAGGCTTAGATTGTTGAACAATGAACTATTATAATATGCAGTTCATTTTACAAGATTTCTGATAATCCTTAGTAACCTTGATTTATCAGCTTTGTTCTCCTCTGAATAAAAACTTACGAAGTTGAAATAAGGAATCACTCCCTTATGAAATCCTAAATGAAGTAAGTTCTAAAATTCTTTCATGCATTGCACTGCCAATCACTGTGCACAGCTCCATTCAAGTTCATAATTAGCATTCTAAAGCAGCGATTCCCACCTGTGCCATGTAGTACACCACCATGAAGTGGAGAGGGATGTAGAAAAGAAAGCTCCCAGAAGACCTTTACATGGCACAATGTTTGAATCAATTTTAATTAGTTCTGCCACTATAAGTCTGTCTGCTGTTTAGGACAGATTGCTATCTTTCTCTGACATTAGAGTGAGATAATAAACATACTAGTTTTGGAGACTGATAGCAGAGGCATCTGACACCTGGGGCAGGAGCTCCCTGCCATTTAATATGCTAGAATTGTGAGCACGCAGAATACTGAAACATTAATTTTATCAAATAAATGCATCTTTTATGGCATACACATCAGAATTTTATTCCTTTATCATGATCAAGAAAGTTGTCCATCTCAAAACTGAGCCAACTATGCGACTCTCAGACTTAACCAAGTCAGGAAGTTCAAAGTAGGGGATTTTCACACACCTATGCACCTTTCTTAGAATCACTACAAAATTTGCTCTAAATGGTTCCTTCCACATTTGGCTGAACTAAAATCTTTGTCAAGGACTTTACATACAAGTGCATGTAATACCGGTAAGAACATCCAGTGAAATAAACTAGACTTCCCAGGTAATAGCTCTACTCATGAGCTGACACCAATTCCTACAAAGGCCTTTGAAATACTTTCTTTGATGAACTCTTTCCCCTTACCTTTGTTTATAATGTATTTATTTTTTATTTGCAAATTCAACACATGTATAGAATGTATTTTAAACTGCCCTTAAGATGCTACCTATATCCATTAGAGGAAAAAGTGGGGAAGAGCCTGGAACACATTGGCACAGGAGACAACTTCCTGAACAGAACACCAACAGCCCAGGACTTAAGGTCAACAATTAATAAATGGGACCTCATGAGGCTGAGAAGCTTCTGCAAGGCAGGAGACACTTTCAACAGAACAAAGCAACAGCCTACAGACTGGGAAAAGATCTTGACCAACCCTTCATCTGACAAAGGTCTAATATCCAAAATATATAAAGAACTGAAGAAATTAAACACCACCAAACCAAATAACCCAATTGAGAAATGGAGCTCAGAACTAAATAGACAATTCTCAGCAGAGGAATACCAAATGGCTGAGAGACATTTAAAGAAATGCTTGGCCTTGTTAGTCATCAGAGAAATGCAAATCAAACCGACACTGAGATTCCACCTTACACCCATCAGAATGATTAAGATCGAAAACTCAAGTGACACCACATGTTGGCGAGGATGTGGAGAGATAGGAATACTCTTTCATTGCTGGTGGGAATGCAAACTAGTACAACCACTTTGGAAATCTATCTGGTGCTTTCTCAGAAAAATAGGAATAGGGCTTCCTCAAGATCCAGGTATTCCACTCCTTGGAATATACCCAGATAATGCTCTACCACACAACAGGGCTATATGCTCAACTATGTTCATAGCAGCCTTATTCATAATAGCCAGAACATGGAAACAGCCTAAGTGTCCCTCAGTAGAAGAATGGATAAAGAAACTGTGGTACATTTACACTATGGAATATGACTCAGCTATTATAAACAAGGAATTCCTGAAATTTGTGGACAAATGGATTAAACTAGAAATTATCATAGTGAGTGAGTTCACCCAGAAGCAAAAAGAGACAAATGGTATATACTCACTTATATCGAGACACTAGCCCAAGAGGTATGTCCTATGAAAGACTTTACTTACCAGGAAAGTGGGTCAGAGGGGAGGACATCCTATTGGGACTTTAGGTGAGAGAAGCATGGGAGAATGGGAAAATAGAAGGATCCAGAGGGTCTGGGAAACCTGCAAGAAGAACGTTATGACGGGTGGATCTGGGTCCTGGGGTCCTTCCTGCTCAAACTATGGCACCAGCCATGGAAAATACAGGCAGTAAACTTCAAACCCCTACTCAGACGTAGCCGATGGACAGGACATTCTCCATCGTTGAGTTGTGAGTGAGGTCTGACTTTCATACAAACCCTGCAGCCCCATTTCTGACCATGTACCCTTGATTGGGAGGCCTGGTGGCACTCATAGGAAGGATAACAGGTCACCAAGAAGAGACTTGATACCCTATGAGCATATACAGAGGGAGGAGGTCCCCCTCAGTCACAGACATAGGGGAGGGGACTAGAGGGGGAGCAGGAGGGAGGAAGAAATGGGAGGATGCAAGGGATGGGCTAACAATTGAGATGTAATATAAATAAATTAATAAAAACTAAAATAAAATGCTAACAAATTTTTAAAAATGCTACCTATACTTTACTATAATGTATTACCTCTTAAGAGCTTTGTGTAGCTTATTAAACAAAATCATCAGAGAATCTCTATTTTTGTTATCAAGATGACAGTAACAGTAAACAAAAATAAAGCAGACAGTTTATAAATCATGTAGCTCTGACCAGCCTGGTACTCTCTATGCAGTTTGGGTTAGCTATAAAATTCTCTGATCATGTTTCATTTGGCAACTATTTTTTATTGTACTGTCAACATTTCTCAATCTTAATATAGTTTTGTTTCGCGAGTTTTCCCGAGAAGTCTGTCTCTAATTACTACTGGGGAATAGGACCATAGTAGACCAAATAAAGAATTCCATACAAATTTGTCTTGGTGACTTCATGCTTTTAATTAGTGTTCTTACCATTCACTTTGGGATAGGTTATTTGCTAGAGTACGGATGAGTCATATATTGCTATACTATCGAGGAGTTCATCTCTCCAAAAAATTTTTCACGCCTTACTGCTTGTAGATCCTCAGAATGATAGGCCCTCACAGGCCAGGTAAACTATTCCAGAGTTCAATGGGCTAGGAATTACAGGAGACCAAATCTTGTGAGCATTTCATGTGCATAAATATAGCTGTTTTGTTACAAAAATGTTAACAAATATTCATGACCAAGGGCAGAGTTCCATAGCAACCAACTGCTTGCCGAGTATGTGTTCACATTATTTATTTATTTATTTTTGTAACACTTTAAAGAAGCAAAACAATTAATTAGTAAAATCACCCTGAGTAGGAGGCCACATGACAGACATTAAAAGTCAGACTCAAAGAAAACAAATGCCTTTTGGATTCATAATAAGCTGAATTTAAAACTGGGAAATAGAACTTCGGCTTTCAATCCATTGAGTAGTTTATTAATTAGAATGCTTTATGGCCGTTGAAAGACAAAATGAAACAAAAATAAACTTACATTGATTTCAAAGAAGCTATAATAAAAACAGAGAGAGGGAGGGAGGGAAAGAGAGAGAGACAGAGAGAGAGAGACACAGAGAGAGAGAGAGAGAGAGAGAGAGAAGAAGAGAAGAGAAAAAGAGAGAGAAAGAAAGAAAATTAAAGAAAGCTCTATCAATGGTTTATTTTACCCTTGCTATAAGTTTCTTCCATCTCTTCTATTGACATATACACTTAACTTTTGAAGACATATTTTCTTGTTCCTACTTTTACTGTAAGTGTTTCTCAGAAAATATTTTTTCCTTTTCTGATTTTAGGGGCTAAGCTGCCCGAGGATTAGGTCAAATAACTTAATTAAAAATGTTTATGAAACTTCTTGAAGATGTGGAACAATTAAAAGCAGCTACTTGTCATGTCCAACAGGTTATTTTTTAGCACTTGCTTAATTGCCCTTTCCTCTAGATAGCTATCGGTCTAAATCTAACATGCCACAATGCTATTTCATACAAAGCTGGATTGCATACGTTCATTTATAAATTTCCACCCATGATTACACATTTCTCGGTTACATTTGGGTCTCTCAAATTAGTATTTTCTTTGCTTCAGTCAGGCTTTCCTGAGAAAAAGAAACACATAAATCTGAGCATGTCTTTCTGTGCTCTGAAGGGTTACATCAAGGAATTAACTGACTCAATTTTGTGGGCTGGTGAACCCAAGCTCTCAACAGTGAGCTGTAAAACTGGAAATCTACAGAAATGTTGATGGTTATCTATTCCCACAGACAAAATCTGACTCCATTCTCAGTCCTTCAATTGATCAGATGAGCCTTCTATTCAGAATCATTTACTAGAAATGTAAGTTTTATCTATAATATGCTTATAGAGTAAAGTCCAGATGGTTTTTGATTAAATATCTGAAAACTCACCTAAACATATAGAATCATCCACTGTGCCAGTAAAAAAAATGGTTTTTAATATTTGTTTCCTTGTTTATTGGTGGCCTTTCTGAAAAGCAAAGTGCTGGATCAATAATTTTGAAGCATAAACCATAACTTGAATTGCCAAACACAATCCAATTTTAATTAATGATAAACTCTGCACAGATGAAGTTCATGATTCAAAGAATTCCTCCCTGTGTGTTAATCACAACATTCTTTGTGCTTAGGCAGTGTCTAACAAAAGCAGGTGCTCACTCAATAGCTATGTAAAAGCTGAATGAATGTAAAGTTAAATTCAGAAACTAGATATTGTGGTACATTATTATCTGAAGAGACTTACCTCACTATCTAAGCACATGAACTTTGCAAAACTTTGCATCTTAGTAACTGATATGCAGTATTTACAAGACCTACAATGGTATTATAATTGTATGTGTTTGCAGATACTTAGATAATTCATCATGTGGAAACATTCACTATTTGTGAGCTTTTCATGGATGATGATTTTGTCTCATATAGGAAATTAAAATTAAAACATGCATTATTTATGCCAATATCAATAGTTTTGTTAGCATGCCTTACACTTATTATTTTCACAAACACAACCCATTATATTTAGTCATTACTTGGATATAATTGTGTTTATTATATTTGCTGATATTTATTTTTACTTCATAATGGATGATGCTCTGTAGTACCTGACTTGTCATTTATTTTCACACGTCTCTTTCCTGAATGACTCCAGTTGACACAATCTTGAGAAGTCAATTGACACTCAGGTTTTCATGAAGATTGAAGAAGTACTCTGCTTCTTGATTTATGTGCTGGGATTCTCACTCATAGCATTTTATATTTTAAAGATTTGTCACATTTCACCTCTGTTAATCTTTATAAAAGCTGTGGATAGCAACTCATTTTTCTTATTTCACTAAAGAACTGAAAGTTTTCAGCAAAAGGACAATTCTGGAAAGTTACTGAGGGCGATGTTTTCAAAGTATGCTTGTGCTGAATGTGTTGTAATTATATATACACTTATTATCTGTAACATTACATGCTATGTAAATATCTGTCAAGTTGAACAAAAACTTGTCTAAAATTTCCTCAAAACCTCATTGATATATTTTATTTTCTAGAAATACCTGTATTCTTCCCTAAGCAGGACTATAATAGACACATGATTTAAATAAACCATACCTGTAAGTTGACTTACTGTCCGAGTCAGTTTTTGAAATCAGCATGTAAATCACAATCATATCAGCTCTGAGAAAGCAACTTGTTTGTCAGATCAATTAATATCTTAAACCATAGCTAAAATACCTCAAAGCTAGTTTTTTTGTTGTTGAATGTATCACATAGACAAGGTATAAAAATTCATAGAAATAAAAATTAGATTTTAATCATAAATACAGACACCTGTGACAATCACAATACAAACATATGTAAATAATAATTACTATACAGGTTTTATAATTATTTTCAATACATATAGGCATATTATATCATAAAAATTGATTTTGTAGCTATACGTGTTACCGTGTGAGATTACAACTTTAAAGGAATAAAATTTAATACATTGTGTTCGGGAAATGTTCAATAAAATTATCCTCATAATAAAATATGTGAATGGATAAAAATTTCTTATTAAATGTTATTGACTTCAATAATCTAATTTTCTAGATGCAAATTGCTATCTGCAGAGAAGCAAAATGCTCTACTTCCAACAGCTAATCAGTCAAATCATGCTTTCTTAGCTTACACACCACAGTGTGTGTGTGTTTCTGTATGCTCATCTGGGTATGCATGTATGCATTTTTCTTGCATTGGTGTGTGTGTGTGTGTGTGTGTGTGTGTGTATGCTCATCTGTGTGATTATATGCTCACCATTGCATGTGTGTGGGTGTGCTCACCTGTGTATGTGTGCATGTGTGTATTTGTGTGTTCACCTGTGTATGTGTGTGTATGTGCATGTGTATGCTTACCGTTATATGCATGTGTGTGCTTTTTTCATAACATTATTTTAACATTAGATTATATTTATTTCTGTTAAGTAATTTGGTTTAATATATTCTGTGTTAAAAATAATGCAAATTCACACTTTGTTTTATGATAATTGGTCACATTTACCATAATTTCTTTAATAGACGTAAGAATTATGTCATTCTTTTTGTGAAAGAAGACTGTCTTCCTTTATTCCACAAAGCTACAGGATCAGGACTGAGAACTCAGATCACTTCCCTCAATGCAATCAGTCATTTTCTCCACAGATTTCCTTCTAAGAAGATAAGAATGCCAACTAATCATTTACTATCTGATTCAGGGAGTATCTATAGGTAAGTAAATCTTGATAGATTGCTCATTCTAAAGAGCAAACAACATCTATTATTAGGAGTCAAGGTGCCTGTGGAAGCAATTTGCTTTCTAGACAAAAGCATAGATCTGGTAACCTCCTTCAACAACCATCTAATTTTTGTTTCTTTCTTACACTAATCATAAATTATTAAGTTCTTAGGTTTTCTAGCATGTGAATATCATTAACCTGAGTCTAGGTTTATACAAAACAAAAGCACAAAATACTAAGTGTCTAATGAACATATTCATTGCTGGCATTCTATCTCACTGGTAGAGGTCTAATAAACTTAGCTTTCTATATTCACGTCATTGAGAGTTGCCTCCTTACTAAAATTTTTTAAATATATTTTATTAATTTATTCATATTACATCTCAATTGTTATCCCATCCCTTCCATCCTCCCATTCTTCCCTCCCTCCCATTTTCCCCTTACTCCCCTCCCCTATGACTGTGACTGAGGGGGATTACCTCCCCCTGTATATGCTCATAGATATCAAGTGCTTCTTGGTAGCCTGCTGTCCTTCCTCTGAGTGTCACCAGGTCTCCCCATTGTTGTGAAAAAAGAGAACACTAAATCATCAAAGAATTTATAAAACAAGACAATATTCAGTACCCTCAGGCATGGCGTCACATATCTTTATTCACAACACACAGATACTTTTGGACATAGTTTTTCATCACAGCAACAAAAGGAGACTAGAACAAAATCGTAAAGTGAGTAGACAATAAATACTGAAAGACATGTAAATTTCACTATCAATGAAGAATTGAATGGTAAAACAATAGGGGGATATATTTGAATATCTGCCATATTGGAAAATAATATAATTTCCAAATTTTAAGAATACAGAGCATGAGGCATTGAGTATAATTTGGCTGACCCAGTACAAGAACGATTGTAAAACAAAACCATTTAACAATGTTCAGAGGCTGCACAAAATCCTGTTTTTTAATTTCCAAAACTATTTACTTATGTACACAAAGGTATAAAAATAAATTTGTAAACTAGCTTCTCTTACAGTTAAAAAATATAAAAATGTAATAGATGACAAATAAATAGCTGCACGCACAAAAAGATCTGTGTAGCAATGGGGCTTTGAATAACTGAACTACATTTTTCAATATCGATATATGATGTGCTGAGTATGTTGAATAACAAGGTCAGATTTTAGTTATATAGATGCAATATGAGGCTGATATATAGATCATATAGTAAAACTACACTTTTGAAACATTCTTTAATGGAATGAGCAAGAAAGATACCACTTAAAAGGCTTCATATTTGACCATGTACCCTGGAGGGGGAAACCTGGTGGCACTCAGAGGAAGGATAGCAGGTTACCAAGAAGAGAATTCATACCCTATGAGCACAGGGGGAGGAAGTCCCCCTCAGGAACAGTCATAGGGGAAGGGAGTAAGGGGAAAATGGGAGGGAGGAATGAGAGGATACAAGGGATGGGATAACAATTGAGATGTAATATGAATAAATTAATATAAAAAGAAGACAACTTAATATGTACTATTTACTGTGGTAGGCACACCATTAAATATCTTTATACCATAATAGCATATCAATACATATATGTGCATTATGTATATAAAATCTCATAACATTCTTATACAAATTTACACTAAAGGCACATATAATTTGATTGAGATATTGACAAATCCAGTTATCCCTAGTAAGATCTTTCTATTGAAGAAATATCTATTGTGTAGAAGTTGCCTTTTATAATTTATGTTGCTAACACTAAAATAATAAGCTCATTAAATATAAAATCTTTTCTTGTTTAAAATGAAGATAGAATAATTAGTGTTCTCAAACTCCATGGTGTTTCGGAAGCTGAAAATGCCCTAGAGTTTGAATGCCACCTGTTCAATTGTGGGCATTAGAGCATACATCAGTAATTATTTTAGGTTGACTACTAGACATTGAAACTTCAACACACAAGTTGAACCTACTCAGGTTGCAATCAGTGATAATTACTGTTCTGTTTTAATTTGTAATTAAATGTAAGAAAGTAAATTAGAACAAGGTGTAAATGTGTCTAGTAATATTAAATCCATTGAGTAGTGAAATAGATTAATCCAGACACAAGGAGTTCTAGTGCAGATTTATGTTCATAAGGTAGGAACATTTTACAATATACTAATCACTTGAACAAATGAGGCCTGTAGTCACTGTGGAATGCATATATATAGATTTTTAATGTACCCCTGCTCCTTATAGCATGGAACTGTGAGTCTATATTAAAAACATTAAGTATACACTGTCACCTTCAATAAGTAGTGCTAAGTAAAATTATATAGCTTCTTTAAAAGTATATTATTTGGAGCCTGTAAGAAGGACATTTTCTATAATTTGGGTTTATATCAAAGATTGCTAGATCATGATTTAGAGTATCCATTTTTGACCTGATATTATCAAAATAGAATAGAATAGGAAACTAACATATAATCTAGATTTAAAATAGGAATTTTTTAATTGGATAATTATACATAATCTCAAATAATTGTCTGATATTAACGTTATAAATTATTTTACAAAATAAAGAAATTTTTGATTGCAGAATTTAAAATTGCTGTCAAACTGCACTGACTATTATAATAAGAAAACAGAAATACTGAATTCAAATCTATTTTCTTCTCATTATTACTAATTAATATTGGGCTGGGTTTTGCTAAAATATAAAATTTATATGGACTATTGTGCCTTATAATTTTGACTAAGCACATTATTATATCTAAGGATAAGAGTTATTTATCATATTATTTATTTATTTATATTATTTAGTATAATAATGAGAATTATCTCAAGGAAAATATTATATTCTAATATGAAAGCAAGTTAAATATATATGGCTATATACTCCAAAATATATAGAAGTGAGGATGAATTGAAACTCTGCACTCAAAATTATGTTGTTAGTGAGCTTTTGTTGTATTTCAGGAACTGAGTCAAGACACGGGACACAACTGTTGAAAGATATGGAAATAGATTGAAACCATTTATACTTTAAACGGGTTTTGGTATAAAGTGCGAACATTCTAACTCATACTGATTCTTTATTGGCTTAGCTGTGTAGCAACTAAAATCTTGTTTTATGAGAAATGAAAGGTGATTGGAACAAAGGACAATACTTTTTTTCATTAAATTAACACCGACTGATGCTACATCCTCTAACAACACCTATAAAACAAAATGAGAATTATCATGAGTAGGGGTTACATGAAGCTTAAATTGGTGACAAGGACAAATGCAATTGCTTTTCATTGGTGCCACCGAGTTCTCAACAAGTTTTGGACACACGTTTAACATTCTTTAGACCTCATTTTTTAGATAACTAGGTGTCAACTGTAGGAGATGGACTACATAATTTCCCACCATGTCATGATGAGAAAATGAATCTACTGGAATATTTAACAGCTCATTCATTGAGTTCACATGCTTAGTTGTTTGTTTCCTGATATAATTACCAATATAAACATAAAGAAATTTGTGGCAAAATATATTGGAAATATAACTTGATACATAATTATATCCAATGTTTTCAGAGATTGGTGTGACACAAGCACTCAGTATGACCTCTGCTTCAAATCAGAAAATAAAGTTTTTTTTTTCTTTAGAGTAAAAAAGCAAATATTAGAACAATTTTTTTGGATTAACCATCAATTGAGAAGACAAATATTTGAAAGGGGTGAACAAAATGACTGTAGCAGTCTCATATGATATTTTATGGAAATAACATTTATGACTTGAGGCAACATTTGGTATGGCAAAAAAAACCCTAGAAATCTATTTTTAGTCATCCAATTTATCTGATATATGTTTCACTGAATTTAGTCAATATATCTGAAATCCCTTTGCTTATATACTCAGAAATACAGACATACTAATTGTCAGAGTATTATTGAGGCCCTTCCTGAAATTGATAAGTATAAAGATGAAGACCTATTCTATTATCTGATATATACTATTGAGTTTCAAAATAGGAAACTGGGTAAAGAAAAAATTCCAAAGCAGGCTTAGCATACTAAGAAAAATTACCACTGTATTCAGTGTCTAATTTGATTTGTGCATCAAAACCCTTCATTTATTTCAGTAAATCTTTTGGCTTACTTATGTTTGAGAATGAATTCAGTTATGTTAGCATTCAGTCAGTAAATAGTGATGGATCTTTTACTCTCTGTCTCTGTCTCTGTCTCTGTGTCTCTCTGTCTCTGTCTCTGTCTGTCTGTCTGTCTGTCTGTCTCTCTCTCTCTCACAAACACACACACACACACACACACATACACAAATAAAGTATACATACTTCATACAATGCTGAGCATGTGACCGCTGAACTACTTTTTTTAAATAACAATATAAAAGAAACGGGTTTTTTTTTTTTTTTTTTTTTTTTAATGTCAGGGTATCATCTAAAAGAAAAGAATTTCAAATTATACATGAGTGAGAAAATAATATATATCAAAGACCATGCTTTAATATGTAATTTCAAATTTAATTTTGTGGTACTGTTATTATTCAATTTAATGCTGTAAATTTCAGATTGATTCAATGTTGCTTTTTATATAATTGAAGAGTGGTCTGTCTAATCTTGACTGTCAGATCCACTAGATCAAAGAGCCAAATGAAAAAACATCCATGTGTATGTGTCAATGCAGGTACATTTCAGACTGATTTAACTAAAGAAGGACTCATCCTCCATGTTGGCAGCATCTTCCCATTGGCTTAGGTTTTGAAACACATAAAAAGGGGAAAGAGTACTGAGCATCAATGATGACAGTTTCTGTTTCCTGACTACAGATATGAGGTTCACTTTACCTCCATACTCTTCTGGATTATATGGACGATTGAGTTCTCTCACTGAAATCTAAGTAAAAGCAAGCCCTTCTTTTGGCAAGTTGTTTTTCCGAAGTATTTTCTCATAGTAATGAGAAAAGTAATGCTTTGAGGATAATGAATGCTCTATATGGAAACTGAAATGCATATAGAGAGGTCAAGTGCTATCTTCATATTTTATCACTATCTCCTACACATCTAGGATGCTATAACATCAAATAAACATGTCTTTGATTACAAGGATTTTTTCAAACTGCTATGCATATATACTATCTCAATCCATATCTGAATGTTTGTCAAAGACTTTCTTAACTTATGCTTACCCAGAAATTTATAATAAATTTAAAATCATTCAAATTGATGTAATAATATTCTATTCACCGTTTCTGTCTCTTGTGGTTATTTTGATGAATATTTAATATGGGGTGGCTTTATCTCAAAAATTAGAAATTTCATACTCTGACAATCACTCTGTATTTTCAGAATTTAAGGACTCCTGGCATTGTTGTGTTACATGAACAACAAACTTAACTTTGCTTAATGAGTTTCTGTCATATTTGGCTGATGAATTACAGTGACAATTTTTAGCCATATATCAAATGAAATCAAAAGTACACTAAAAATGATCCTAGACTTATCTCATAACATGAAATATTTAAATATTTTCTACTTTTTTATTAATTTATTTATATTACCTGTCAACTGTTATCCCATCCCTTGTATCCTTCCGTTCCTCCTTCCCTCCTGCTTTCACCCCATTCCCGTCCTCTATATCTGTGATTGAAAGAGACTGCCTCCTACTCATTATGATCATAGGGTATCAAGTCTCTTCTTGACACCCTGTTATCCTTCCTCTGAGTGCCACCCCATATAAGTAATGGGTCAACACAAAAGAGACTATATGTTTTTCTGTTTGCATTTATTGTTGTGGTTTGATGGGGATCTTTTGAGATTTATTTTCTTTAGAGAGAGAGAGAGAGAGAGAGAGAGAGAGAGAGAGAGAGAGAGAGA
>OU015749.1:49262888-49325911 GCA_907169655.1 Acomys percivali
AGAGAGAGAGAGAGAGAGAGAGAGAGAGAGAGAGAGAGAGAGAGAGAGAGAGAAATAACATAAATTTGGGTGAGTAGGATGCTGGAATGGTATGGGACAATTTGAAGATTGGAAAGAATCTGAGAAAATATAAAAAAATTTAAAATACAGAAATAAAATATCCATAAGTAAAGCTGCAGGGAGAGGCCCCGGACTACCAAATGATGTTGCAGTCAGATGGTCTGCCCAAGAAACACATATTCTAGAAGAGAAGCAAAATATTTCATGTTTTGCTTGCTCAGTTTCCCTCGCCTTCCATTTCTATGTTTGGAAGTGGATTATTAATTCCACATTCTAATTTCTAATACCATTTTCTAATTAAAGCATACTACTTTTTTAAAAGCAAGTTTCACAGTCAAGTGACTGTTATGAGTCATTGAAAAGACATTGGATTTGTGAATTATAAGATTATTGGGAAATTGGAAATGACCCAAATGTATCATAGCAGTATGTGATGCCCATTTGTGGACTGAGGCAGGGACAAAGAATTATAGCGGAATGCACTAATATGTTTGAATATGTTCACCTCAGCTGAGAGGACTGTTATTGGAAGTCATGGAAATATTAAGAAATGAGGTTTGGCCATTGAAGCATAACTCTACAGTCAGGTATTAGGGCTATATGTAATTCCAATTTCCAGCCAGCCTTTCTCAGCATGACCTCTTTTGCCATAACATGTCAAACCATACATGTTTCTGGAGGTATTAGCCATCATGTTTCTTCTGCTATTAAACAGTGAGGTAAAATAAATCCTCCCTCTGCTAAGTGGTGTCTCATCAGGAATTTTTTTGAAGTTTCTATAAAATGAAAAAATTAAAGTCCCACTAATGGGCAGAAAAAAAAGTTAATTTCTGTGCAAGTATGATACATTTGTCTTTTAAGTAAGTAAGGGATTATTTCTCTTATATGAAGTTAAATCAGATAAAATATAAAAGCTCTAGAGACCAAGTACATGGAGGCACAAACCATCACTGACTCACACAAAGAATTCACAGACAGTATATTTATGCAAACTTTATTTGTCAAGATATATTGCACAGATCAATCTCAAAATATTTCAGTTAATACTAAGAGATATGTGAGGTAGGAATGGGAAAAACAAACTTGTAATCAGTATTTTCAAATGTTATAAAATTTTAAAAATGTAGTGTCAAATCTGTAGGTAAATAAAATGTTAAAAGGTACATATGCATATATTAAATATGCATAGAATGTGTATAGTCTTCATATGGAAAAGAGAAAACAGCCCGTTTACTGTAAAAATTAAAAGAGCATATACCTGGTTTCTCATGAAAAAAAATGTGCATTTGGTTTTGCTTGGTTGGATTTGTCTTGACAACATGAGGTACACTGTGACCTTAAAATTTGTCATTGTTACATAGGAGCTATAGGTTAAAGGATGTCATAATCAAACTAGACTTGTGTCATTTCTGAAATCAATATATCACTGACACAAAATCACTACCCATAACATTACCTTAGCAACATGATGGTTTGCAATGAACTTTATGTTTTAACAATTTAGTCAAGGCAAGTATGCCATCAACAAAACAGAACTAAAATTTGTCCATTAATTTCTCTAAGATATGAATTTATCTTGATTTAGAGAGTTAGAAAACATAAATGACTCAGATGTTTATTTTTGGTTAAAATGTATAATATTGTGACACAAAACAATAGACAGTATAAATGTTGAAATAAATAAAATCTTTCTCTTTAGTAATAGTAATATGTCATTCAAGACACCATAATTAGGTCTTCATGGGAGGTCTACAAAGGGTTAAAAGGTGAACTAATATAAGTGTATGGAATAAGTTTTAGATGGAAACTAATAAACATGTACTTTATTACATGGTACAAGTATATTCAATTACCTTGAGACTCTACTACCTTTAGAAAAAGTGAATGCATTAATGGACCTTCAGCATACAGACAACATGGATTATTTATAGAATAGTCAAAGTAAATAACGACCAGTATTGTATCATTTACCAAAATAAGTACCATCAAACTAAAAAACCAGGTACGAGTACTTTGTCACTTGAGATTATTACATTTGGATCTTCTTAATAATTTTAAAATTATTTAGCAAATTACTGTCTGCATCTACTGCACTTATACAAGAATGCAAAAGGACTCCCTATTCATCTCTATAGGAAGCTTCTATATTCCTATATGTGAGGATCGTGTATATATGTGCATATGTGTGTGCATGAGTGTGTGCATACACTTGTGCGTGTGCATGTATGTATGCGTGCTTGCATGTGTGATGTGCAAGAGTGTGTGTATATGTGTCTGTGTGTTTTTGTGTGTGTGAGCCAAGGAGGCAATCATACCAAATACGTCATTCCCTATGCAAATTGTGTGAGCAGAGTTCTGGACCAGAAGGCAGTCTTCTCACCACACTGTGATAGGAGTGGAGTCCAAAAGTGAAATCTATTCCAAATTTATACAGAGAAACATGAGCTTTTCTGGGAGAAATGGAAAGTGTCTCTTACCAAGTCATGAGATAAGTAAGGAAATTTAGAGTACATTCTAAATTTACATGAAGGAACAGGACGTTTCTAGGAATAAGAAAAAGAATTATATGGGAGTTGTTAGAAATCTTAGAGATATGAGAAATAGGAGCATATTTAAATTAGTTTGATCAAAACTTAAAATTTGTTAAACATATAAACTTACCTTATAAAACAATATAGATTTTATAGTAGAATGTTTTTTTTTCTTTTTCTTTTTTTTTTTATTAATTTATTCTTGTTACATCTCTATGGTTATCCCATCCCTTGTATCCTCCCATTCTCCCCTCCCTCCCATTTTCCCCTATTCCCCTCCCCTATGACTGTTCCTCAGAGGGATTACCTCCCTCTGTATATGCTCATAGGGTATCAAGTCTCTTCTCAGTAACCTGCTGTCCTTCCTCTGAGTGCCACTAGTCTCCCCCTCCAGGGGACATAGTCAAATGTGAGGCACCAGAATACAGGAGAAAGTCAAATCCCTCTCTCTACTCAAGTGTGGAGACTGTCCTGTCCATGGGATAGATCAGGGTAGGGGTTTAAATTTTACCACCTGTATTGTCCTTGGCTAGTGCCTTAGTTTGTGTAGGACCCCTTGACCCTAATCTGCCTATCTTAATGTTCTACTTGTAGGTTTCTAGGACCCACTGGATCCTTCTTCATTGATATTCTCCCATGGTTCTCTCATCTAGAGTCCCAATAGGATGTCCTCCCCTCTGTTCCAGTTTCCTGGTAAGGGAAGGCTTTCGTGGGACATGCCCCTTGGGCTAGTATGCAGATATAAGTGAGTATATACCATTTGAGTCTTTCTGCTTCTGGGTTAACTCACTCATTATGATCATTTCTAGCTCAATCCATTTATCCACAAATTTTGGGAATTCCTTGTTTTTAATAGCTGAGTAGTATTCCATTTTCTTTTCTTTTTGTTTGTTTTGTTTGTTTTGGTTTTGAAACACAGGTGTGTTTCTGCTACACACATTTAAACCCAGTACTTGGTGGGCAGAGGCAGGCAGATCTCTGTGGTGAATTTGAGGCTCTTTTTCTTATTACCAATTTATTAGAACAAAGTAACAGACTAAATAACTAAAAGGTTCCCATTAAAAATCATAATGTAGGATGCATATGAACCATGTAACATCCTGCTTAAATGATACTTAAAATTTGATTGAGCATGTGTTGACTGTACAAAAGGTAGCAAGAAAAACAGCCTTCTACTATACATTAGGTTGTTGCATATAGCTGTGGTTCTGTTTCTGTGTATCTTCATGTCTGGCTGAAATGGGGACCAGTATTTCAACTTCATGTTTATGGGAACTGTAAGTGCTAGCTAGTCTTGGTCTCTTAAATACCCATGAAAAAGGAAAGTGACAGCTGTGCAGAAATGGTGTAGGAAAAGAAACAACCTTCCAAGTAACAGTTCCTTCCCACACACTGTCTTCGTGTATTCTTGTATCAGATGTTATATAAAATTTATTGCCTTCCATGTTGTTAATAATCCATATTTTAAAATTTATAATGTCTTCTGCAACAAATACATTTTCAATGGTGATTGTTTATTCATTTTGGATGAAGACAGACATTTTTTTATCCAAATAATTAAAATATAGTTTTCATTAATCTTTAGGCATTATAACGATTTTATTACTAATTTATCCTGATTAAGAGTTAGACATTAACAGTTAATAATTATTTGAGTGAATTCCATCTTTCTATTAAACTTCTAATGGCTAGGCATAAATGTGGGTATAGGGAATGGGGGTGGGAGATGTGTTCAAATAAGTCTTTTCAGGATTTTTGTTTCAAGTGCTTGTATGTTCAAGAAAAAGAGGCATTCTTTTTTTCATTTTGGAATAGTTTTTAAATGTAAAGTAACCATAGTTCCCATGCAAGTTTCAACTGTATTTTCACAACTTGTTATATTCACACTAAGTTTCTTTATTTTGATTTAGCTATGGTGGTATTAAATGTATTCTTTTATAAGTTTATCATATTTTTAGGAAAAATTTGCAGCTCTAAGATGAAAAAATAGCCAGATATGATAACAGATGCCTTTAGTCCTAATAATTTGTAGGCAGAGGCAGAAAGATCTTTGTGAGTTCCAGGCCAGCCTGGGCTAAAGAGTGAGTTTAAGGACAGCCAGGAATGTTGCATAGAGAAACCTTGTCTCAAAAAACAAAATAAAAAATGATAAAATATCCCATCCATGTCTTCAATCATAATACTGTTGTTATATATGATTTTGATGATGGTAATACAGTTTAGGTCTTAGAACCTTGTGGGCTTGCTACTATTTCAGCACTCTAATTAATCATAAGATAATAGAAAGTTGTAGTTAGAGTTCACATAATAGACATTGATTCCATGGAGAACTATCCTTGCAGCAGGAAGAAACAGATCTCACATTTCATATAAACAGATTCGCCATGAAATGAAGTGTTCAAAGAACTGCTACACTCAGTGTGGGTTTCACCCCCATATTGCATCCTTCTGTCAACCCTTGAATAACTCCAAACAATTAAATAAATTGTATTGCAGAAAACTATATACGCCTGTAATAACTATCAAAGAAAAAAGAGACCATGAATTTAAAGAGACCAGGAGAGGGCTATATGAAGCTTTAGAAAAAGAAAAAGGAATGGAGAAATGATGTAAGTATAATCTGAAAACTACAACATTAAAAAAATAAAATAAGAAGTTGATGGTATTATAAAACATCTTATTTTATATCAAAGAAAAAATACATATTAGACTATGTTGGTAACCTTTGTGTTTTTCTAAGTTCTTCTATTATTCAAGGAGACTATTTTAATGAACTCAAGAATCAGTCTCTTCACACTTAGAGAAATCTATCAGATTGGAGGAGATAGGATAAGAGCCAGAAGGGATAAAAGACACTAAGAAAACAAGAGGTTCTTTCTGTTTAAATTTTTTAAATTTAGGTAATTTATTCAGACTACTTACTCATTGTTATCCCTTCACTTGTATCTTCCCATTTCCCCCTCCCTCCCTTTTCCACCATATTCCCCTCTACTAGGTCTGTAACAGAAGGCGACTTCCTCCCCCACCATATGATCACCATATGATCACCATATGATCACCATATCAGGTCTCATCCTGGTAGCTGTTTACCCTTCCTCTGAGTGCCACCAGGCCTCTCCACTAAGGGGAGATGGTCAAATAGGGGTCACCATAGGTCACATCAGAGTCAGTTCCCTCTCCCCACACAACTATTGAGAATGTGCTGTCCATTGGTTAGATCTGAATAGTGGGTTCTAGGATCACTACATGCATTGTCCTTGGTTGGAACAGTAATTTGAGCAGACCCCACTGGGTCTAGATGGGCCTTGATGGTCTTCTTGTAAGTTTCTAGGACCCTCTGGATGCTTCTATTTCCCTATTCTCCTTTACCTGGAGTCCCAGTGGGAATTTCCAGCATCTATCCCAATCTTCTGCTAAGTGAAGACTTTCAGGAGACATTCCCACTGGGCCAGTGTCCAATTATAAATAGGTGTTTACCATGTTTATCTTTGGAGGTTTATATTAACTCATTCAGGATGATAATTTCTAGTTCCATCCATTTGCCTGCATATTTCAGGATTTCCTTATTTTTAATAGCTGAGTAGTATTCCATAGTGTAAATGTACAAATGTTTCTTTATTCATTCTTCAACTGAGGCACATCTAGGTTGTTTCCAGATTCTGCTTCTATAAACATGGTTGAGAATATGTCTTTATTGTGTGGTAGAGCAACTTTTGGGTATATTCCAAGGAGTGGAATGCTGGATTTTGAGTTAGCCCTATTCCTACTTCTCTAAGAAAGCAACATATTGATTTCCAAAGTGATTGTACAACTTTACACTCTCACCAGCAACGAGTCTTCATCCTCAACAGTATGGGCTGCCACTTGAGTTTTTGATCTTACCTAGAGCAATAAGACTACAAAAGGAGATCAGGGGGATTAAAATGGGAAAGGAGGAAGTCAAAGTATCCCAACTCATAGATGATATGATAGAGTATATAAGTGACACCCAAAATTCCACCAGAGAGTTCCTACAGATGATGAACGCCTTCGTCAATGTGGCTGGATACAAAATTAACTCAAAAAAGTCAGTTGTCTTCCTGTATACAAATAACAATCATGCTAAGAAAGAAATTAGGGAAACTACATGATAGACACAAGTAATATAAAATATCTAGGAGTAACCAAGCAAGTGAAAGTTTGTTGGAAAAAAACTTCAAATCTCTAGAAAGAAGTGTGAAGATGGCACCAGAAGATGGAAAGATCTCCTTTATTCATGCATCGGGAGAATTAACCTGTAAAAATGCCCATCTTACCAAAAGCCATTTACATATTCAAGGCAATCCCTATATAGACACCTACACAATTTTTAAAAAGACATTGAAAGATCAATTCTCAACTTCATATGGAAAAACTAAAAAACATAACTAGAATAATTAAAACAATCCTGTCCAACTAAAGTTCCTCCAGAGCAATCCCCATACCAGATCTCAAGCTCTGCTATAAAGCAACAGTAATTAAAACAGCATGGTGCTGGTACAGCAATTGGTTGATCAATGGGATAGAATCAAAGATCCAGCAATCAATCCACACACCTATGGACATTTGAATTTTGACAAAGAAGCCAAATCTCTTCAATGGAAAAAGGATAGTATCTTCAAACAATGGTACTCGTCTAACTGGATGTCTACATGTAGAAAAATGCAAGTAGACCCACATTTATCACCATGTACAAAACTCAAGTCAAGATACTAAATCTAGTAGAAGAAAAAGTGGAGAACAGCCTGGAACTCATTGGCACAGGAGACAACTTCCTAAACGGAACTCCAACAGTCCAGGATCTAAGTTCAACAATTAATAAATGGGACCTCATGAGGCTGAGAAGCTTCTGTAAGACAGAAGACAATGTCAACAGAACATAGCCACAGCCTATACAGACTGGGAAAAGACCTTTTCCAACCCTCCATCTCACAAAGGACTAATATTCATAATATATAAACAGCTCAAGAAATTAAATACCACCAAACCAAATAACCCATTCAAGAAATGGGGCTCAGAATTAAAGAGAGAATTCTCATCAGGAATAACAAATGCATGAGAAACACTTAAAGAACTGTTCAAATTCCTTAGTCATCAGATAAATGCAAATCAAAATGACTCTGAGATACCATTTTACAATCATCTGAATGGAAACAAGAGTTTCTAAACACAGCGAACAGAAGCAAGTAGGAACTCATATGGAGAATGTGGCCACATGCAGTGCCTGCAGAGGTCTGAACCTGATGAAGCTCAGGATGGATAGTGGAAGTGGACTCACGCTCATGTTTCCAACATGTAAGGTATCTCTAATTCATAAGCACTCACAATGAATAAGTAGTTTCTCTCTGTGACATATCATTGGATATACAAATGAATATTAAGTCCAACGCCATGCCCAGAATTAGAGGGACAACACAAAAGGAACTCACTGTTATTTGTGGCAATTTTTCTGTTTGTTTTGTTTGTTTGTGTTTGTGTCATAATATATTGGGCATTTAAAAATTTTTTCCTTTTTCCCTTACTGTACATATCTTTTGCTTATATATGTAATGGTTTGTCATTTTTTTGTTTTTTGAGTTTCTATGTCCCATTGTGTGTGGCTCTCTGAATCTGTTTGTGTTTCTGGTACTTAGTCTATTTTATTTTTCTGATTGTTTGTTTTGTCATATTCAGATTTGTTTGCTTTTGTTTTATATTATTTTATTATTGTTTTTAATTTTAGGTGCTTATTTGTTTTCTCATGAAATAAATTAACAAAGGATGTGGATTTGTTTGAGTAGTTTGATTGGGAGGATGTGGAAGCTGTTGAAGGGAGAAAATCATAGAATCTATTATGTGAAAAAAATCTATTTTTAATAAAGACTATTTAACCTTTCTAAAGAACTGATATTTGAGATAATTGCTGAATTACTCTAATTTAACTGCATTACCCTCACAAAAATCACATTTTAAAAGTGAAACTCATTAACAATATATTCTTCAATATGTCTTGTTATTTTTTTCCTTTTTAACTCTATAGTAAATATATTTCAATCATTTACAGTGTTCCACAATTTTCTGTTAAGAAAAACAAATCATAACAAAAACAACCTTATAAAGAAAATTTACAACCTGCGATAAGAAGCTAGCCCAGAATAATTGATTAAAATAACAGAGAGAACTTTTGCTTTGATGGTTTAAAGAAATTGTTATGAAATACTGATCTTGGTTTCTTGGCTTCAGATTTCTAGTGATTTATACCTATCACAAACTTAAAGATGTTTACACTATTAAGTTACTGTACAAGTTACTTTACACTTTGAGATCTAATGCATTGCCATTTTGAAGCCATACTTAGATATTTTTCAAAGGATTCTGTAAAAAACAGTAAGAAAATTTCCAGACATCATTTCTTTAAATGGATCATAATTAAATACGTTTCAGATGTATGGGAGAAAATATTTCTCTATAACCAAATACTTTTCACAAGGGTATTTCTTAAGTCTGATCATGAGTGACATGGAGATTGCTGTCACTTGTATACCATCTCAAATAAATTCAGATTTTAGTTAAATGCAATCAGACTTCATTAAAATATTTTAGAAAATCATAGGTTGAGCATAATGGTATATCCTGAACACTCCATCACTCAGGAGGTGTAGTAGAGAGTTTCTGAGTTAGAGACAAGCAGAGGTGAAGTAGTAAGAACCCGTCAAAGAGGAAATAGCAATGATCAAATCTTAAACCAAAAATCAGCCAAGCCATTGAAGACAGAAAGCAATGTTTTGCCTTCACAATTCCATTGCTTCACATTGAATTTGTTTCCTGCTACATAATACAGTTAATATCTGTAATATGAGTTATTATATTTATGCACCCAAAGTCTATTTCCCCAGTAAAAAAGAAAAAAATAACTCAGAAAATTGCTGTTTTGGCTTTTAGGAAATCTAAATAATTTAACTGCTTATTGACAACACTGACATTTGGCTTTTAAGATACATAATCTATGGATAAGCATATGGAAGTTATAACTTCCATAAAAAGGCTTTTTAGGAAACTTTTGGTAGAAATGCTTCCATACTTTATAAATCACATTTTTGGCAATACTAAAAACACTTCACTCTCCTCTTAAGCATAATTACAACTGATACGATATGATTTGTGGCAGAAGTAACAGTCCAGAACATATTTTGTTCCTTTAGATCCTCTCTCTCTTTATTTTTCATTTGACACAATCATGAAAAGAAAGAATAGTTGGATTAGCTGTTCATGATTCCAGCCAGTCCATTTATTCTGGTGCATGAGCTGTTAAATTTAGATGTATATTCAGAATGAACTGTACATATAAAATATGTGTCCTGATATGATATGGCATGCATGGTACTGCACTTACAGACTCAGGATTGGAGCAAAATGCTTCCTGATTTCACTTTTGAAGTTTACCAGAGCCAAAGAGCTGGTACAAATCTTGTTCATATCCATTCTAACTAATCACAGCAAAGATTACTTTTACATATCCAAGAATCCATATAACTTTTTCGATTCATAAACAGAATTAAAACTTTTAGTGCTTTTTATATAGTATAATTATAGCTTATATGGGGACACCTTTTACCTCTTTTTGTTCTATTTTATTTCTCTGGCTTTCAGCTACTAAACGAAATGTCCCAAAATGTTCTCACACCACTGAAATCTTCATTTCTTATTTCTTCCTTTGTTCTGACCTATTTTCTTCCTTTTTTTAGCTCCAACCCAGAACTGAAAGGCTTTGTTAGCTATTATTCTCAGCAGCAATGGGCAGGTTTCCTTTGGAAATAAGTGATCAAAATCGCCTATGATAGACTCTGCCCTCTGTACTACAGAGTAATTGGCCTTATTAATTTCTCAGGCTTTTTAGACCAGAAAGAATGGGGAGGTGAGGGAGCCAAGCATCTAGAAGGTCTTCAGTAGCAGATAAGGGCTTGGAGAAAATCATTAAGAAGATATTTTTGGAAATGTCACATTGTTAAAAATAGACGTCTTTGGCCTTGATATTCTTATTTATCTATAGGTATATCTAGTCTGTGACAGTCCATATATACAAAGTGATTTAATAATTTTTCCTCAGTTTATAAGTAAAGGATTCTCCCTGCTTCTCTACTATCTACTATTAATTAAGTCACTTTGTGGTAATCTTTAGGAAGAGTAAATGCAATGTCGCATGTCCATCAAAGGCTCACAAACACATTTTAAGCCATTACGACGAAACAATCATGTCAGTTATAGCGTGCTTACAGCACAAATTGAGGAGCAGTTGTGTTTATCATTCCCACTGCCTACACTCACTAAAAGGATTATCTATCAGATTTCCTAAGTTGTTGAGGGAAAAGTGAAATTAAATTCCAATAACTATAAATAAAATTTTTCCAGGTCATAGATATATGCAATTAAAACTTACCATGGTTGGAAAATATATTTTATATTTACAATTTTATATTTTATATAAATATATTATATTTATAAATTTTATATTTACATTACCATGCTTACAGACCTATAACTCAAAACTTCAATATTTATTATGGCAATGTCATATAAAATGACTAGAATTATATTTTACTGTGGAAGATCAGACCCACATTTGGGATGTCTGTCACATATGCATACTTAAACTTCTGCTACTTCAAGTATTCTATCAAAAATAATGTTCACAAAATACCACAGAAGAATTCTATCCTGCTTATAAATCCATGAGATGCCATGCCAGGGAATTTTCACTGAGGTTTTGCCACAGCTGTGAGTAACCAGAGGTTAATGGAAAGAGCTCAGCTCAGTGCCCCTTAGGCCTGTGCTGAGTTCCATGAGTCACATATGTGTTATTAATCCAAGGGGAAAATTGTGCTAGGAAAAGCTTTGTTAAACTCAGATGACTCATACGAAATGGGTTTTCTCAGCTAAGCGAGTTAAGAATCACCATAATAAAGGATTTCTATATTTATAGAACTAGCAATGTATGACTCTAGGGTGCACAGACAGACAATACCTATTTCAGAACTTAGTTGAGAGACTATAAATTACAATATGACAGTGACATGTTAGTGCTGACTATTATTAGTTGGATAATAAATTGTGTTAAATAGTCCCCTCTCTTTGAAAAAACAAATGGAAGAAAAAAAAAAGGATCTATGGTAACTATTGATGTCTCGTATTTATACCATTTTTAAACAACACAGAGTTATGGAAGTAAGTCAATGATAATCTTGCATTGAAATTTGATAGTGAGATTGGTCCAAAAGCATTACCTGAATAAAAAGGTATGTACCTACATTAAAACATAAATCAACTCTTTGTTTTAAAATTTTCCTTATCATCACTTCTGTCCACCAGAGAAGAAAAAATTGTCAACTAAGTTATTCTTCCAAATGTTTTTAAATTTTGGAATATTTATTTGTCACTTACTAGAAGAATTTCTTCTATTTTATTCATATTGTGACATTTTAATTATTTCTTTCAGTATATTTATATCAATGATCAATTTTTTTTAGTTTCTTATTGTTATAATCTGAAGATATTCTGCACTAAATTTTTTACTTTAATGAATACCAATTGGCATGTAATAACTGTATACATTTGACATATGTTTTCATATTTTATACATGTATATCCGATGTAATTATCAAATCAAAATAAATGAAAACTTATTTTCCAATTATTCAATTTCTTTCTTATAGTTATTTTGAAATACATATTTATGTAATCACCTTAAAAGTTATATAATAATATTTTTCATCTTACTGCATTTTTGTGATCTACCAATAACGCTCATTTTTGAAATTTTTCATTTTGTCCTTTTGGGTCTCTGGTAGTTGTCTTATTGTACTGTATATATGTAAAATATTGATGAGTATCGAAGGATATATAGTTATTACATGCAAATTGATATAAATTTAATATTTTAAAATTGATATAAAATAAAGGAGAAAACTAATGCAAAAATACATTCAGACTGAGTGGCAATAAGAAATTAGGAGAGACAAATTAATTATGGATATAAATATATATGTACATGTCTTGTTTAAATATCTATATATAGGTATAACTCATTTCATAAACAAAATATATAATCATACAAAGATTTGATGGTTTGGCAGAGGAAATTTTAGACAGCACTGTATATAAAGATATGAACTGATGACTCGTCACTGCTCTTATCTAGGCTTATTTGAATAGAGTAGAAAATAAAGAACAGAGGGAGGTGAAATATGTAGTTTGGTGAGGAAAAGAGCATGAAGAAATTTGAACAAGTCTGAGAGCTGATAGTGTAGTTGGAAAGAAAGTTATGGCAACGGTTAGGCAGAGGAGTGTATTAAAAAGAGAGAACTCATGCTCTGAGGTGGGATAACAGAAGGGCCGCCTTGAGGGGAAGTTTATATCAACTGAAGTTCTAGGTCATGCAACTTAAAAATAATTTTTAAAACATTTACTGGAAGATAACATGCTTGAAAAAAATGATGCCCCTGTATATGCTCATAGGGTATCAAGTCTCTTCTCAGTGACCTGCTGTCCTTCTTCTGAGTGCCACTAGGTGTCCCCTGCCAGGGGACATAGTCAAATGTGAGGCACCAGAGTACTTGAGAAAGTCAAATCCCTCTCTCCACTCAAGTGTGGAGACTGTCCTGTCCATGGGCTAGATCAGGGTAGGGGTTTAAATTTGACCGCCAGTATTGTCCTTGAACAGTCATAGGGGAGGGGAATAAGGGGAAAATGGGAGGGAGGGGAGAATGGGAGGTTACAAGGGATGGGATAACCATAGAGATGTAACAAGAATAAATTAATTAAAAAAATAAAAATAAAAATAAAAAATAAAAAAAATAAATAAAAAATAAAAATAAATAAAAAAAAAAAAATAAACTATGTAAAAAAAAAAGAAAGTAAACATATGTGGACAAAAGGCTATACTGCGTGATACACTACAGCTTCTGTGACAAGATTTTTTGTTTATATGTTTGTATTATTTACTGTGGGGAGGAGAGGGATTTTGGTGCATGATGTGTAAATCATAGACATTCAGTAAAAATAAAAAAAAGTTGTTTTCTTACTAAAAAAAAAAAAAAAAAAAAAAAAAAAAAAGAAAAAAATGATGCCATTGTGAACTGCTAGACAGTAAGTATACTGCATTGAGATCTTTCCCTTAGTTCAGTTACACAAGGTTTTAATGGAAGTTGTAGTTGAAAGTAAATAAAAGGCTACACATCAAAGTGGAACTAGAAGTTGAAGTCATCAACATGGTACTAGTTTTGTACATATGTGTATACATATGTATATGTGTATATATATATATATACATACATACATACACACACATATAAATTACAAGAGTAAGAGAACACTGAAAGCTTGCAATAAGCTCCGAGAAAATTAATAAAGGTACTGTGGAAATCTCTGTATAGCACTCCCAGGTAGTCTGTGCATGAAATTGTATGGGTAAAATCTAAGATTTCAGAGAAGTTCTAGAATAAAGTACAACCTAAGACCATGGCTTTCTGCAAAACCTAGACCTAACTTCTGGGCAGAGTCATGCCTCAAGTTGGAAAATCAAGAGAGAGCCACCAATGCTACAGTACCAGGGTATGAGGAGTACACACACCCAAGTCATTTGCAACACAGTTGTTGCTGTCACGAGCCATAGAATCTACATATGAACTTGTAGGACTTGGTGCACAGAGCCTCCTTTAATATTATCCTTCCTTCTAATTTCTTGTATTTCAGAATAAAACATATATTCTTTGCATATATATTTTTTCTATTTTTTTCAGTTTTAAAACTTATTTTATGGGGGGTGTATATGAAGACTCACCAATGAAAATCCTTGTTGAGTCTTATAAAGAACATCAGAATACTGAATTAGTTCATGGAGACTAGTCCATTAGACCATGGAGATGTCTGCAGTTTGAATGAATGTTGCATTAATGTGATAGTCATAACAGTAGAGGAGCCATGGTAATAATATTATTGTTTAAATTTAATGAAATATTTTTCTCATGTATTTGTGTTTGACCAATTGTTTTCCAGGTCTTGATACTCTTAAGAGGAAATAGAACCTCAAGGAGGAGAAAGTGTGTTGCTGGGGCAGGCATAGGCAGCCATAGACTAGCTCTGCTTTAAGCTCACTATCTTTCTCGGATTTCTGCATGGGCATTGACATTGTAGCAGCCTTATGCTCCTGCTGCCACAAAGACAACACCACCATCATTTCCAACTTTACAACCCAAAGCCAAAATATGCGCCGCATGCTGAAATTAGTTCTTTACAAGTATCTTTCCACAGGGACAATAACAACTATGATGACGATGACGATAAAAATAACAGCAGCAGCAGCAGCAGCAGCAGCAGCAGCAGCAAGAGAAAAATAGCTGTTACCCAAAGCCACCACACAAAAATGTGAATGTACATGCAAAGTTATATATATATATTCAAATATATTTGTTTGCTTTATTGCTTATCTTCTCAAAATATAATATTATCTAAGCTCATCTATGCTGTCACAATTTTCACATACCAACTGCTTTATGGATGCATAGTTTTATACACTCTTGCCACAGGCCCTTTATCTATGTACTGTTGAAGGACTCTTTAGTGGACTCTATGTCTTGGGTATTCAGAATAATCTGGTGAACACATATATCAATGACTTAATGATACCCTACTCCTTAGAAATGAACAAGCACTAGTGAAATTCTGAAGACTGAATAGTCACATGCAGACCAAGTGTATCTAGATAATCTCTTATCAGAATTATAAAAACATTAAAATATATCAAGTACTAATTAATAAGACAGGAAAAAAATGAAAATACCAGGAGAACACATAGGGTATATATTTAAGATTTAAATATCATATAAAGACTTCTTTTTAGATTATATTTCAAGTAAAGGTGAAATTAAAACAAAAATAGCGAATGGTATTCAATCAAAGGAAAAAAACCCTAATGGACAGTGAAGTAAATAACAGAATTAAGACATGGATTGATTTCTGAATGTAGATCAATCTCCATCACATATTGTCATTATCAACTTAGAACACTTATCTAGACCTAAAAACATCTTAACCCCTAAACAATTAAGCCTCATATTGAAACTAAACTACCTGGTCTTCAACTTGCTCAGAGACTTTAGAAGGAATAAACTTGATTACCTGAGTATGCCGGAAGTGCAGATTAGTAGCTTTCCACATGAAAAGATGACTGAGACAGTTTTCTACCTGAATAGTCACCCAAAACTCTCTATAGCATTGGAGTATCTTCTTCAGCCTTCTGGCCCAATACATCTGACAGACATTTGCGTGGCAGGAAATATTGAGGACTTGCTTACACTGTCTTGGCTATATAAGTGTTCTAAGTTGATCATGGTAATATGTGATGGAAATTGATTTACATTCAGAAATTTAGATGCACCAAGATAGGAAAGATGCCTTCTTCAAGGCTGTCAAATACAAATAGCCAAAACCACTAAGAATGTAACATTTATATAATTCCAAATTGGGTCATGGCTCTCCTTGCAATATAGGTAATCTATTGTATGTATGTGTTTAGGATAATTAAGTAATATAAGTTAATTGTTAGTTGATCAAGTCATGGTCAATTCAATTACTAGTTTATTTTTATCACAAGAATATACATCCTGTTTTTAACAGATAGATATGATTCCAGAGATAGCTGAGTTAAAACAGTTAACAGAGACCTACAGAATATGGCATGTGAAGATGTTCTTATTGTTTTAAAGATTTTTTTTGACAGCAAGACAAGATGACTCCTAACAACACACAGCAGCCTGCCTCAAAGATGATGAGCATTAAAGAACATCGTTATGCAGATGGCTTCAAATGTGGCATATCAGCCACTGAGCAAATTTTCCTCATTTCATCCACAGAGAGATTTCTGTATAAAAATGGGCAAGCTTGGATGTAGACAGAGTTTATGCTCAACTCTGCCAAGACAACATAAGCAAGTCCTCAATAGTTCCTGCTTCCCAAATATGTCTGTCAGAGGTATTGGGCCAGAAGGTTGAAGATGGTGCTCCAATGTTATAAAGAGTTTGGGTGACTGTGGAGACAGCAAACTGTCTGCCATTTTTGTTTTCATTTTGTAAGCTTCTAACATGCACTTTCCGTTTGCTCAGGTAATTAATTTTTATTCCTTCTCAAGTCTCTGATGCAGTTGGAAAACAGATAGTTTAGTTTTAAAATTAGGCCTAGTTGTTTAGGAATTAAGATGTTTTTAGGTCCAGATAAATATATTAAGTTGATAGAGATAATAGATATTGATGTACATTCAGAATTTTAGACTCACCAAGATAGGTAATATGCTTTCTTCAAGGTTGCCAAATTCAAATAGTCAAAACATTATGAATGTGACATTTTTATAATACACAATTGTTTTGTGGTTCTTCTTGTTGTATATAGTTTATAGTATTTATATGTAATAATATAAATGTATATGTAAAAAAGAAATATACTAATAAAATTTTTAAAAAACCCTCAAGTGACAACACATACAGGCAAAGATGAGGACTTGCTTACACTGTCTTGTCTACATAAGTGTTCTAAGTTGATAATGGTAATATGTGATGGAGATTGATTTACATTCAGAAATTTAGATGCACCAAGATAGAGAAGATGCCTTCTTCAAGGCTGTCAAATACAAATAGCCAAAACCACTAAGAATGTAACATTTATATAATTCCAAATTGGGTTATGGCTGTCCTTGCTATAGGTAATCTATTGTATATATGTATTTATACACTCCTCCATTGCTAATGGGAGTGCAAACTTGTACAACCACTTTGGACACCAATATGGCCTTTTCTCAATAAGTTGGGAATAGTGCTTCCTTAATATCCAGCTATACCACTCCTTTGTGGTATATACCCAGAAGATACTCCACCATACAACAAGTACATTTTCTCAACTATTTTCTTTTCTTTTTTTTTAGATGGCAAAGTAAGGTTTATTCAGCCCAGAATGTGAGATTATAGACTCCATATTCGTGTGTAAAGTCAAGACAAAGACACAATGTCATGCCATCCATAGTCAAGAGAAAACAAACAAATGCTTTGGCTGTCCAGCTCACACTCTCCAAAGTTATACAGTCCATAGCTCAGCTAATGAAAAGATACCACTCACAATAAATGTGCATCTTCCTTCCTCAATTAACAGAGATAGAAAAATTCTCTCAGAGGCCCACTTTATATACATAGTTCTTCAAAGACTGTGTGTTGCCCAACTACTTTGATAGCAGGTTTATTTGTAATAACCAAAATCAAGAAACAACCTAGATGTCCCTCAACTGAAAATTGGAAAAGGAAAAAGTGGTACATTTACACAATGGAATAATACTCAGCTATTTCAAACAAGGAAATTTTGAAATTTGCAGGCAAATGGATGGAACTAAAAAAGATCTTCCTGAGAGAGGTAACCCAGACCCAGAAAGACACTCATGGTATATACTCACTTATAAGTGGATATTAGCCAAGTAATACAGGATAACCAGAAACAAATACACAGACCTAAAGAAACTAAATAACAAGGAGGACCCTTGGAAGAATGCTTTAATCTCATTCACAATAAAAAGAAAAGACCCTAGAAGTAGTTGAAGAGAAGAAACAGGAGGTAAGCCTACCAAAGAGGATCTTCTGAAAGACTCCCCACAGCAGGAGATCCAAGCAGATGCTGAGACACACAGCCAAACTCCAGGGTTAAGCACAAGGAGTCTTATGGAAGTGTTTGGAAATAGAAGGATGTGGAGGCATCAGGATCTCCACAAGGATAACAATGGAGCCAACAAACCAGAGCAGAGAAGGCACATGATGAACCAACCAAAGACCATGTAGTGAGGAATTAAACCCTCTCCTCAGATGTAGTAGATAGGCAGCACAGTCTCCTTATGGGTTCCTTTATATAGGAAATAGGGACTACTTCTGACATGGATTCTGGTGCCCACACAAGTTATTCACTTCACCCTGGCAGGGCTGACTTGCCAGGCTACAAAGGAATAGGACATAGGCCCTCCAGATAGGACTTGATATGCTGAGGTCAGATGTTAGGGGAGGACAGCTCCCCTTTCTGAGGACTATAGAAGAGAGGAAGAGAGTGTGAGGGAGAGATGGTTGTACTGTGAGGAAATGAAGGAGGCGGCTACAATTGGGATGTAAAGTGAACAAATTAAAAAATAAAAAAAATTAAATATAAACAAAAAAAGACACCTGTAGAATGATAGAAAACATTTACATGATAATGAAAAATGGATTAATAATCATAACTTATAAGACATGAAAAAATTGAGAAGCAAATAGAATTAACAACTCAATTTGAAAGTGAAAAATAGATCTCTGTACATATTATTCAGGGGAGAGCATTAAAGAATTTAATACTATTGTGAAATCCTGATCAATAACAATATTACTGACCATTAGGTAATTCAAACCCAATGATGATTAATATCTTTTGTCTCAAATTACTCCATACAATTACAAAAATCTTACAAATTCTGAAGCATTATTATTCATTTCTTTTACATATAGCATCATAAGACAATCAGCTTTCACAGCTATGACTTAATTTTCACTTTCATCTTTCTCTCTGTATTTCAGAAGTGCTATTACTGGGTGGTCGGGGTTATTCAAGCTTTATCCTAAACTCAAAACAGAATTTTAAGTTTCTTACTATAGTAAGATGCTCTCTTATTTGTATTTATATAATTACTTCTCTTTAACTTTCTCCACTGTACATATTTCTCATCTATGATAATGCTTCTTTAATTTAACTGTGACTCTGCTTGTGAAGTAACACTGAATTGATCATCAGTAATTCTTACTCATTCTTTGTTCCTAAACATTCCTCAAAGTCCAATTAAAAGTAATTTAAAGGAGGTACCATCAATATTTAGGTCTTAAAAAGTAACCATTTATATGCCAGTCTGTATTACTTTATGCCATATTTTACATTTCTGGATTCAAAATATTCCTGATCCTAGTAGCTAACATTATTACATTTATCTCCAACATGAATAAATCAACCAAATAAATAGCTTTTCAGGCTTAGAAGGAGTACTTTACACTCGTACCTATTTTAATGTCTAGAATATATTTTCCGTTTTGAGGTACCACATTCTTACAAAGGTGAAATTTACCCTACTGCTCTAAAGTCGTTTTAAATTATTTCAGGTAAGTTTAAATTACAAATTTAATTAGTAATAATGGATTATCCAGTTTGTGAAACAATGACCTATTTGAAATATTGATAGCCACAACTGACAATATTCATATTTAAATTTTTCTATCATGAGTGTAGCACTTTGTGTCAAAAACTAAACTCTCTGAACACACACATGTGCTCACATAAGCAACCTGCTCTGCTCTTTATGTCTCTCCTCTATATTCCCCAACTCCAATAGTCCTGGGTAATAATGACTTTTACATACTTGTAATATTACCTCTGTATTAAATTTTTGTTCTTTGAAATTACTTTTTTCTATTACTTTTGTTTATATGTAGAAATTGTTTTCTATCATCAGATTAAAATAGTTTTAGAGAAAAACAGACTGAAATAAGAATAATGAGATTCTTCTTACCTCAGAATTTTGGCATCTTAGGAGACTACATAACAGAGGGCTTTAATTCTTTCTTCCCACTTCTACTGTTAACTTTTTTTCATTTTTAAAATTTGTTTCTTTTTTAACATATACATTTTTATTATTACACATAAATAAAATAAACTACACACAGAAGGAAGAACCATGAGACAATCAGGAATTATATAAATATTAGCATTCATGGTGATTTGTCCACTTGTATTTGGCAAACATGAAGTAAATTTCTTTCATATCTTGTTGAGTCTAAAATTGTGAATAAAAATCAGTATCTAGCATATCTGATCTCTGTTAACTTATAACATCTAGCTAGATCTATAAACATCTTAACCCCTAACCAACTAAGCTTAATTGCAATACTAAACTATCTGGTCTTCAACCCCATCAGAGAGTTGATAAGGGATAAAATTTAATTACCAAAGTGAACCAGAAGTGCAGGTTACCAGCTTCCAAAATGAAAAACTAACAAAGACAGTTTATTGCTTGAACAGTTACCCAAAACTCTATATAACTTTGGAGCACCATCTTCAGTCTTCTAGCCCAATATACCTGACAGAATTATTTGTGAGACAGGAACTATGAAGGACTTGCTTATCCTTTCTTAGCAGAGTTTGGCAGCCACTCTTCCTGCATCCAATCTTGCACATTTTTAGGGAGAATTCAGTCTATGGATTAAATGAGGACATTTTACCCAGTGGCTGTTTTGCCACATTTGATGCCAACTCCATAAGAATGCTCTTTGATGCTCATCATCTTCTTTGAGGTAGGTTGGTTGTTGGCAGGAGTTAACTTGTTTTGTTGTCAAAGAATCTTCAGAATAATAAAAATATCTTTAAATGCCAAACTCTGTAGCTCTCTGAGGCTTTTGAAGACCTTATTTAACTATTTTACCTTATATATCTATAGAATCATATCTATCTGTGAGACCTGGGATATATATTCTCATGATAAAATTTGACTAGTATTTGAAATGACCATGATTTGCTCAACTAACAATTAACTTGTATTACTCAATTATCCTAAATATCCTGCAGCATCACTTTCAAGGTATTGGAAGTAAATCTTTATAACTGAGTTTTACCTCATATTAGAGTAGAAAAATAAATATAATGTGTATGAAGAAGAATCTTAGATTTGAATTATACACCAATGTATCAAAAGTACACTTATTTTATGCCAATATACAAAATTCTATACCAATGGATAAAAATAATCTTATGTCTGAGAAACAAGGCCCTCAGTTAAGGAAGAAGTTCAATAATCCCTTTATATTTCTATATCTCACTTTCTTTCTTTTCAGCTCTTATCCCTCTACCAATAATAATAATAATAATAATAAAAATAAATAAATAAATAAATAAATAAATAAAGGAAAAGAGAGATGTCCCTGAGTCTAAACTAGTTTTCCCTCTGTATTAGACCAATAATAATTTATAACCAACTCCCATTGAAAATAAGCATCTGTAGCCCTAGAGAACAAACAGAGACCTACCCAATCTCCATTAGAGAAAATAGGATGTCATTCTCTTAAACTTTCTTCAGGCTGACTTAGGGCAAAAAATACCTTTGAAAGGGCCCAAATAAAGTTAGGAAAAAATGGTTAAGCAAGCCAGGAGTAGCATTTGTTGTCCATTTTATTGATGTTGAGAACATCCAGGCTTAATAGGAGCCCTGTGCAGGACAGTCTTATATGCTTATATCAGAACAGAGAGGTAGTACTTCTTTTAAAAATATTCATTTATTATGTTTAAAGTGCCTTCTTGTACACTTGCACACCAGAAGAGAAAAACAGATCTCATTATAGATGTTTGTGAGCCACCATATGATTTCTGGGAATTGAACTCAGGACCTTAGAAGGGGTCCAGTGCTCTTAACCCCTGAGCCATCTCTCCAGCCTGCAGGGATAGTGTTTCTTTATACTTCACATTCCTATAGCTTCAATAGCTTTAAGACTGTGCAGCATAATACTATTAGGGTAAATTTCCCATTACTTGTCCTACTAAAAAATGCATACATTAAAATAAGTATATTTGTGTTGGGTAATGTTTTTTTAATCTAGAAAGTATACTTTTATTTTATTATTTATTCTATTTTCAGTAAAAGAAGAGATGTGACAAGATAGAAACAGTAGCTAGACTATTTTGGGTCCAGTAATGAATAAATGTAGCACGAAACATTTGTGGTAAATTTGTGGTGTTTTGTTTTGGTAAGAAGTGGGGACATTTCTTTTAAGTGGCATCAGTGGAATATTCAGATTATAAAATTAAGTCATAGAGCTTTAGTTAATAGGAGGTTTAAATACACACAATCAAGGGACCAGGATTATTCCTGGGTAATATTTTTGCAAATCTATATTGATGTCCCTGTTACGTATCATATCATACAACTTTATATACATCTAAATAATAACTCCAGAATTTACTATCATTATGTTATCTACCTTTTTAACTATTCATCTTTTACTTTTCAATTGAATTAAATCATTTACTCAGCACCTGTACAAAGCACACTGTGTTGGCCACATATTCTGTATAGACAATGCTAGTACATATTTGTGCCATATTTGTTAATGAAAAATGTTTAACTGGCCATGTCTGTGAATATAGTGGATAAAATCCACTGAGAATAAAGTCAAATGATTAAATTTGTGTTTTATTAAGACATTATAAGACAGGGTAGATGTCTTTCATTCTTAATACCCATATTGGGGTTACCTGGAGTTCAGGAATATCAGGTCATTTTGATGGACAAAAAGGTACCTGCAATCATTTGTGCACATAACAGACAGAATTAAAATATAATACTTCAGAAGACTATGTACAAAAGCATCCAACTGTCTATAATTAGTACTGGTCATTGTTTGATATTACCTACTGAAGAGGGAAAGTGATTATAACACCATGTCCATTTATAAGGCAGGAGATAAACACTGCACTGACTAATCGTAAAGATAATTTGGTTAATGTGTCAGGTAGAAATGAAGCAGATTCATGTCACCAAAAAAAGAAAGAAAACTAAAACAATGTGAAAACAGAAGATAGGGGAATTTGGGACGAGAAAGGGTATCAGGTGAGAAAAGAGCATAGGAGGAGTAAATATAATGAAAAAAACTTTATACACATGACTGAAAACCTCATAATGAAAACCATTATTTCTAATTAATGCAGGTGAATAAAAAGTAAATTAATGAACGCCAGAGCAATTAACACCTAGAATTGCTTGAAATAGCTGTACAAATCTAACCTTTCCTATCAAGACATAAATAGATTTCTGGAATGTTTGCAATAAAAATAATCAGAACTGACACATGGGTTGTGCTGGCATAGTCAGGATTCATCTGAATGTAAAATGTGCTGTTTTAAAATTAGCAGTATGAAAATGTATACATTTTTTTTCCAGAAAAACATTGCAGCCTGGGATTATCAGTAGAACCTATTGTGAAGTTGAGTTTTCGCTGAAATCCTACAACCAGAGCCTTAAATCTCCATTTTATTTTATGGTGTCTAAAATTCCAATAGGGTTGAGGAGTTGCTGCAGATTAAACTATAATCAAATCTTTTCCTTCACTGTTTTAAGCATGTTTTCCTGGGTAAAATTAAGTAACACTTGTTGGTGTATATTGTACAGAGAGTGAAGGGGATGCACTTCAGATCCCACTCCAGATCCCTCAAGCTCCCTCTTCTGTGCTTGTGGTGGTGACGTTCGAGAATATTTGAAGTTTATGTCTATGTATCTCTGTTCTCAGAATAAGGTATTTGCTTAATTTTATTTGTAAATTAGTGCTATGGACTTGATTGCCACTGAGCCCTGAGCATGTAAGAAGATATAACCAAAAGTTTACATACTGTAAGTCACACACACACACACACACACACACACACACACACACACACACTTCCAATAACTACAAAAGTAACGATAGTATTTTCTTTCTTATATTATTATCTTTTACTCTATCCCAGTCCATTGTGTAATAAAATATTCTATCCTAATTAATTCAATTAAGTTCACTCCACTTCATTACACTTAAATTAAAATACATTTGTATCGAACTATGAAATTATGTGAGTTCACTGATCTGACAGTTCCCGAGGAATACCAAGCTATCATTCTAACTGCATTATCTTGTATGTAGTAGTATAACCAGCATTCAAATACAATTTCATACTGTTATTTGAGTAATATTCTAGTCATAAAACCACACATGGTAGATTCACCTGTTTTCTCACGATTTCCCTAGGCTCAAACTATGGCACCGGCCAAGGACAATACAGGCAGTAAACTTTAAACCCCTACCCAGATCTAGCCAATGGACAGGACATTCTCCACAGTTGAGTGGAGAGTGGGATCTGATTTTCATACGTACTCTGGTGCCTCACATTTGACCATGTCCCCTGGAGGGAGAGGCCTGGTGGTATTCAGAGGAAGGATAGCAGGCTACCAAGAAGAGACTTAATACCCTATGAGCATATACAGGGGGAGGTAATCTCCCTCAGGAACAATCATAGGGGAGGGGAGTAAGGGGAAACTGGGAGGGAGGGAGGAATAGAAGGATACAAGAGATGGGATAACAAATGAGATATATTTAATAGATTTTATTTATTTATTAATTTATAAAAGTTATAAAATTAACAAATTAATAAAATTAAAAAACTACACATGGTAGAAATATGCTAGCTTTCTTTTGCAATCTAACAAATTAAAATTATATTTCTTCTTTATGGGCATACTTCTTACTCCATGCCACTCGTTAGGTTTACTCATGTTGTCACTTGTGACTATAGGCACTTCAAGTTTCATTTGATTATCTTTTTGTTGTTGTTGTTGTTACCACTTAATCATCAGCACAATAACTTGAGATTAGTCACCCCCTATGGTGCTTGCCAGGACGTATGTCCTGTGATTTCATGTCCATAGACCAGGTTCACACCGTCACTGCTGGCTTTTCTCAGCAGGCAGCAAGATAGAAAAACAGAGCCAAAATAATTTTTGTAAACAAAAATTGGGATGATATACTGAGGAATCTGCTAAAGTACATTCATAGAAAATGAGTAACATCCTTCCTTGTTAAGGGATGACGTATGAGGAAATAAGCAAAGGTATGCTCTGGTTATTGGAACCCAACTCATAATCATCCATGGAAGAATTCAAACCACAAAAAAATAACATGATATTTCAAAAGTATATGATCAGTTATTCAGAGCATCCTAATTTCTCTAGTTTTCCAGTTTCTGAAGAGATGATTTCAATGATCACTCAAGTTAGCTTTTTTTTTTTTTTTTAATTAGGTTTCAGTATCACTGGTGATTGTTAGCACCTTGTTTCTGAGTGCAATTTTTGGTATTTCAAGCTGGCCTTATATTCATTTTTAGTTGCTTGCTAACACTGAACTCTTGATCTTCTACTTCCCAGGTGCTGGATTGTACATGTTTGTGCCCCAATGCTCAGGATTTGTTACCACTCCCTGTGAGCTCTTGGAAGTGGTAGGAGGATGAAGAAAAGTAAGTAGAACATATGACAAGAAGGAAAAGTGAAGATGAACATAACATGGGTAATTAAATGCAACAAATTTTCATTTAAGTTGTCACACTTCCAGACTTTGTCACATGTATATACTCGACAAATAGAAAGTAGAAATTATATATGCATAATTATAGTTTACATGTTTTATATAAATTTTTCATTTAAAAATGTTATGCATACTTGATATTAATTCAAAAAACATAGTAAATTTATGATAAGCTATTTCCATTAAGTTTTTAAAGAATGCAATTTTTATTTTCTTGGTAAAACCAGGATCCTGAAGGTGGATGGGTATACGTCACCTGTATTAGCATCATCACAAGCATATACATTTTTCTTTTCTTTCTGGTTTTGGGATGCTGATGAAAGCTGTCACTATGTAGACGAGCATGGCTTCTTACTTTTTTTGTTACTTTCCTAAGTTATAATTTATTTGCGTAGTCCCCTCACTCTTATCTTACTTTTCCTACTCTCCACCTCTCCCTCTTTCACTCTATTCCCATCCCCTAGACCTCTGACAGAAGGAAACCTCCTGCTCTACCATAGGACCTATCAGGTCTCATCTGGATAACGTGCATCCCCTACATCCCCTTCCTCTGTGTGCCCTGAGGGACTTTCCATGTGACCAAGGTTAACATAAAATTCAGCCTCTGCCTGCCTTAGTAACCTGACTTTCAGGATTACTGATGTCCTCTCAGAAACTGAGGTATATCATTTACTAAATTAAAAATTATGAAAGTGTAAAAAAAAAGAATATAAAAGAGATAAAGATTTTGCCTGCCATTGATATGTCTGTAAGTGCGACATATTGTTTAATATATCAATGGCACTTAATTTGGAAAATGCTCAGAAATTAGACTATACTTCATAATTTTAGACTCTGGCATTAAGTGTGGACTAAAAGGAAGACAAAATACAATGTAAACATTGCAAAATAAAATATCTCATGGAAAATGCAAGAAGGAAATAAAAAAAAGGAAATTAGCCTAAATATTATGGAACTTTCCATTTTATTTGCTATCACATGTAAAGAGACAGGACAGACTTTTTATTGGTGACATAACACTAATATACAGTTAAGCACAGAGGAGCACCATGCTGCAACTTTAGAATCAAAGTAATAAAGAATGAAACATTTTAAATATATCATATACTGCAACATATAGCGCATGAATGCACAATGCATTAACAAAAGTTAATCATATCCAGGCGTTTAAAATGTCGGAGTTATGTTAATAAAACGTATTATCGGCATACAAATGCTAAGACAAATTTTTCTTCTTAGTTAAAAGAGATAAATTTACAGTTATTTCACTAAACTCTGCAGGGTTCTGGAACAAGAGAACTTACTGAATTTAATATATTTCCCATAAAAGTGTCTCAGAAGTATTCATTTCATGCTTGACACAACTTTTCATGGTCATTGTGATTTTATGTCTCTGATTTACAGCAGGCTAGTTTTCTTGGATAATAAACTTTCAAATTGCTGAGATTTTAGTATTGAAATATTTCTGTTTTAAATATAGCAAACTTTTGCTTTTTCTACATAAAATTTTGAATCCAGATGTGGATTCATTTTCCCCCAACAATGCAGATATAATAGTTCTATACTTATTTGGAAAAATAAAATAGAAAATACAAACTGCCTATTAGTCTTCTTTTAATTAATTTTTTTTGTGGGGTGAGGCATGTCTCCTTTATATCAAGTGGAAATCCTCAGACAGCAAAAACAATTTAAAAATTGATGTTCTTACACTTTCTTGTTAAAGTAAGAAAGAAAAATAAAGTGCTGGTTGGGGGAAACAGCTGTTCCTAAATTTTAATATGCACAGCATACACAGGGAACAGCATTATTGAGTCAAGTTCGGTTCTCAAAAAAGAAAAGTATACTTTCTTAATGTGGCTGATGATATAATCATTATACAACCATTTTATTGCAAGGAATAAATAAAACATGGGGGGGATGACATTTAGGGGATGATAGACTTTTTTAGAAAAAATAGGGAAGAAAAATAAAAGATAAATGAATAACTACCAATAAAACCTGCTCAATTTGTTTGAGTGGTGCTGTTTAACATAAAGAATAATAGTCAGTGTGGGATTGAAGATTAATTATATGTTTTAATAGCAGAAAGCAAAGCTGATACCAACCAAGAGCTTAAAAAAAAAAAAAAAAACTAAGAGCTTTCTAATTCTCCTCATGCATTGTATTTGCCAGCCTATAAATAGATGAATCAGAAGACTTCTAGTTATAAAAATTCAGCCCTTAAAATTACAATGATAACCAGGCAACATGAACAAAGTGACTTCCATCCTGCCTGGACTTTTCACCACTGTAATCTCCTTCCTAGCACTGAAAAACACTCTTTGTATAATAAACTTATTACCTTGGCATATAAATACATTACTGGGAATTTTGATTTATAAATGTTCTAATATATAAACTATTACTGGCTTTAAGAAAATCCACATCATAGCAAGAAAGTCATTCTTTAGCTTTCAATTGAGAACAGTTCAGCAGCCATCTTGGACTATGAGGTAGCAGATGTATATGAACAATGAAAGGAAACTAATTATTCTATATCCCGGATGGACTTTTATATCTCTCCTCATTGTGCCAGATTTGCTGTCCCAGACACCACCTAATATTGTGACAGTTAACCACAAATAAAGCCACCCAAAGCTGAAGCTCTCTATCGACATTTGCATAGTTGGGAGAAGGAGCACTGTAGTCTTAATTTCACAACATCACCTATTTATCCCTTCAACTGTGACTTAATAAAAATTGTCAAAAATGAAAGGAAATGTACAGTTGTGTTTTATACAGGGGATTAGACTAATAACATTGCATGTGTCTTAGATTTGACAAAATAATCAAATATTTTAAGAAATGTATTGTGAGGAAATGTGCAGGAGTGCTTACTCATGATTAGTGCACTTGCTTCGGACTCCCTCTACCCGACAGTTACATCTTACAACATTAGATTTTGGTGGTAGATTAATTTTGTTCCTTCTCAAGTCTCTGATGGAGTTGAAGACCACATAGTTTGCTTTTGCAATTAAGGTTAGTTGTTTAGGGGTTAAGATGTTTTTAGTCTAGATAGATGTTTTAAGTTGATAATGACAAGATATGATACATATTGATTTATATTAAGAATTTTTCATGCACCAAGATAAGAAAGATGCTTTCTTCAAGGTTGCCAAATACAAATGACCAAAACACTCTGAATGTAACATATAATTACTGATTGTTTCATTGTTCTTCTTGTTGTAGACAGTTTATTGTGTATATGTGTAATAATATAAATGTTTATGTAAGAATATTTAATTAAAAATTGTAAAATAAAGTTTGCAAAAGACAAATTTACCTAAACACATGTTGTCTAACTTTGTAAATAGGTCAATTGATTGTACTAGCAACTTAGAAATTAGATTCTCTTGTCAGGATCCAAGAACCATGGACACTGAATAAGAAGTTATTTAATATATCGTGGAAACTGTGAAAACCCCAACATATAACAACAGCAACAGCAAATACCTAATAAACTTCTCAGCCTTCATTATGTAGTTATGGAAGAGAGAGACACTGTCCTAGCCAATATAGCTTTAATAGTGTGATGGTGCCTTATATGTCCAAATGTCTCAAAGAAAAGAAAAAAGAGTAACTTCCCTAGATGTACGTTAATCATGTGGTTGTGCCATTCTCCTTAAGCCTTGTTTTCCCTAATAGCAATACCACCTCAGTCTTCTGCAACTGATACTGTGACAAGCGACATGGGCTAATAGAAGAACAGATGGTCATAGATCATATGAAAATGAATTGTGAGTTTCTAATGGAGGAAAAAAAATCCTACATTCTGGTGTATGATTTCACAAATGTTAAACAGAACAATCTTCAGCAATGTTCAGGGTGTAAGCACAAGGCATGTACTGCCAATGAAGAGAGCTGCTAAACCAACCACAGTGCTGTCTGAGCAATCAGCTGGGATTTAAACCTTGGGACTCAGAAGGACTTTGTTGAATATATTTCACCAGTACATGGTGTCATTATTTCACTCACATAAACATTTTTACGATCAAGACTAATCTTTTTCTCAATTAGTGGGTCAGATAATTGAGGTAATTTCTTTATTTTCAAATATGTTATCCATATACATTTACATAAGAACAAATATCATGAGCCATTGTTTTTGTCTGGTTTTTCCTTACGTAAAAATTTATATGTGTATAAAATATATGTTGATCAAACTCATCCTTCACTATCTCCCTCCAATTCCTCTGGGGACATTCTGACCTTCTGCACAACACATCATGTCCCAATTTAATGTCCTTTATCCTGTATAAACCTGTTGTGAGGAGATAGGTATTTGAGCTTGTCAACTTCATGGTAGATAGAATCATCTAGAAAACACGTCTCTGGATTTGTCTGTGAAAGTGTCTTAATTCATAGCTCCTGCAAATCTTTAGACCAGATATAATGTGATTCAAAGGGAAAAAAAAGTAACATGGACCTGATTGTATTTATTCCTTTTTTTCTATGAAAGTATGACTATTTCTGCCTCTGTCATCCTACAGAGTTTACAGCTTCTTTAGCCTTCTATTATGGACTTTGGATCAGTGACACTATGGGGACTTTCCTGGTTCCAGAACTCTATTGTGGGAACTGAGGCATCCATTTTGTGAACTGAACAACTTCATGGTTTGCTGCCACTTCCACAAGCAGGCCATTACTGGACAACTTAGCTCCTACTATACAAGCCACTCTAAGAAATATTTTTATTGTACATCTTCACACTGACACACATAAGTGCTTTCCTTTGGCTGTTTTCTTTTAGAGAACTCTTGCTAAGGCTGGTACTGATAACTTTCAACAACTATTTTCAATTATTGATATCTTATTCTTTGAATGTATTCTAGTTGTAATAAGGACATCACATTCTGGTAGCAAAATAGTTTGGAACAGGAGGCTCCTATTCCTTCACTTTGGTTATTTTGCTCTCATTTATGAAGTTCAAGATTCCTACCTGATTTTTTTGTGGTGTATTACACAGTTGATTTTTATTGATCTCTGTCATGCAAACTTTCAACATATTTTACACATGCTACTGAAAAAAGATACTACCATTGGTATGTTTGGGCTTTGGGGCTTGGTGACAAGACCTTACATCTATCACTACAAACTGCTCCCCCTCTTCCTCCTCTTTTTTATCCTCCTCTACCTCTTCCTTCTCATCTTTCCTCCTTCTCCTACTATTTTTCTAGTTTATAATACTTTTTTATTTTTCATCAAAAATATTTATTTTTACATAATATATTCTGAAGCTGGTTTCTCTTCCTCCAGCACCTCTGAGATTCCCCTCAACTTCCCTTTTATAATAATCCTACCATATCCATCTCTGGTCAGAAAACACACATCCAAATAATAAAATACAAATTTAAGCAAAATGAAAACAAACAGAAAAGAACAAAACAAGACAGAAATTGGAGAAAAAGAGCCAAAGAAGAATCATGAGATATACATGTAGACACAGAGAAAAGCGTGTTTTTAAGTACAGGAGTGTCCTAATAACATAAAACTAGTAGCAATAATATATATGCAAAGAAAATGCAAGAAAAAATTCCCTGTCAAAACCTTCTGAGAAAAATAACTTCTTTAATCTGTTTCTTATTAGTTGTGTTCCTTTATTATTTGTTATACAAGTACTGTTACAACTTTATTCAGCTACATACCATGAGCTGGTAATTTTCAGTATTTGTGTATATCTACTGGTTATAATTATAGTTTTAAGTTACATGTTAAACTGAAAACAAGAAAGAAATTGATTATAAAGATTTTACATCTGAGGAGATTCTGAAGAACCCTGTTGAGAGAAGGCTGGCCCTATTGTATGTTGACCTCTGTGTCACTGTGACTGTGATAAAAAAACAGTCTTCTTTATTTTTTGACCTACTTAAGTAATCTTTCTTATACAGGGCAACATACCATGACAGAGTCTTAATATATGCTTCTGAAGTTTAAAGACCATGGTAAATCTGAGGTCATCATGTGCCTAAATCTTATTACTGCCTTTCTTCTACAGTTCTAGAGTCCAAGTATGCAACACTGAAGAAACTGAAAAGAGAACAGAACTCCCTTTCTAAAAGATACTGTATCCAGGAAATGCATTTTTGATCACTTATCAGGCACAGTAATTTCTCATTAGTCTGAAGGCATAATCTTCTCATTCTTATCTTCCTATTTCCACCCTCCATCCCTCTTCCACCTCATTCCCCTCCTCTAGATCTGTGACAGGTGCAGTACTCCTCCCCCATCTTCTGACCTCATTCTATCAGGTCTCCTCTGGGTAGCATGCATTCCCTTTCTCTGTGCTCCCACCAAGCCTCTCTGCCAAGGAGCAGTGATCAAACTGCAGGCAGGCACCATAGTTCTTCTCAGAGGCAGTTCCCTGCTTTCCCATCCCCCCCCCCATGTGGAGAAATGAGCTGTCCACTTCATAATATCTAATAAAGATTAAATTTTAATGAGGGCTGGAGAGCATTGCTACTGGAGGAGCTGGTCCTGAGCAAGAATGAGGTCTAAGTGTGTGCATACCCTGAAAAGTTCATCCTGAGATCTGCAGGAGTAGGACTGCTTTCTTCCTGCTCTGGACCTGTATGTCTTGGCTCTCATAGCCTTGTGACCCCCATCTCTGCCATCCTTGAGGTAGTCACACAATTTGTTGACCAGGTTTCAGTTTAAACTTTGTCTTTCCTTATAAGGACATGTACAGGAAGCACTTCAAATTCCTTTTCAGGCAAATGAAGCATTGCCAAGACCTCAGCCCCAGCCAATGATGTTCCCTTACACTGTACAGCGGAAAACTGTCTCCAGAGAAAATTTCTCCTGTACTAATGCTGACCTTGTTCTTGTTGGCACACACACCCTCAGCCACACCCACCCACCCAGGCTAGCTTACCTGCCTGATACCTAGTCCTTTTATGCAAAGGTGCCTGAATAGCCCAAAAGGAAAAGCAGACCCAGGATGGCACTTCAACATTGGTTCAGAGACCATAAGCCATTTATGATTTTTATTTGTCTTTTCTTTTTTACTTTTTGAGACAAGGTTTTACCCTCCTGTCCTTACTGTTCTGAAACTCACTTTGCAGACCAGGCTTTTCTCAAACTCAGAAACATACTTCCCTCTGACTCCTGATTGCTGGGTTTAAAGATGTGCACTACCACTCCCCAGCCCCATATTTGAATAATAGCATTCAGGTTTCATTTTCGTTTTAAACAATGAAAATATATTGGAGTTATTGAAAACAGTTCACTAAACTCTATCTTTCAAAACCATGAACAACCAGAGTAAATATATAGCTAAAAGGCTTATATGTTTTGGGAATTACCACTGACAGGACCATTAGTGATAAGAGGTCATATATTAAGGTAGCAAGGAAGGAATGATTTTAAGGAAAGCAGACTCTGGGCTGGTATGCCCTGAGAATGGATGAGGCACCCATAAGGGGAACAATGCATATAAACCGTAGAATTGGAACTTAGGAAACTGATTCTGTTTTTGGAACTTCTAGAAGTATAAATGCAGTTTTTGAGACTTCTGACTCTACCACATTAGATGATTTGTTCTTTGTTGTCATTTCTTATAAAACCTGTAGTTATTTACCATACTCGATATGAAAAATAATGGAAATGGTTGTTTCAAATGTTGTCAACATAAAAACCTCATTTTTGTACAAGCTAAATGTAATCTTAACTTCAAAGTAAGTATCAAGAAAGAAAACTAAAAACCAACCAAACAACAACCAAACACTCTACATCAACAACATGATGCTGGACTAGCAACATTCCACTGACACACGCACACAGTAATTCCTTGCCAAGGAGGGTAGAGAAGCTAAAGTGTCTAGAAGTCAGATCAAAGGCTGAGAGATTACAACAAAATGTCAGTCACATGTTTTGTATGTAAGCTTTGTGTTCTCAATCAGTATGCACTTTGAGTTTAATTTTGAGGAAATATCTTCTTTTGTATCTAACAATAAACTCCTTTTATCGATATGTATTTATATACATATCTAGGCATGCATATACAATATTTCACCTACATGTATAAATTTATACTTTGAACGTATGTGCATGGATGTTTAACCTGTATGCATTTCCATGTTACACAGGCATAAGTGTATACAGTGGCCATAGAGGCCACAAGGAGGCATCAAATCTTCTAGAACTAGAATTGCATACAGCTTGAAACTGCCATGTAGGTTCTGGGAATAATACTCAAGTCTTCTGTAAGAGTAACAAGTGCACTTAATTGCTGAGTCACAATTCAGCCCATTTTATTTATATATGTATACATACATATCTTTTTTCTAATTTAACTGCTAATGAGGATTTCTCATGTTTTAATCCTTGTGTTCTTCCTCAACATTTAATCTTTATATACAGTATAGGCATTATGAGCCACATATTAGGAAGAACTATGCTTTAGAAAACTAAACTGAGTTCATATCAATCTCATATTGCAAGGAGAAAGAGAATACTGTCCAATGACGAAAACATAGGAAGTCATTTGGAGAAAAAGTAGGCTGTTTGATGAAAACAATCAGAAATTCAGATGTTAAAGGATTCTTCACTCATAATGATGAGGTAGTAGGGAGAAGAAGCTTTGAAGAGTTGGCTAGGTCAAAAGAAAGACCAGTGTTGGACATATGAACACGCTTCAGAGAGCTTATATGAGGATCCCACAGGCCAGTCATCTTCAAATCCCTAGGCAAGTCTCATCAGATAATTAATTTGATTTGAGGCAGTGGATTCCACATCTTCGAGAAATAAATTACTTTTCTCACATGATTCTCCCCAGTTTATGTCCATAATTTAGATGCCTAAGCCAATTAATCTCATTTCACAAATGAAATCTTGAGGGAAGTGTGACTGTTTGCTAGGAAGGATGTTCTGGTTTATTGTTGTAATAAGAAAAGTTTGCATTATAGAATTTATAATATTATAAATATTTTACCTGAAATATAGCTCTAGACACAAAAAGAAACCAGGATAAGAAAAAAATTGACTTTTTAATGTCACCATAAAGTTTTGAAAATGATAACCTTATAAATGAAAGTTCTTAAAATAATTATAAGCAAATAATTCCCTTTGTTTGAGATATAAATATTTTTTAGTGTTTTGCATCACATAAACTTCACCATTGTTCATTTGGAAAACATTTCCTCTTAGAAATTTTACATATCATACATATACAGAGAGAGAGAGAGAGAGAGAGAGAGAGAGAGAGAGAGAGAGAGAGAGTCCTACATATTGGGTAGCTGGTGTGTATTATTATTATTATTATTATTATTATTATTATTATTATTATTATTATTATTAATGGTAAATGCTTGCCTGTTACTTGTAAGGACCAAGACTCAATTTCTAGACATAGAAAAAGATAATGCAATCATCTGGTTTAGATTACTAATTAATTAGTATTTTTTGTGATCTTTATAAAATGTGTATCTTTGCTACTTTATGCCTTAAATGGGAATCACAGCAGAACTGACTCCAATTTTCGCTTCTTTTTTTTTTAATTTTATTTTTTATTAATTTATTCATATTACATCTCAGTTGTTAGCCCATCCCTTGTATCCTCCCATTCCTCCCGCCCTCCCACTTCCCCCCTACTCACCTCCCCTATGACCGTGACTGAGGGGGACCTCCTCCCCCTGTATATGCTCATAGGGTATTGAGTCTCTTCTTGGTGACCTATTATCTTTCCTCTGAGTGCCACCAGGCCTCCCTATCCAAGGGACATGGTCAACTATGGGGCACCAGAGTTTGTGTGAAAGTCAGATCTCCTTCTCCACTTAATGGTGGAGAATTTCCTGTCCATCGGATAGTCTGGGTAGGGGTTCGAAATTTACTGCTAATATTTTCCTTGGCTGGTGCCATAGTTTGAGGAGGACCCCAGGGCCCAGAACCGCCTGTAGTTTTCCAGGACCCACTGGATCCTTCTATTTCCTCATTCTCCCAGGTGTGAACAAAAATCCAATGTTATTTCCTATTGAACAGTGAACATTTTCTCAAGAGTTTTGTTGTAGACTGGATGGATGCCTTAGGCAAATCTATGACAAAGGAAAATAACATTTTTCCCAGCCTCCTACTCTTTCCTATTCTTGTTCTAACTTAACACATGTGTTATTCTTATTCCCTTCCTCAAAATACTCCAAAGGTGAACCTCAGTCCTATATTACAGTACTTCATCTAGTCTTGTCTTCTTGAAATAAATCTTCTATATTCAAACTTCTCACTCTTCAAGTTGATCCCAATCGGGCTACCCTAACTTCTCATTTCCTCTTCAACATCTGATCTGCAAAACAATTAGATAAGAATATCACTGGTAACATGTGCCTTGCACATTAACAACACCACAATAATTTAAATACACGAATTCATTGAGCTCTATTTAAAATTCATATATGTATACACATTTTATATACATGTTCACTCGATGAATTTTATTTTTCATGAAACATGTTTCTTCTTTATAGCCAGGACATAAAATATGGTTCAAATTCCAAACCAACAGAACAACCTCAAAAACCGAAATGGTAAATTCCAATATAAAATACATTTAAAGGTAAGTTACATATCATTTCACAGCTTGATAGTTTCATGTATTTTTATATAACCATCCTATTAACATAAAATAATATTAAATAATAATAATAACAAATTGTGTTTTTAGGCATTTTAGAAATTAATTCACAACAACTAAAGTAAATTGCTTATGTATTTGAGTTTGTGAAGATAGAAATTTAAATATGTTTCTTCTCTACCCATGTATGGTGAGTAGAAACAGAGGTTAGCCACTGATAAAGATTTAGAATATGTTATGAAAACATACGTATTAGAATAAAAATTAAAAAATCAATCTACATAACCTGGAGTTTTTTCTAAAATTGGAATGCTGCCCCAGGTTTACAACAAAAATGCTCTCTAAATAACTTGTAGTTTCTGCCTTCATAATACATAATATTAGCAATGACTTGTTAAAATGTTCAAGTGTAGTTGTATTAACTTGTTAGAGCTAATGGATTGGAAAATAATACAATAAAATTGTCAAAAGTAATGGCTGTCATACTTTTATTTGCAAGGTGATGGTGAGATATTACTGTAAGAGAATTTTTAAATGAAATGTTTCTTCAAAATACAACTCACCTTTAACTGACTTATTGCAAGCCCAGATTACTATCTTTCTTATTATAATCTACAGCCAATAATTGTTTCTATTTATCACAAGGAACTCCTGGTATCTTCTTAATGAATATGTTTTAAATAAGTTTAGTAGTTACTTTATACTGGAAATATAACTATGCACACAGGCATACACAAATACATATAAACGTACACACATGTACACATGTATTCACACCCCCACATATACACACATATTCACACCTCCACATACACACATATGTATACAAATCTATGACCAATTTATGAATTACACAAACTATAACTATTTTCAGGATTCAAAACACCTACATTAACTAATAAAAATGGTAATTTTTGATTTTAAAATGAAATCAAATAAAATGTTATAAATTATTGTAAGTATTTATTGTTAGTAATTTAAATATAACATTGTTTTCAATCATAAAATATTTGATTATAATTTATTGACAGACACAAGACATGAAAGAATGATTAAAAAATAATTTAAATATTTGAAAATAAGTCTGTGGAAAATTGTTTTGTAATTAGTTGCAATAGAAGTGGTAGCTAACTCAACTTGAATATTCAAGTAATAGACAATGAAAGAGAATTTTATTTTATTTTATTTTATTTATATATTTTTTTTAGAGAAAAAATTAATTTATTTTCAGTCATATAGGAAAATTAGACATTTTTTAAAATTCAGGTATAAGCTGCAGAATCCAAGTACCCATAACCCAATGTTTAAGATGCTGGTTATTAAATGTAAGTGATTACTGAGAGAAATAGTTTCCATCCACCACCACTGCATCCTTCCTTTCACAGTATTTACTGAGTAATTACATAGTGGGAATTATATATATATATATATATATATATATATATATATATTTAATTAATTTATTCTTGTTACATCTCTATGGTTATCCCATTCCTTGTATCCTCCCATTCTCCCCTCCCTCTCATTTTCCCCTTATTCCCCTCCCCTATGACTGTTCCTGAGAGGGATTACCTCACCCTGTATATGCTCATAAGGTATCAAGTCTCTTCTGGATGACCTGCTGTCCTTCCTCTGAGTGCCATTAGGTCTCCCCCTCCAGGGGACATAGTCAAATGTGAGGCACCAGAGTACATGAGAAAGTCATATCCCACTCTCCACTCAAGTGTGGAGACTGTCCTGTCCATGGGCTAGATCTGGGTAGGGGTTTAAATTTTACCGCCTGTATTGTCCATGGCTAGTGCCTTAGTTTGAGCTGGACCCCCTGGCCAAACTCTGCCTATCATAATGTTCTACTTGTAGGTTTCTAGAACCCATTGGATCCTTCTACATTGCTATTCTCACATGGTTCTCTTATCTAGAGTCCCAATAGGATGTCCTCCCCTCTGTCCCAGTTTCCTGGTAAGGGAAGGCTTTCGTGGGACATGCCCATTGGGCTAGTATGCAGATATAAGTGAGTATATACCATTTGAGTCTTTCTGCTTCTGGGTTAACTCACTCATTATGATCATTTCTAGCTCAATCCATTTGTCCACAAATTTCAGGAATTACTTGTTTTTAATAGCTGAGTAGTATTCCATAGTGTATATGTACCACAGTTTCTTTATCCATTCTTCTACTGAGGGACACTTAGGCTGTTTCCATGATCTGGCTATTATGAATAAGGCTGCTATGAACATGGTTGAGCAAATTTTCTTGTTGTGTGCTGGTGCATCTTCTGGGTATATTCCAAGGAGTGGAGTAGCTGGGTCTTGAGGAAGCCCTATTCCCATTTTTCTGAGATAGCACCAGATAGATTTCCAAAGTGGTTGTACTAGTTTGCATTCCCACCAGCAATGAAGGAGTGTTCCTCTCTCCCCACATTCTCTCCAGCATGTGGTATCACTTGAGTTTTTGATCTTAGCCATTCTTATGGGTGTAAGATGGAATCTCAGAGTTGTTTTGATTTGCATTTCCCTGATGACTAAGGAGGTTGAGCATTTCTTTAAGTGTTTCTCAGCCATTCGATATTCTTCTGTTGAGAATTCTCTGTTTAGTTCCAAGCCCCATTTCTCAATTGGGTTATTTGGTTTGGTGGTGTTTAATTTCTTGAGTTCTTTATATATTTTGGATATTAGACCTTTTTCAGATGTAGGGTTGGTGAAGATCTTTTCCCAGTCTGTAGGCTGTCGCTTTGTTCTCTTGACAGTGTCTCTAGCCTTACAGAAGCTTCTCAGCCTCATGCGGTCCCATTTATTAATTGTTGACCTTAAGGTTTGGGCTGTTGGTGTTCAGTTCAGGAAGTTGTCTCCTGTGCCAATATGTTCCAGGCTTTTCCCCACTTTTTCTTCTAAGTGACTTAGTGTCTCTGGTTTTATGTTGAGGTCTTTAATCCACTTGGATTTGAGTTTTGTGCAATGTGACAAATATGGGTCCAGTTGCATTTTTTTACACATAGACATCCAGTTAGACCAGCACCATTTGTTGAAGATGCTATCCTTTTTCCAAAATAGTTGTTATGTTCCTGATGTCACAATGTGAAGAACTGCAATTACAGTAAATACACTGTTGTCCAACCCAAACTCCTGTCTTCTTCATTAAGGGAAGACATTTTCTTTCTTAAACTTATAATTTAAAACTGTTAACATTTTATTTATTCTGAATTTTATCTGCGTAGAGTCTTATTATATTTTCTTAGAAATTTTAAGATTAGAGAAAACTGCTACTACAGAGTTTCCATATACCCCTGCTTCATGTGCACACCAGTACTCAGGTCAATAAGATTCATATGATAGACTGGTTACAATGGACAAGACCCTGTCAGCAGGGCACTTTCATACCATACAGAGAAATATTGTGCTTTCTATGTACTTTGGCAACTTCACAATCATTTGAAAGCATGGCTGCAGTACCTTGCAAAATATACTTATTGCTTTGACATTCCTCTGCAATCCACATTTTCTTCTTGTTCTCCACTATTTATTCCCATCTCTAGACCCCTTTATCAGATCCATTTTCTTGCCTTTCTGAACAACATACTATTGAAGCCACAGAAATATGTGGCTTTTCAGTTTGGCTTCATTTATTCAGTAATGTGCCTGTAATGTCCAACATTTTATTTCAAGTGATTGATAATTCATTGATTTTATTTTATTAAATATGTATGAGAGTTTGGCTTGCAAGAATACATATGAACTACATAATTTCCAGGTACCCAAAAAACCAAGAATGAAGTTTGGGATCCCCTGTACCAGGAATTACAATTGGTTGTGTGCCACCATGTTAGTGCTAAAGTTTAAACCAGGGTCTTCAACAAGAGGAGCCAGTACTCTTACACATAAAGTAATGTTTCCAGTTCCACTTCATTTACTTTAAGCACTGAGTAAGTCTATTTTCATGTACCATATTTTATTTATCCAACATCAGTAAATAGTCTACTTGTTTCTCAGATTCTCTGATCATGGACAACGCTGCTATTAAAGAATATGCCTCCCCTTTTTATATATAGCAGGTTTTGGTAAATGTCAAGGAGCCTACTAGCATGTCTAAAGTATATTTAATTTTCTAACACATACTAAAACACTTTCAACATGGCTGAAACCATACTTCATTGTAATCTATCAACAGTAAGTTTAGTTATTTCTATAAATCCTAGCCTCAAATCATAATGTCACTGTCCTGACTAATAGTCATTCTATTAGGTGCATAGTGATCTCAAAGCTTTTGTTGTAAATATTTCAAAGTATCAGAGGTGGGGTGCTATGAGCACCCTTTCCAGTTAAGAACATTAAATAACCAGTTCAATGTTTTCCCAAGAGAGCAATGTTCAATTGAGAAGACATTTAAGATATTTTCCATAAAATAATCAGGTTATCAACTTTCAAAATGTAGACTTCATAAAAAGTCAGTCATAGTTTTTTCCTACTTCTATTTTCTTAGTTGTTGTAATTCTTCTCCACTGGCTTTTACATCCAAAATTATTGGTGCAACAACACAACTATTTTTTACTTTTAAATATAATTTTTCATTCTTCAGTATAAAGTTTATGTTAGAGAGTCTATGTCAGGTCCTTATTTTATTTTGCTTTTGTTCATTAAAACAATTTTCTGTAGCTTCCTCCTTTTCTCAGGAAGATCTGTGATTCCAAATGTGTATTTAAACTGATGATGTTACAAAGAAAGCAATCCTGATCTTTGCGTGTATGAGAAAGCCACAGAAGAAGAAGGAACCTGTAACTTTGCTTTTTCAGGGACAGAACTGAGATCTCATGGATTCTAGACAAATGCTTTACCACTGAGCAACACTTTAGCCTTGCATTTATTTTCAGGTTTTTAAAACACTGATCCCTTGTTCAGTCACTGACTTCTTTCCTCACCAAAGAATTTAAAGTTCTCCTTTTTCATCAGCTTTGGTTTTTAGCAATTCTGCAATTTCCTTTACCTATTATTTGTTCCTTTGAAATTACGGTAAGTTTAATATATCACAAATTTATATTACATATATTCAACTTGTTTGGGGACCAGAATCCATGTTAGAAGTAACCCCTACTCCTCATATTATGGAAACCAAAAGGAGACTGTACTGCCCATTTACTACATCTGAGCATAAGGTCTAAGATCTCATTGTGCCTGGTCTTTGGTTGGTGAATCAGTCTCTGCAGTACTCTTGCCCCCCTCCAACACACACACACACACACACACACACATACACATACACACACACACATACACACACACACACACACACACAGAGAGAGAGAGAGAGAGAGAGAGAGAGAGAGAGAGAGAGAGAGAGAGAGAGAGAGAGAGGGAGGGAGGGAGGGAGAGAGATTTGGTTTCATTTTTCATCTTGTGGCGCTCCTGTCCCCTACAGATCCTTCTATCATCTGCTCTTCCATAAGATTCCCTGTGCTCCACCCTGGAGTTTGGCTGTGTGTATCAGCAACTTCATGGAGTAATTAGGAAGACTTCTATGGTAGGTTCCCTTCATGTTCCTTCTTTTCAACTGAATCTGGAGTCTATTCTATTTGCCCTTCTTAATGAGAATTAAGCATTCTCCCTAGGGTTCTCCTTGTTATTCAGTTTCTTTAGGTCCATGTTTATAATGTTGTTATCCTGCTTTTTTGGCTAATATCCCATTATAAATGAGTATATACCATGCATGTGTTTTTGGGTCTAAGTTACCTCACTTAGGATGATCTTTTCAAGTTCCATCTATTTGCCTGTAAATTTCAAGATTTCCTTGTTTTTAATGGCTGGGTAATATTCCATTGTGTAAATGTACCACAGTTTCATTATCCATTCATTGGTTGAGGTACATCTATGTGGTTTGCAGATTCTGGCTCTTATATATAAAGCTGCTATGACCATAGTTGAGTAAATGTTCTTGTTAGGTGGAACATTGTTCAGGTATATGCCCAGGAGTGGTATGGCTAGGTCTTGAGGTAGCACTATTTCCAATTGTCCGAGAAAGCACCAAATTGAATTCCAAAGTTGTTGTACAAATTTGTACTCTCACCAGCAATGGAGGAGTGCTCCCCTTTCTCCACATCCTAGCCAGCATGCGCTGTAACTTGAGTTTGGTCTCAGATATTCTGAGGGGTGTAAGGTGGAATCTCAAATTTGTTTTGATTTGCATTCCCTGATGACTAGGGAATGTCTTTCTAGGCCATTCGATATTCCTTTGTTGAGAGTTTTCTGTTTAGTTCTGTACCACATTTTTAAATCGGGTTGTTTGGTTTGGTGGTGTTTAATTTCTTGAGTTCTTCATATACTTGGATATTAGCCCTTTGTCATATGTAGGGTTGATGGAGATCTTTTCCCAGTCTATAGGCTGTTGTTTTGTTCTGTTGACAGTGTTCTTTGCCTTTCAGAAGCTTTTCAGTTTCATGAGGTCCCATATACTAATTGGTGATCTTAGGGCCTGAGCTATTGGCTCTCAGTTCAGGAAGTTGTTTCCCGTGTCAATGAACTCAAGGCTCTTAACTGCACATCTTAATACGTTTTTGCAGTTTCAACATTTTGTTGCAAATGTTCATTGGAACATTGGCCTAATTAAAGGCCTCTGGCTTTTGTACATTGTCAATACTGGAGCCTCAAAAGGACTCCTCTCTGATATCCTGTTATTACTCTGTGTCATGTGGATCCTGCAGTTTATATATATAGGACCATATTTGCACGGTCTCCAGTAGTTCATAGATGGGTTAGATGTTGGTGTGGGTCAACTACAGCTTTGTATCTTGGCCTGGGGGGTAGCTGAGTTTGGGAGCCTGCCAGTTCTCCTGCACTCACATGAGGATGAGCTCTCCAGCACTGCAATGTTTAGCTCACTGACTGCAGGTGCAAGCTCCTGGGGAGCCCTCCCACTCTCATGCCCTTGGGCTGGCTTACTTACCCCCATGCCACCCACACCAGTTCTATTGTGCCACCCAGATGAAGTGCAAGGCTTCCTCTCCTAAATTCTGCAGGTGGAAGGGCAGAGGTAGTGAGTATTCCCCCATGCTCATACAACTTCAAAACAAAGTGGTGGCCCAACATATCTGTCCTCTGAGAGACTCCATCCAGCAGGGAATTGAGACAGATGCTGGGAGTCACTGATGGACTCTAGAAGAAAGCAGAGAGTCATATGGAAGAATGGGGGTTGGGCAATGGAAGGGCACAGACGGTTCAGGATCCTCATAAGTAGATAATCAAGCATGACAGATCTGGACCCAGGGTCACCTGCAGCAGCTGTTGCACAAACTCTTGCACCAACTGAGGACAATGCATGCTATAAAGATAGACCTCCTTGTTCAGATATAGGCAATGGACAGTTCATTCTCCATGTTTGTGAGGAATGACAACTCTGGTGCCCCCAATCTGAATATTTACCCTTGGGAGTAGGCCTGCTTGGCACATAGAAGAAGGGGAAGTCGTCTATCTGGATGAGACCTGATAGCCTGAGGTCATATGGTCAGGGAGATGGTTTCCTTCTTTCAGAAGCCTACTGGAAGGGAATAGGGCAGAAGAAAGTGGGAGGGTCAGAGTGGGAAGATAAAAGGAAGGGGATAGCTTTGTGGATGAAATCTGAATTATAATACATTAATTTTTTAAATTGTTGATTTCCTAGCATTAAATTTCTATGTTTCATTGATTGGTTTTTGAGTACATGGTTAACAAATCCATTAATTTTAGGCATTGTTAAAATATTTCCCAGGTAAATAATAAAAATTTTTAAAATTTAGTAATACATTTCTCATAGTAGATGAAATGCTGACATGCTTTAAGTGATAAAGTTGAATATTATATAGCAGTATAATTTCAATTATTATATATCTACATACATAATTATTGTACAGGTAATGAAATAATATGCAGCTATCCATTAGGATGTTTAGGAGAAGTAATAACAATGAAATTCACATAACTTTGTAAATTTTCAGTCTGTCTTGTAATTTTATAGTTTTTCATTTTAACAATTCTCTGTTTTATACTTTAAATCAATCTAGTTGAGCAAATTTCAATCTAAGGAGCACTAGTGAAGTTGCTTCTCTTGAAGTACCTATTCTAAATTCTAGGTGAATGTAAGGTCAACCTCCCAGAAGCAGAACAGTTAGGTTTCTGGAGTGCCTTTAAGTGAAATGAGTGTTTAACCCTATCCATACCTGATTACAAGAATGGTAATATTGTTAGAACTAATCACATTTATCCTGTATCCATCACACGTTATGCAACACCATAGTAAACAGACTCTTAAACACAATGAAGTCATCTAAAGGACAGGTGAATGATACTTCAGACAGCAAGCTATTTCTTTACTAACTGCCTATATATAATAGACTTAAATCATGCTGGAAGAATATGGAAGCTAAAAATATAACAGAAGTCATTTTTCAGAGATTTAAAAAATGGTTTTCAATGCTGAACACTGTAAAGAAGAGTTAAGAGAAGTATTAATGTACGTACTATGAAATGAAGTAGGCTTCTTTTAGTATAAAAATTTATTACACTTCATAGAAACATAAGCAAGGAGAACATTTTGCATTTAGCTATTCTGTTATACATATCACAAACTCAGGTAGATATACCCATAGACAAAAAATAATTGAAGACCATGGCACATTGCAACCTGTAATTGTTACTAATAACAAAAACCATAAAAAAAGGAAAGTTGCAGTACCAAGAATTAGAATTCCAGAAAAACTTGAAGAATAAAGTAAAATAAATTCTTCAGAATCATGTAAAAACAGAGAAACAGTATGACAAATGAAGCGCCAAGGCTACGTGCATCATTTGATTTTGAGACTGAAGATACATTCAATAGTCACACATTCTCTTGAATATACCTAGGGAATTTTAGTTATGAATTATTCATTAAAGTGTTTAGGTTGACAGTGCTTTTAAGATTGACATAAGTTTATCTTTTTCTAGCGTATATTATGTATGTGTTATCAAGAAAAGTTAAATTGTGATTCTTGAATAGAGAATTATTCTATGCTTACAGTTCACTGACTCCCACAACCACAATCCAAAGCAAATGTGAAAAAAGAATTGATAAGTCACATATTGTAGGTGATTATACATGTAACATATTATTTTGATAAAATTATTTAAAATGCATATCTCTATATATTTTAAATGTACATATTATAGAATTTATCTAAAACATTAAACCAAGTAAGTAGATGCATAGTTATCTGTATAAAACAGTTGGTATTAAAAACAAACTTATGAATATAATCTATTTGAAAAATTAATATTTTGTGCCTATGTCTTGAATTTTCTGGAGAGAAAATTAGTAGGAAGGGCTATTTAAGAACCAAAAAGTAGATATTATTCTTTGAAGTGGATTAAGCATAGAACCTATTAAAATAAGACCTGTTCACTTCAAGAATAAAAATTCTACACTCTTTTTATATTCTTTCATATAGGGAAGTAACAGAGTTGATTATATGAAAGTATTAATGTACTATCACTTACTGAAATGGTGTAAAATATAGTAACATGTTACTTCACAAATACCAATTTGAGGATATATTATATATATTCTTATCATCTCAATTACTTTTTCAGAGAACACATATTCACTCTTTCTTTAAACTTAATAACATTATATGCTAATTTGCTATATATTGCTTTTATAGAGATCTAGTGAATTGATACTAAATTGGCTATCTTGAATATTTTAAAACACTGACAGCTACACTATTTTGCCTTTAGTTAACATAGCTGGAAAGAGATGAATCATGTTTGTATTTCCAAATTCATTAATTTATATTTGTTCAAAGATGGAAGTAGACAAAGAACATGTTGAAGCCCACAGGGCAGTTATTACCTTTGAGACAAGCTCCAGATTTTAGTGAGGATAAATCCCTTGCAATCTTTTAATAAGTTTTATTTGACAAAGATTTATTGAGCGAGCCTCAGATCCACACACTGCACTAATTCTTAAGTATCCACAAGAGAATAAGACAGCCCCAAACTTCAGTTAGTACAAAAGCAAATGTTGAGAGAAAATATAAAAACTGTCAAGGTTGCAAAGCCAATTATTAACTATTGTTTGATGTGCATTTCTCTCATCTCTCTTTACCACTTTGTTCAAAGGAATATTTTATTTTCCCAATGACACTAACATACACATACACAAAGAAACCCTAAAAACACTACTCAACCCAATTAAGACATGGATTCATTTTTTAAACCATTTTAATTTTCTTTCATTTTTCTTTTTAACATATACATTTGTATTATTACACATGATTCAAATAAAGAACATACAGCAGGAAGAACCATGAGATAATCAGGAATTATATAAATATTACATTCATAGTGATTCGGCTATTTGTATTTGGCAAAATTGAAATAAACATCTTTCCTATCTTTTTGGATAGGAAATTTGGATATCTAAATTTCTGAATGGAGATTCTCATCCCTATTAACTAAAACATATATCTTGATCTAAAAACATCTTAACCTCTAACCTTCTAAACTTAACTGAATGACTAAACTATATGGCCTTAAAAGGGGATAAAACTTAAATACCTGAGTGAACTCAGAGTGCACGTTAGGAGATTCCAAAATGAAAAAATGTCTGAGTTTATTGCATGAACAGTCACCCAACACTCTCTATAACATTGGAGCATCATCTTCTGCTTTCTGTCCCAATATATCTGACAGACATATTTGTGAGACAGGACTTCTTGAGAACTTGCTTAACCTGACTAGGCAGAGTTTGACGGTAGACTCTGACTACATTTAAACTTGCCCATTTTGGGGCAGAATTCTGTCTGTGGCAGAAAGGACATTTTTCTAGTGGCTTGTTTGCCACATTTGAAGCCAATTCCATAAGGAGGTTCTTTGATGCTTATCTTCTTCTTTGAGGCAGGCTGTGTGTTGCCAGGAGGTAACTCTTGTCAAATAATCTTTAGAATAATAAAAACATCTTTAAATGCCATATTCTGTAGGTCTCTGAGGTTTTTGAAGACCTTATTTAACTATTTTACCTCATATATCTATAGAATATCTATCTATTAGACATGGATTAATTTATAACCAATAGTATTTTGTCCTATGAAGTCTAAAGTAATAGAAGGAATATTGTAGCAATTAAGCAACAACAACAACAAAATGATAAGAGTATTAGGAGACCTTTTAAAGTACCAAAAATTGGGAGACTGTAAAAGTCCATGTGTCTGTTTTAAGTCTCCTGCTTATGAGCCAAGTGTCTGTCTGTGGTATTTTCCATGGAGAAGTAGCTTTTTACTTGTAGGAACCCTAATATAAGATGTGGTTCCTAGGCACACTTCGTTGCTATTGGGACAGAAAACAGGAAGCTGTTCCCCTGTCACGATATGACCCCATTGACCTATGAGAAAAATCTCATCTAGATCTAGGGGATAAAACAATGCTATCATTGTTATTATGATATAACCTCGTTTGTGTATTCCTAACACTGAGATGTTTTGTTTTAAAACAAATTAAGGTGTTCCTACTGTTTCTTCATGGGAATAAGGGTGCTATATATGGCTGAGAAGAAAAATAATACACTTCCATTTTATAAAAGTGAATCATTAAGGAATTCTCATTTTAAAAGTAGTGTTTTGCCATTGTGGGAAATTGTACAATCCTATCAGGCTGGTGCCAATGTAATCAGAAATATCACAGCTACAATGCAGAAGGAGAGGGAAAGTTAATAAAAACAAGATAAGGAAATTATTTAGTACCCTGCTAAAAAGGTCAAGCAACTGCTGAAGAAGAGTCACTTCCTGAAATGAGAGGCCCCCTTTCTATTGTGAAGGCATCCCTATCCATACTCAGTGACAAGACAACCAAGGAAAGAGATTGTATTCAAGGAGATTGGCTATTGAAGTAATCCGTGTGACAGCCAAATAGGGTATGGTGTTTAAGAGGACAATACAAAATATCAAATCCAACCTACATTTTCATGTTGTGAAAAGGATTTAAATGAGCCTTAAATTCTGATGGAAAGAGACCAGATTATCTCATTAACTAAAAATGAAACTTCATAAAATATATATATATTAATGTTGTTCCATGCCATGATTAAGTCTGCATATTGACTGTATCAAAACTCTAGTCATATCTAATTCCTCAACTACCTATACCTTTTTTATAATACTTTCATTTATTCTTTGAACAATTCATATATTAATCAAGTATATCTTCACAATTTCAATCACTGCTTCACTGCTTCCATTCCCCCAAGTATTGGTTCCAACACATCTCCATTTCATGTCAAAATTTAATCTTTAGTGTTTAAACTCACTAAGTCTAATTAACATTCCCTTTATCCATTTGGGTATGGGAATATCCATTTGAATATGGGTAACCTAATAATGGTCATTTTACCACCAAAAAATGTGACTCTCCTTCCCTCATCACTCACTGACTTCCAATAGCTCCTCAGGTAGAAGTGGTGGTTGTATTCTTCTCCATCTATGCTGTAATTGTTAACTGCTATATGTAAAACTATGCAATATTTTTTCTTCTAGATGTTTGATATATATATATATATATATATATAAAACACATATAATGTGGTTATCTGCTTGTCAGTAGTATATAATAATTTTTACTACTCTCTACATGACAACTTTTATTTATCACAAATACTTCACAAATATCCATGCTCATGCTCATGTCCCAAGACATTATGACAAAGAAGTAAATTGAATAGATAACAACATATGTGGGAGATTAATGCCATATTTAACACTTTATTCCTTATCCAACACCTTCTTTGAGCCTGTTACCACTACATGCATCTATTCTTGAAATGTATATAAACTAATAAAAAACAAATTCAAACATGTGGCTATCAAGACTGAGTACATTAATAAACGATATTAAAGTAAATGACTGAGAACTTTTAAGGATGGGTCCTATGTAAACACAGAGCCACACACTCAGAAACTGTCATGCTGCAGTTTGTTAGTGACAGACAATGGCAAGAAAAGCAAGGATTTCCAGAGGTTAGGTTTTGTCACCCAAATGCAGCCTTGTGGCTAGAAATGGTGTGGAGACACTGCAGGAAAGAGGATGTGAACTAATAGAAGAAGAGGGTTTCAGTGAGCACGCAGACCAGAATCATTTAAGGAAAAGTATGTATGACATGATTCAATGTTATCAACAAACAATATGGTTTGTGTGATGTTGTTACAAGGCAGTGCAGTGGAGGATGTATGTAGAGGGAGTTGCATGAAATAGAGCAAGAGATCAAATGATCATGAACATTTGGTGGAGGGATAATAGCAGCCATCAAGGTGAGAGGGTATCAAGATGGCCTGATCTTCTCTGCCTGGGAATTTGATTAACTATGGGAAGGAAGAAATTGGTAATGGGCCAATTTTCTTTATGAATGCAAAGTGGGTTCAGTCAGAATATTTATGGTGAGAAAAAAAGGTTTCTTGCTCTGCTAAAAAGATATCTGTATGGGACTTTAAATGACTTTCAACTCAGATGTGCCTAATTCTCTTTATTCTATAATATACAGAACAAATATTAACCTATGTTTCAAAGTACAGTGAGAGTAGAGGTATCATGACAGATTCTTAGTTTTAATTGTTTAAAGCAGTGTAATGTAAATATTATAACATTTTTAGAACATTAGTTAACATTTATTTTAAAAAAGCTTTCCTTGAAGATATTCTAACTTTTGTAAATTTTGAATATTTCATATGTAAGCATCGTATTTCTGTAATTACATGTTCAATTACTTCCGTGTCTCCTGGTTATTCTCTTTCTATATTTATTATTGATATTTAAATTATATTACGCATGGATACATACACATAAGTGTTGCTAAAATGTGCATGAGTTTATATTTGAACATTTGGGACAAGATTACTTATCAAAGCCCCACCTATAAAGAAAATTTATTCTCCTCTCAGTAACAAGTTGTTGATGTAGATCATCATAGAGGGATTGGGCTTTGTAAAATTTCTCATGCACGCTTTGATATTAACTGGTAGTCTTATGCAGGCCTTGTTATGCAACCATTCAACTATGACTTCTTGAGTGCAATGTCCGCTCTCATGTCTAGAAGACACTACCTACCATTCTTAGGAAATCTTAGAAGATTTCCACATCTCCTTTTATAATATTTATTTCAGTTTTACATCTGGAAGTTGTATTATAGAGACATCAATTGTGTCTGGGTAATCACAATCATTTATTCTCTGTATCTTATCTAGTTATGCATCTTTGCCATAAAGTACCTAATAAAAACTAAAGTCTTAGGTATTGAAAATATCTCTCTTCAAGTTTTTGATCACAGGAGTTGAAAGGTCTCTAAAACAAATATAAGCTATTGGTGTTATCTTGGTTATTTTAAAGTTGAAGGTCATATCCTATTGCTAAAAATACCATGTGTTCCAGATACAGGACTTGGAATAATGACGCTGGACTTGAGCTAGAAGCACGTTCCTTAAGGATTAGTTCTCATAGACAACAAAGGTTCAATGCAGGCTGTCAAGGAAGAGAAGTAACAAACAGTGAAACCCAGCTACATATTCTATGAAACACACACACACACACACACACACACACACACACACGCAGATCACTCTGGCAATATATTTTCCATGGGAAATAAATTGCTGTTTAATAGGAGGAAATGCATAACTGAAACTATAAACTTAGTTAACTATGTGTGGCTGGAAAGGTTATATTATCAAGAGTAAAGCATGCTATTGCTAGTGTGCCACCTTGAAACGTAGGTGCTTCAGTTAATGTTGGATAAGCCTACACTGACATATATATGCATATATCATTTATAAATCATCCTTTACTCCTTATTTAGAAAGTAGGCTCAATAGTTATAAAATTAAGTTAGTATTAGTGAATATATTTAAGGTAAATTACAAACTATATTTAAGGTAAATTACAAACTATGAGATAAGAAATAAATCTAATAAACAGGATAAAATTCCTCTCTAATTTAAATAAAGGTCTAAAATTAAGTTGCAATTTTATTTATATATAAGCAAATTATGCTCAGCCATTATTTGGTTTATTATTCTTATTAATATAGTCTCAAAATGCCACCATTAAACAAACTTATTTTTCTTCTTCACTTGACATAACTATAGAAATGGAATGTCTTATTTTATATGTCTAATTTTAAAACATATCTCCCACAAGAATCAATAGATAATTGAAACACAAGGCAATAAAGTAGGGCATGTATGCATGAATAGTATTTTTAAAAGGCATAGTTTTATTTCCAAAGATAAATAATATAAAACATTTACAAATTATACATGATATCCTGCCAGATGACTTTAATAGGGAAAATAAAAGACAAGAGAAATAAAATATTAGATGTGTCAAGCCTGGCAGAAAATATTAGGAGCACTTCCAGTGTTTTTAGCAGAGAGACTAGTGTTCAACTTTGCTAAAGAGTCAGAAAATGAAAGCATGTCAGTACTCTGCTCTCAGATCCTAAAAGCATGCAGAACTCATGGTCTTGTGAGACCAGTCAAAATAACTCATTCAAGTGAATTAGAGTATGCACAAGATATTCTTTTGTGCAGTGGGAAATTCATGCTGAGAAATGTAGCCTTTCTTCACCGCTGGCGTTCTACAACATTGGCGCTTCCAGCATCTCAGAAGCCTCAGCACAGGTACTAAATATGGAACAATAAGGATGACTTTTGATTATGAAGTCCCTCTCCTTATGTAAGTCTAGTAGGAAGATAAAACAAGGGTTGCAGAAAGTGATTCAAAAAGTGATGACAAGTTAGGGGAAGAAGGTAGTTCTGTATGAACTGAATGCATGAGGTGGTCTATGATGCTGTGATCTCCAAGCAGAAAGATTAGTGACCTGCTAACTGAAAGAAAAGAGATTAGGCATTTTATAATATTAGAAAAGAAATGACCTGGATCCTAAATCCAGGGGAAGAGTTAACTGGATATTAAAGTCCTGGAGAAAGATTCTATGTAGCCACAGCTTACAGCAAAGAGGACAATTCCAATTTGCAAATATTTAAAGCAAAACATTCTTGAAGTCAGTCCTGTGAAATAAAATCAGCTTATCTATAGAGTAAGGCTTCAGTAGGTACACTTGACTTTCTCTATTTTGTCAGGTACTATTTTATTTGAAGATTTACTTGTAGTTGAGAAATGAGAATGCAAATTGATTGTATTTTTTAAAAGAGGATTCTTGCCATTAGCAGACAATGAAATCAAGTCATAGGAAGTTAATTTATTCTCCCAGGGATTCAAACTGAGATTTCCCATACTTCTTTTTAGAAATGTATTTATTTAGTAAATCATTTTATATCCCAATAGTAGCCTCTCCTTGCTCTCCTCCAGGTCCTTTCCCTTTCTCTCTCCCTCTTCCCCCTATCCCTGTCACCTGCCCTTAGAAAAGGGTAGATCTCTCCTTACTAACCTACCCCAGCAATTCAGTAGTATCAGGACTGAACAATTCCTCTTTCACAGTGTCCTGACATGGCTGACTGGCTAGGGAAAAGTGATAAAAAATCATGCAACAGAGACCATGTCAGAGACAGCCCTCTCTTCCCTTTCTACAGGACCCACATGGAGATCAAGCTGCCTATTTTGGACTTATGTGTATTGGGCCGAGGTCTATTCCACGCATGGTCCTGGTTGGTGCTTCAATCTTTGCAAGCCCCCCTGGGCCCTGGTTATTTGACACTGTTGGTCTTCTTGTGGAGTTCCTGGCTGTTCCAGGTCCTTCTCTCCTTCCTCCCACCCCTACTCTTCCACAAAGCTCCCTATGCTCAACTCAATGTTTGTCTCTGAATATCTGTCTCAACCCATTTATGGGTGGAGAGCCACTCAGAGGACGGCCATGCTAGCTTCCTATCTGAAAACATAGTAGAGTGTGGTTAATAGTGTCAGGGGTTGGGTCTCTCTGGAGGGTATCATGTTGGGCCAGGTATTGATCTCACATTCCGTCCATGTCTGCTCTATCTCTATCCCTGCAATCAAGTCCAAGTAGATCAACAATCTCAACATAAAACAAGAAATACAAAATCTATTAGAAGAAAAAGTGGGAATCATCCGCAGTAAAGTTGTCACAGGAGACAACTTCCTGAACAGAACACTAACACCTCAAGATCTAAGATCAACAATTAATAAATGGGATCTCTTAAAACTGAAAAGCTTCTGTAGGGCAAAGGACACTCTCACTGTCAGTAGAGCAAGCCACAGCACACAGATTTCTAAAAGATCTTCACCAATACTACATCAGACAGAGGGATAATATCATATCCCATACATTTTACACTTGAAGTTTGCCTTGACTTGAGTTTGCTCTTTTTTTTTTTAAACTAACATCCTCATAAGAGTTAAATTTATTGATGTGGAGATCTTGGTGGATCAGTGAGATTGAAAAGGCAAATAGGAGTATTTTTGCAAGCTGTCCAGGAGAGATCAATTTGTCAGACTTGACATGAATCACAGATGAACAGATCTATTTTCCCTGGATGATTAAGCGATATATTTACCATCGAGCAGATCCATTTGCTTAATGCCATGCAAAATAGATAGATTACTGTATTCACTTTCAACCATGTTTTAAAAATTACTTAATCATGATCTATGACACCAAGCTGAACAATCTTAGCAAAGCTGGCTCTAGCAGAATAACTAGCTTGACCTCTTGGACTCCACTTCATTACCCATTTTATCTAGAATTAAGTCAACTTGTATTTAGCCAATTCTTTTATATTTTCATAGGGTTGTTTTTGTTACAAAACACAAAAAGCAATCATTTCTATGTGCATTTAATCACATAATAGGAAGAGAATAGATAGTGATTCGCTCATGTGAATGCTTGAATAACAATTTTAGTCATATTATATTCAATATTTTCAACATTTTTTGAAGGAAAAGATTTCTTTTTGAAATCTAACTTATCTCTCTTTTATCTAATTTAAACTTTATTTCCCTAGGGTCTTCTCTTCATGAAGACAATGAAATTATTGTTCTCATAATTCTTCTGAATATTCCTAAATTAGTTTATTTATATTAGAAATATGTTGTAATTATTTTTAAATTTCATAGCTATTCATGATATTTCTTGGATGTCAGCTTTACTCACTGAATAACAAAATGCAAATTATGTCAAAATTATAATAATATACTTTGAACTTTATTATAATTTAATTGAATTATGAGCATAAATTTCAAAACTGATATAACCGTTAGAAGCTTGGATGGGTATCAAATTTCAGGAAATTCATCAAGGTGCACATTTTTAAGTAATTAATTTAAAGTTAGTAATTTCATCGACAAATAAATACTTAATTTACCTGGAAAGTTTACTAAATCACGCTAATTTTAGAAATATATAAATTTTATCAAGAAATAGATAAAATTTATATGCAAATGTTATTTAACTTATGCAATGATATTTTATTACTTATACATTAAACTTTTCAGCAATATATCAATAGTAAAATATACTCAATTCTGAATTTCAGAGACACAATACCAGTAGCTATATATAAAATTAAAATCCAACCCAACGTAGAAGTAATAATATTTTGATATAGAAAATAATTCAGTTTTTTTTTTCACACATACGTTTGATGTTAATACAAGCATGTTGTTAGGAATGTAAAGTACATTTCATGTAATAGTGTGCTGATTGTCATTATCTAAGAACTGAAGGTTGTAAGGAGGATATGGAGGAACTAGCCAATTTCTTGCAATCCATTTGACTTTATTAACTTTTTATTTGGCAAGGTGCTTTGAAGAAATGTTGGCATAAAGGGAACAAAGGTTGTGAAAGGGAAATGTAAGATATGCATATGAAATTTCATACAGCAGTTAAGTGGAAAATCCTGTTGTATTCGTGAATACTAATCTGAAAAAGTAATGCATGGAATGTTCTAATATCTGAGTGCCTTAAAGTTTATCCGATATTCTTTTAGTATAATCAGATTGTCAGTCTTATTTGAAGAAGTCAATACCCTGTCATCCTAGCACAGTTATGGTAGTTTTAAGTAAAACCATATTATTCACCTTGTTTAGCACAGAGAAAGGTAATGGCACAGGACAGAATGATATTTAATCACTTATGTTTATAGAAACAAAATACAAATAAATGAGTTGAGACCAGTATTCTAATGCTTGGTTTTAAGATTTTTAATTTTTAAGAGGATATTTATTTATCATATTTACTCCAGATACTATTTAAAGTGCAATTTCATTTATAAATATTCAAATTATTTCAATAAAAATTTAAATATAACATTAATTATACATTCAAATATAAAGCATTGTGTTTTTCTATATCCCCTTCATTACCAAATCCTTTTCTTAATTCTGATATTAATCAGGAAGCAACATGCAATAAATTCATATGCATATTAAATTATGATTTAATAAATAGACTGCTAAGTAGAATTTATCATCCATTTATCCTATAAAATGCAAAAAAAAACCACTGCTGTTTAGTTTAACTCGATTATAGAAGAAATTGTAATAGAATTGTTCATCTTAAGTTCCACAGGCTGGTTATTATGCTCCAAGTAGACTCTCATGTAGGCTTTGAACTTTTTCAAATCTACATTATTTGAGGTTCCTTAATGCTTATACCTCCTTCCAACCCACCTACCCTAGATCAGAGACAAAAGAGATGATTGCTGACTGGAAAAGTAGAGTTCTGTGGAGCGATTCCACTCTTTTTCACCAGGATTCCAGCAGATCCTTCAAATAGCAAATCAGCAGTTCAGCAAAAGTGACTGCAAACACAGCGGATGGAACCCCGAACAGCAAGCATTTACTGAAGTGGATTTTTTTTTTTCCTAGGAGAGTCTTGAATTGGAGCAATAAACAGCCAAATGATAGGAAGTGATGCCAAAACCATAAAGCCAAGCCTCTAGTTTGGGCTTTCTAGTGAACAAATACTAAGTGTTGTCTCACAAGTCTGTTTCCAGTGGAAAAACACTGCATACCCTCACACATGCTATCACTTGGGATCAAAACAAAAACATGTTTACTTCCACTATACTCTGACATAGTTTTTGTAGAGCATGGATAACAAAATGAATTAGAAGAATGAGAAGTAGAGTGATTGGGTAGACTGTCAGCTATTCTTAAAAAATTAGAACATAAAAATCAAATTGCAGCAAAGCGTGTTATATTTTCAACAGTGCTCTTTAAATATCATGTAATTGACTATTAATGATGAATTGTTAAAAGTGCTTGGGTTTAAATTTCCATATAGGCACCATATGACATAAGACATGGAAATCAGTTTGAAATAGACCTGGATGCTTTCTCTCTGATTGTATGTTCTCATTGTTTTAGAGGGTGCTGCACTTGACACCTAGAAAAAAATGCAATCATAGACTTACCTAACCATACAAGTTATAAACCATAAAAGTGACCAGACTGGTAAAATATATACAATGGTACAACTGGTACTTTTGCTGTGGTGGTAGTGAACATTTATCTAATTAGACTTCAGCCTTCTCATGTCTGGACTGTATACTAGAGCAGTCCAGGGTTGGAGAGGTCATTGTTCATAGAGGAAAAGCTATTACTGTGATTTTCTTGAGCCAATGTTATTTCTAACTAATATAAAACTTATACCAAACTTATACTAAAGTTAGGTATAGGCTCAATCCTACAAAGATGCTTCTTATTGCCATAGTTGGAGACCATCACAGAGTATTGAATTAGCCAAACTGCAGAGAAGAAACAATTGTGGTGTCGCTTATTCCTCTAGATCCATTTACAATTAAACTTACTCATGCAAACATTTTGGAGAAGGGAGTAGAGATATTAAGAGCCAGAGTACCACTACTCCTGCTGCAAAACCGTATCTTTTAGACATTATAAGGTTGGTTCTACCTGTGAAATCTTAACAATGTGGTTGTCTCAACAAGATTTGCATGGTTACATCATCAGTCAACATATCAAAGTACATGAAGCAATTGTCACATGGCTCCACATGTATATAAAGAGCTTCAGGGAACCAGTGATTACTCAGAGAAAGAATCAATTTTCTCCAGGAATTTGTGCTCGGATAGGTTACTGAATTCCAAAATCTCAGCCCCAAATGTACATGGAAGAAACACTAAATAGATTCAATAATATATACCTGTGTGTGTGTATATATATATATATATATATATATATATATATATATATAATTTATGTGTGCATGTGTGAATGTATGTATATATATATATATGTATGTTTGTATGCCCATATGTATATATGTACATGTAACAATAATTAACATATAATGGCTAATAAATTTTAGATAGTGTAGCAGACAGAGAAAAGAGGGAAAATAAAAGATGTGGAAAATGGTGTAATTAGAGTACAATGTATACAATTATACAAAGAATACTTTTAAATTAAAATAAAAGGGAAGTTTATAGCAGGCTGGCAAGGAGTAAAAGTACCTGCCACATAATCCCGCTAGCCTGAGTTCAATCCCCAAAACTATATGTGGTATCACCCATCTGCAACTCCAAAACTGTTACAGATTACTGGGGAGCAGAAACAGAAGAATATTCTAGCTTGTAGGTTAATGACTTGAAATATAGTGTGATAGAATATAAAAGAATAGACCATACCTCAGAAATAGGGAAAAAGAGAATATATAGTCTAAAATTTTCTATTGATCTTATAAACACGTGTTTACATGCTGCCTGCTTACACTCGCACAGGTATTAAACACACTCAGATATAGACTCCCAACACATTGATGAATGTAAAATAATTAAAGGGTATCCAATTTTTACTTCATAATGAATACATAGTAATACATATAAATGAATATTAATTTCACAAACAATAAAAATAAAAATAACTTGCATTTTCAGGCTATTTCAGGTTATATAATGTAACTTTATTATTAAAAATCTAAGTACAATAAATATTATTCATTAAATAGATGAAATCTTAAAATCTGTTTCTTTTTTATTTTATTGAAAATACTTTTTCTCAGATAATATATATTGACTATGGTTTCTCCTCCCTCTACTCTTCCCAATCGCTCCCACCTCGCCTCCTATCTAAATTCACACCACTTCTGTCTCTCATTAGAAAACCAACAGGATTCTAAGGGATAACAATAAAGTATAACAATATAAAAAACTGTCACATCACAGAAGACATGGTGTAGACTACTGTGGGCGCTATGCACTGAACCCTAGTCTCTCTGAGCTCATATGAGCTTGATGATGTCAGTTTCCAGTGCTTTCTTGATGTTCTCTATGCCCGCTGACTCTATCACTCTTCCCGCCTTTTCTTGTGGAAGGGTCTCTGAAGCCTGATCTCTGGACGGATTAGGTAGAGATATCCCTTTCAGGGCTGAGTTTTCCGAGGTATTTTACTCTCTACATAGTATCTATCTCTAGGTATCTGTATTTGTTTCCATGTGCTGCATTTCAAAAGATGGCTGAGCAAGGCATTGACTTATAAGTATAGGAGAATGTCATTAGGCTCATTTTATTGATATAGCCTTTAGTAAGATAGTGGTATTTGGTTGTACGCTAATTTGCTATGCTATCTTTTCTTTGATTCTTGGTCATAGGAAGCATTGGGTGACCATCTTGCAGAGTGTGTGTTAAGTCATCCATATATCCGTTGGTACTTCCCACAAGCTTGCTGCTAAATTGCCCTAGCATATATTGCTACACTGTCCTGTACACTTTGTACATTAAATGGTTAGTGAGTAGTTTGTTTACATTTTACTTTTGGTAGTGTGAAAAGTGTCCCAATGACAATAAACACAGCAGACTTGGCAGCAGCTTGGGTGGTTTGAGGATTCCCATGGAACCTCTTTGTTCAACTGCTTAATTAGATGTAACCCAGTTCCAGTAATGGAAGCTTTATTTTGTGACAACATATATCCAGTTGGTGCTCTGTTTTCCCCATCATTTCAGATATATCTAGACCAATAAGTAGACTCTATTTGAATGGTGTCCAAAGCTATGAAAGGCAAGAAGGTACAGAAAAATAAAATTTGTAAAAGATGAGGGTCATAAAAGAAATTAGATAAAATTGCCACTCAGCATTTTGAACTAATACAATATCATTAGTACAGCTTATCTCATGTGTATACATTTGGTTAAAATAAAAATAAAATTAAAGGATATAAAACATATAAAATTACAACCCAAATACATCTGTGGTTATATTACTAAACAATTAAAAAGACTGCAATGAAGTAATATCTTTAAATAGAATGAAGTCAGAATATGGTTCTGGGAGTTATTGATCTTTATGTACTTAGGTGAACAAAGATCTACAAAGTGATCATGAAAACTGCAGAAAGACACATTCATGTAGTTGATCATTTCGTTCTTCTGAGGAGTTAATAAACTAACCCATAATGAAATAAGTAGTAGCAGAACTCAAATAGCATATCATGGTCATTAATATGATAAGTGTAGTCAGAGGCGAACTTAATATAATGCATACAGTTATAAATTGTGTTATAGATTTTATAACTATTGCATGGACTGAAGAACTCTGTACATTCCATACTCAGAAAAACTTATGCAAAGTTCATATAAACAAGGAAATTCTCAATTTTGGAGGTATAGATTTTTTATTTTATAATGTTGTAGAAGTCTAATAAAATAAATATTGCAACATACAAAAAGAACCAATCATCTGATTAGAAAACATAAAACATTTATGTACAACAATAAACATTTTCTTTATTATGAGTCACAGAATATATTAAGAGAAGACTGTATATGAGTGCAATTTTAGAAATTACAGGTCATATTTCAGTGGACAAAACTGATACTGGGTAAATTTGCTTTAAGAATAGATACTTGTTACATAAATAAATTCATTATTGTGATGCCAAATTGTGGGTAAAATTCTGACTACTGACATTTATTAGACGTGTCACTTAAGTCTCTCTTTGAAAATGTTTTATTTAATTGCTAATACGTGTGTAAAATTTAACGTTATATGTGTACTTCTTGACATAAATAGGAAGGGTAGTTAATAACCTTAAAATATGAAAAACTGACCTCTATAGCTAAAGCTAGTACCTGCGCATGAAAAACAATCTATGAATCTTTGTCATCTGTAAACTGAAAGAACAAATATTTATAGTTGTCAAATTGAATTGACTTGGAACAAATATTTGCATTATAGAAACTTAAGTGAATGGGAATACCAGATTCCATAAGTCTATGAGAGACATAGCACAGATTTTCACAGATGCAATGGAAGCTGCTTAGTTTAGAAATTTTAATGTGATAGAAGAAAAATGGAAAAATACTGTAATATAAATTGTTGATAATAAACTTGGGGATAATTTATGTATAAGTATTTCAGTTATGAATTTACTAATTTTTGATATCTTGATGAGATATATTTTTAAGTATTGTCATAAAACCTTGGAATTGAGAAAAAGCCAGCAAAATGATAAAAAATGGCCATATCTCCAAACATGTAAAATAAAGTCTTATGAATTACTAGATTCATATCTTTTGAGAATCAAAGGGAATTTGATTTTGCCATTAATGTGATTCAAATTATAGGGAAAAAAGAAGTCATAATATCATGAATAAAAAGGGCTGGAGGGAAGATCTTGCAAAGTATAGAAAGGGGCCTGTAATATAAATATTATATTTAAGATCAAGTGTTCTCTGAATTGCTTCCCATATTATAGGTATTAGCTCATATAATTGATGTCACATGTGTTTGCATATTCATCACATGAGACACAATAGTATAGATTGTCAGTTGCCTGTACAGAATACTGATCTTATCGATAGACTTCACAAGAGATCTTATCTATTCATTTACTATGAGAAAATTATGTAGCTACAGTCTTGTCTGTGTATATTGGTTGAAAGACTATTTTTCTTCCCATGTTTGCTTGGGCTTTGGCCTGTGTTTGGGTTGGCCTGTGGGATGTTTCAAATATGAAGAGAAATGTGACAAGAGATGAAATTTGATAAGTTCTTATTGACTTTACCTTGGATCCTTTTCATTTCTTTTTTCACAACGATAGGTGTCTACTGATGTTATTGATATTTATGGGTCTCCAGAATTAATAAAAAAAAACAGCTTATACCATCCAAATAAGCTTTGACCAGAGTGTGTGGAAATTGGCAGCTTTCATCAACTAAACTGCTCACATGGTAGACACAAAGATGAGATAATTCAGATTAAATAATTATTGTATAGCCTTTATTATATAGCAACATGATTAATATCAATTAATGATGTTCATGAGCCTAAGATGTATGATTCTTGACATTCTCATTTGTTTTATATTAATAAATGTTATGATATATATCAACACCAGTGTATAATAAGTTCATGATATATATTACAACTTAATATTATAAGTGTTATAATATTAAGCTTAAATATTATAAAAGTCACAATCTGATATGAGTTGAAATTAATCTCTTCTGAGTTCAACTTAACTGAATCAAGAGTGATTTAACCTACTTTGCATCATATAGAAGGCATGATTAATATCTCTCACGTGAATGACAACACATTTTTATGTTTTCAAAGTGTGATATTATTCACTTTTTAGTAAAGTAAAATTTAATGTTTTGTTTCATAAGTAAAATAGCATAATTTATAACTATATTCAAATTATTCTGAAACTACTACTTTTGCCCTAGCCATCTCCTTGAGGGGTGTGTGTGTGTGTGTGTGCATGTGTGTGCGTGTGTGTGTGTGTGTGAGTGTGTGTGTATGTGTGTGTGTGAATAGCTTTGCTAAAATCTATCACACAGATATTCTATTGTAGGAGTGTAACTTAATGAGTCTTTGCACCTCAGTGAGCTCCTAAAGACATATGATAATTGTTTCCTCTATTCCTTACTATAAATGGAAATAATGTTCATTTACAATGATTTAATAAGGGAGTTTCTGGTTTTGAGGTTTTAATTCCTTTATAAGTCATGCATTTAACTCTATTCCCATCCATATTGGTTCTGTCTATTCTGTCTTTAATATCATTTTTATTTTATACAAAATAGATTTTTTATATACACTCTATTCTGACTTTGCCTTCTCCTTCTCCCATTCCTCCCAGTTCCTCCTCACCTTCGATCTCATCTAGTTCCACACCCTTTCTGTCTCTGATGAAAAAACAAACAGGAATCTACAGAAAATAATGAAATAAAATAAATGGCTCCAATTGATAACCGCCTGCCTTTGAAAGTTACACTTGCATCTCTCTTCTGACCATGCCTCACGTCAAGAGCTCTGAGTAATGCTTCACAGAGTTGCTCTTCCACCTTCCCCTCAGGGTGTACTGGAATCTCTTGGCAGAGTAGGCCACAATAAACCTTTCTTGTCTTTATCCTATACCTATTGGTTTTCTCTCAGGACTAAGGACATCACATTGGGACAGGAAAGGCCCCCTGCCTCACAATAGACAGCCAATGGGAAATCATATTTTGATTTTTAGGAAAGCAGAATCAAATGATTCATCACATAGTTTTCATAACTGAATTTATTTGAAAAATATTTAAATTTGATTTTAAAACTTAACGCCAATAATTTTTTTGATATTAATTGTGGATGATGTGAGGAGAGATTGAGTGAGGTAGTGAGTGTGTATATATATATATGTGTGTGTGTGTGTGTGTGTGTGTGTGTGTGTGTGTGTGTGTGTGTG
>OU015749.1:49334265-49344297 GCA_907169655.1 Acomys percivali
GTGTGTGTGTGTGTGTGTGTGTGTGTGTGTGTGTGTGTGTGTGTGTGAACATATGCCCACACAGGTGAACACAGGTGCCCAGGGATTAGACATCCAAGAATAGGCACTGTACTCAGATGAACGTCACTTGAGATAGGTGCCAGGAACTGATGTACAGTAATCTAAAAAGTCAGCAAATATTCTTAACCACCAAGTCATTTCTTGGCCCCAATTTTTTAATATTAATAATGTAAACGGTATACTTGTATGTAAACACAAAATGATCATAAGAGAAGCAATACCCATGAGGTCTTAATTTCATGGCTTCCTAAACAAGACCCGAACAATGATGAGAACAATAAGAATGGTAAGAGACAGTCTCCTGGAGGGCTAGAATTACAGACACCTAAGGAATACTGAGAGTGAGAGAACTAGGCCTCCAGAGGGGAAAGTTTCCAAATCATTATCCTGTACCAAGTCGTCAGTCCTGAAATCATTTACATGCAAGTATGATGTGAATTTGTTGTATTTTTATATATGTGAATACAAACACACACACACACACACACACATATATATACATACACATATATATATGTGTGTGTGTGTATGTATATACACATATATTGAACAACTAATAAATAGGTAGAGGACATGAACTTGAAAAAAGCAAGGGAGTGCATGTGAAGTGTTGGAGGGAAGAAATGGAAGAGAAAAAAATTATGTTATTATATATTAATTTCAAAATATAAAAATTTAAAAGAAACAAAAGGAAAAAAATACACATATTACACCTGCTTGACATAACTGCTGAAGTGCCTCAACAAAAACATGACTCAGGGAAATACAAGTTTTTTGACAGTACCAGATATTGACGCTTAAGTCATTGAGTATGCTAGGCAAGTACCCTTCCCCTGACCTGTAGCCCAACCCTTTAATGAGATATTTTAAGTGGCTAAAGTTGCTCTTGAAACTAATCATTAAGGGGTAGAAGTAATAACTTGGGTCATTGCCAGTTCTCCCCAAGTCTTTGGATACAGGGATGAGTGGATTTTGGTGGAAGTAAGAATGCAATGTAAAAGAAGAAAAGAGGTGTAGAAGAATTTGATTCTGATATGTCAGCTTAAATAACTGGAGGGATGGACCTTTAGAAATAGTAAAATCTGAGGATAGCAAATGTATCTGAGTGAAGTCCAAGACTTTATTTTGGACATGTGGCTTTGTGATGTCCATCAGAATCTAACTTATATGCCAAGAAAAGCACATGGCTGCTGATTAAATTTGTGTAAATTTGAGCCTGGTGATGTATATTTTGGAGTTTTCAGCATATGGTGTCTAAAATTATGAACTTGGGTGAGATCATTATGGGCGTGGGTGCAGGCACAGGAAAACAGGAGCTGCTCCAATAATGTGAGAAAAATATAGAAAAGACTGTACAGTGACTCAGGTGTGGGGCGCTGGAATAAACAGTTGGCCCTTGAAGTGAGAGGGCAGTGGATAGGAGCAGAGATAAGCATTTTTGACATGTGAACATTCATATGTGACTCATTTGATTTTTTGCTAAGAAGTTGTACCAAATATATAATAAAATCTGAAAGTGTCCTTAAAATAATATTAACTATCTAGATAACCAAAATATATGAAATGACAGCAGATGAAAAGCTTGAGCAGGTTATATTTGAGGGAAAATCCTAAAAATATCATGTAAGGAACTGGTACTGTGTGGAAGTCTAAATCAAACTCTTATTAGTCATTTCTTGGATTAGACTTCACCTCCAGATGGCTTCCCCTAAAATGTAAACATGTGACTTGAAATGGATAATGTTAAATAAGTAATCTCAAAAGTATTTTAAAATGCAGATGGCTAAAATTATCACAGATGCTCCTGTGTTTTCCAAGTGATTCATTCTGGAAAACCCATTCATAGATGCTAATACTGTAAGTCAAAATAGATTTAAGACACTTACTGCATTGGTCATAGTACAGAATGCTGTATAGTCAGGTTATTTGCACCCTCCATTGGGTCTCTGTCTGTGAGACATGATTTGCTTTTGAGAAGTAGCATTATTAGTGTAGATACTATATACTGTATACCCATGTTAAAGAGAATTTTGAAATCATAAGCACTGAATACATTTCATTCTAATGTAGAAAAATAGCAAACCAAGACATTGTAAGACAGAGATAATCTCTATCTATGTTTACACAACTAAACAAAACACATAGGCAACCAAAGAAAAATGAAAGTTCTCGAATTCCAACCATGGATGGAGAATGGACAGTAGATCCCATTAAGGTGGCTTCATTTTCACATGGTCCTTGAGAGCATCTTGTAATAGCATTTACCACACAGTTAGAATAGTCAAGAGCTATAGTTCAGATGGTGTAATGAGTAGAAATATGGCGCATGTCAGATCTACAGACATTGCCCCTTGTGAGTCAGGGATAAGGCAATGTAACTCTAAACTATATGTGTCAAGTTGTGCAGTAGCCCAAAACTATACCTGAAATGATTTAACAACATAGTATATATTAAACACAAATGTTATAGTATGAGATCAGAGTTAAAGTTGAGACTTTCTTAGAAGTTAAAGTTGAGTTAAAAAAAAAAGACTCTGAAAGAGTTAGGCATTTTTATAATTAGTTATCAAGAACCAACTGCTTTCTCTTATCCTAAAATGATACAGTACAGTTTTTTAAATATACTTTAAATAACAAAATATAATCTACTGGAAAAGACATCATTCAGTTTTGAGTCCTTCTAATTCTTATGAGGTGAAAGCAAATATATTTCCTGAGGAAGGTCCTTTTTTTAAAAAAGGTAATTTTAGTTCTCCCACTTTATCCTAAAATTATCTTCCCATTTATATAGAGTTTGAAATTTTTCTTGGCATGAAAAAGATTGAAGAGTATATCCACTTACAAAAATTGTTTAAGCAACCACTAATGAAAATATCTTGGCTTTTAGTTAAAGTTATTAATCATAGCTCTGTGGCTGAAAAGCAAAATGCAATAATTTTCAGTGTAGTTTTCCATGACCTCACAATATTGAGATGCTTTCCTCCAATTCAAAGTTGTAAAAATACTCATAACTTACCAGTTTTCTGTAGTGACACGAACTAATGGACCATCTTAAATTAATTCACTAAAAAAGCCAGAATATGGTACAATACTCTTATTCCCTTCACTACTGTGAAACTGGCATCAAGCACACATGTTGTACTCCCTATTGTTCAGCACCACATGGCTGTCACCTCTATTGTAAATCACAGAAGAAGAATAAACGAAGTTGTTTTTGTACTGTCATTCATGTTTCATAGCATTCAATATAGTGTGAAAGTGTTTTATTTATAGAAAGGGTTAATGCCAAAAGTGTTTATTTTCTTCTATGAGGAACACTTAGCCAGCTTTAGAGATGCCAGTGATGGTGGTGTTCTTCTTTTGAGTGTATGTGTGCCTGTTTTATGTGTGCATAAACATGCACTCAGAGGTGATGTTGAAATGTGAGGACATTTTAAAAATACCTTTAAAAACATGTAAAGTATGTTTTCCAGTGCTTTCCTCTCAATTTTCAAAACCTCTTCACACAGATGTATGCATCTGGAGACATGGTACAGAATTAAAGATAAATTTAAATGAAGTAATTGTCGTGGTGGCAATAGAGGCAACTTGGTATTTTGCTGTTATTTTATCATATTATGGGTAGACACAGTATGGAAGTCTATGCATATTTCCATTTAGGAATACATGCCTAGGAAACCAGTAGTAACATATTTATATAAATGAATTTCTTTTAGAATTTTTAATAGTGAAAAAAACCATTCATATTTTTCCCATGTTTTGTGAGTAAAAGAAGGCAAACTAATAATGCTTTAAAAGGAAAAAAATGGATGGATGGATGGATGGAGAAAATGTCTATCATTCTGATAAAGATGCTGCCCAAATGAAATCTGAATCAGCAGTTGCTAAATTGCTATCCTCACAAGAAAATAGTCTCAGTTGAGTTTCCTGTTGTGGGTAAGTGTCATCATTCACTCATAGTGAGATATAACCTCAAGAACTTCCACAGTAAGGATCCCTATAATAACCTGCTATAATCTAAAGAATAGTGAAGGAAATTCAACATTATTTGTATGTGGCAACATGACCCACATGAATGTTAGGGATAATGGGCAACTTAGTTCACTGCAAATAAAACAGCTCTGTGATCCGTCATTAACCTAAGTGAGCCTGAGCTCCACTGAAGCAGCCCTCTAAATGAATAGGTCACTGCCTGTTTAAAAGCTCAGAGATTTGCTAATGTTCCGAGGACTTAGAGTCTATTAAAGCAGACAGCCTGAGCATGTACAAAATTGAAGGTAGCTTTAGATAGCTACGATGCTTTGATTTGTTGAATAATGTCCCTTGGAAGCTGTTGTATACCAGGAACACTGTAGTTGCTACATTATCCTGCATAAAAGTGTAGAGGTGTCAAACTGAAAACAAGAGCTTACTGTGTCAAGAGATACTCCACAAGACAAATTAAGTTTGCACTCAAATCTGACTTTCACCAAGCAATTAACTCCATTAAAGAGAATAGAGCTCTGAATAGAGCTCAAATTAAGGCAGTGCAGTTAGAAGCAGTAGTAATTCAGGAAGAATTAGCAATGTCCTCCTGAAGAGAGCTACCAAATTAAGCCCTGGAAGGTTTAAAGATTAAACGATTTAATAGCTTTTGTAGGTGTTCTGGACTGTACATAGGCTCAAATCCAGCTACCAATACAAAAATCTCCTCTGTACTCTTCAGATAACAAAACTGACTCTGCAAACCAATTAGACAAATCTTTGTCATCCTCCATTACCTTTTTAGTATTTTCAGGTTGCTTTATTTTATTTTGTGGATGGCATGAGAAATTGGGTCATTATACAGTAATATAGTATTGGATTTTGAGTTGAAAAGGTGATTAGCACTTTTTCAGATTATTCATTCTGGAAGTTTCAAATGTCTTTTTATATATAGTACTCAAGTTGTATTATATTCATTTCAATAATTACCAGGAGGACATAGATTCTATAATAAATACAAGTATATATGTTAGTTAATCATGAATTATTCATAGGCCAAGTTATATTCATTTAGGCATTTTAGTCAAAAGTTTCATGCCCCACTCTCTCCCTAAAGGTTCTTTATATGGCACCTAAGTTGTTCAAACAACTGTATATGTAAGCATAATTTTAGTTGAATTTATTGCTCATAATTATTCCTTGAATACTCATTCAATAAGCTTATTAAGCACCTTCAGGTGCCAGACACTATTAAAATGAACTTCTCTCATAGATTTTACTTTTATTCCATAACAAAGTATAGAAATTTCTGGTTTATGGTGGTGTTACATATCAACAAACCTATCATGAGTTGAAATTATTTTTAATGTACATATAAAATACCTAAATTAATAGCCATCCTAACTCACCCATGCAATGTACTGTAGAGCATTGGTCACTTACTCTTGTGATGGCATCGGGCATGGGAATTGTGATTTCTTGTTCATGTCTAATATTATAGAAGCATAACATTGCATATAGTTAGCATTGGAAAACATCAAAAACTAAAATTCAAAGACTAGGATTTATTAAATTCTGATCAATTTCACATGTTAATATCAAAAATAATTAATTCAGTCCATTATTAAATAGGGATCATCTATAATGCAATGACATATTCCAGTGAAATAATTGATATGCTGCTGATCCTATTAAGAAATTTTACAGATGTACTTTCTCATTGGAAATCAAGTATAATTTTCAGACAGTGGCCTAAAGATATCACTCAGAAACTATGACAAGCCAATTTTGCTTGAAATCAACTGTGAAACTCAAAAAGAATGATGACTTTTCTTTTTATAAGGAGGAGCTTTGCTAGTTATTTAGAAAAAGGGGTTGACCAGTCATTGATTATCAGCCAACAGTAGTTCTTTGATGATGGCTTACGTGGTTTTATGCTACAATTTATGACAGAGGGCAGAGAAACTGCAAACGTGTTATCAGAAAGAACAATTTGGCTGTTATTACACAATCTAGGTATGAAATGAGAGTGACTGAGACAAAGGTGACTGTTGATGTGGGACATGAGAAATAATTGCCTTGAAGGTATATCTATTCCAGACTTGGATGTTATTAAGCCATCAGAACTAGTATATAGTTGAACAAGTGGGGCCTACAAAAATCTCAGAAGTGAACATAAAGTCCCAAGCTATTGGTTAGATAGCTTTAGCTGTGAATTTTGCTGGAGTTAAAAAACGTTTTCCAGAGACAATGTAAAAAGGGCTTGGTTTTCTTTCAACTCTATTGGGTGGTAGTGCAGCCTTGCTATGTAGAGTCACTAGAGGAAAACAAAGTTACTGGGAACATTGGGAACATATCCTTAAAGGGAATAGTACTAAGGCCTTCTCTTCCCCCATGACCCTCTCTCTGCTTTCTGGTTAGCCCAATACTTTTGCTCCACCATACATTTCAGGTCATGATGTATCACCTGACAAGGAACTCAAAACACTGCAGGCAAGTGACTACAAGCAGAAATGTAGAAACTGTGAGCCAAATATACCTTCCTAAATTGTTTGTTTCAAGTATTTTGTTAAAACTGTGGAAAGCTGATAAAGACATTATGCAATTTACCAAGATGGACATAATTACAAAGACAGGAGTAGTATACATAGGCTATATAACAAGGAGAAACAGAAATCAAGAGTTTTGAACTGTGGTTGAAATGACTATTACTTATTCAAGTGGAAATACAGATTACGTATTCTAAGATAGTAGTCTGATGTGTAATACAAGAATTGTAGGTCAAGACAGTTTAGGAAAAACACACACACACAAAAAGGGCTCAAACACATGTTGAGAAGGCTGGTATCTGTATTGAGTCTCTATGTAGCCTATGACATCCTGTCATCCTTAATTGAGTCCCAAGGTACCCTAGGAAATATTATCTACATGTCTGAAATTATAAAGACTCTTGAAAGAATGAAGACTGCAGAAGAAAAGTAAATTGTGACAAAATAAAAAGCATATGAAAGTGTTTTCATTTAAAATGTATTTAGTTGTCAGAAATGTGTGGCTTTTGCATTTTGATGGTTCTAAAAAAATGATTTTGCTCCAAATGATTTATCACTAAAATCCACCTAAATTCCGTAGACAGGCCAGTGTCTCTGGGATTCCATCTCAGGTTTTGAGGTACCAGGTCTAAATATTTGCTTCCTGAAAATAAAACCTGCCTACTCAGCAATATTCCTGCTAGGCAAGTGGATTACCTTCAGGATGAAGTAGGTCACATACCATTTGCGCTCCTAATTCCTGTTTTATCTGTTGTTCTCACTGCGTAATACAGGCATGCAAAGATGTCATTTAATGACAGTATATAATATTGAATGTATTAGAGAACAAATATCCCATTAACTTCCTGTTAACCCTTTAAACCATTAGTTTCAGAATTCCAATAGGCATGCTAGATCACATGACTGAAAGACAAGGATCTACCTAATAGTCAATGCCTCTCTATCATGCACAGCTAAGCACATATGCTGGAATCTTAATATGAAACCTAAAATTTCTCCCTGTGAAGCTACTGCTGATTTAAAAAAATGTATCCCACCATTCTCATTCTTGCTTAACTAACATATAACTTGGCAGAAGCTTATGCTTCCCTCTGTTTCATAGCCCACTGCCAGCAATTAAGGAAGAGAGGGAATTGAGTCAAATCTTACTTTAAAATCTGCCAGCAATCACATCCCTTGAAGGAACAGCAAATCTTCATGGAAATATTGATTCACAAAATCCCAGAAAAATATTTCATTGTATGTATACAGATATGCTTAAGGACAGAGATTTAGTCTGAGAAACAAGCCTTTAGGGAATGTCAGCATTGTGCAAAAACTGTGAGGTATACTTACAGAAAACTAGATAGTATTTGTCAAGTAAACCATGGGCATGTCCTCTTTATATAATCAAGAGAAGTAATAAACAGAAAGTACATGAGGTGGCTGTCATGATACAACATAGTCTTCAAAGAAAACATTGTTTAATTAAAATAATTGCGTTAGAAATATTATATTAAGTAAAAGCATAGTCCAGTAACAAATATTTATTATCAGTATCGAATATTTTGCACCAAAATAATTACTTTATATTGCTAGAAATTCATTAGTATTGTTTACGTCACCAATACCACAAACTAGTACAAATTTATGATAGCTACAAACTGATGATAGCTGTACTTCTAAGCATCAGCAAATTTTTATCTCTCTTGTAGTCTATCGGGCCACACCTTGAATACAAGATCTCTGATCAACTTTAATGCCATTAACAGTACCTGTCACTATATTTTTATAGTTATTTAAGTCATCTCTATAAGTCTTTTCAGAAAAGAAGTCCTCTGCAAGAACTGTAAACACTTTTTTTTTGGTACATCCTGATTGTAGCACCCAGCCTTGTCACCTCCCAGACCCACCCTCCTTCCCTTATCCTCCCTTCCTCCCTCTGCTAACCATCTCTGTTGCCCTACTCTCTAATTTTTGGTCTCCCTAGTTACAAGTAACATTTAAGTAAGAACTTTTACTTTTATTTTTTTTATATTAATGGCACATTCCATTTATTTTCAACATTTTCTAAGCATATGTACTTTGTTAAGTCAAATGTCGTATATGGATAACTTAGCTCACTGAATAGTGTGGTATCTCCAAAAGGAAAGAAGATATTATGAAATAAGTTCTGGGATATCAGATACATTCAATGTTTGATTTTTATTTATTTTTTATTTTTATTTATTTATTTATTTATTTAAATTAATTTATTCTTGTTACATCTCTATCATTATCCCATCCCTTGTATCCTCCCATTCTCCCCTCCCTCCCATTAAATACTAAAGTAGAGGGTGCATTATATTTGATATCTATGTCCTGTTATTACTTAATCTTTGGTAAGTACTTGTCCTCTCATTCATTTCCCTTTCTGTCATTCTCAGATTTTTAAGATTATAGTTCATCTTTTCTTTTGTCCAAATATCCATTAAAAGAAATAATACCACAACTACCACTGATTTGGTCTATGTTATCAGACTCTTCTTTCAAAGTACATTTTATTTTCATTTGTCACTGTGTGTATGTGTTTACATCTCATTGAGAGGTTATGTATGAGTGAAGTGCTCATCAAGGATAGAAGAGGGCAGCTGAACAACTGGAGCTGTAGTTACAGGCAGATGTGAGTTTCCAAATGTGGGTCCTTGGACCTGACCTTCAAATCTCTACAACAGCAGTAAGCACTCTTAATTGGTGACAATTTCTGGAGGCCCACTATCTAGTTGTGGCTTCCCTTATAAAATTTAAGTCTTCTTCGCAATCAGTGATTCTTCCATAATGCAAGTAATGGCTATGCCTATATGTTGGAGGTTTGTCTGGTGTATTTTGATGCTGGTTACTGGTTGGTGTCTCTGGGCCCTACCTGTACCTTGCCTAAGAGCTTAACTTGTTTGACCAATTAAAGACACCTGGGCAGGGCAAATGAGATAGGCACAGCTAAGGCTCCAGGGCTTTGGGAGGCAGAGAGAATCTTAGGAGGAAGAGAGACTGGAGGACAGGAGAGGAAGAAGGCTGCTGTGCCATGGGTTAGGTGGAGGAGAAGCACATGGCTGGCATGGATGGAGATCAGATGATGATAATTAGGATTATAAATGGGAGGTAGTATGATAGAAATTATTAGAAGCAGATGGCATGTGAAGTGGTTTAAGGGATTACTATCTGCTCTGCCCCAGGTTAACTAAGGCTATTTTGAAATATAATAGGTGTCTGTGATTTGATTGATAGCCATTGAGTTAGAAAATACTGACGTAATAATATAGGCATAATGATAAACATTAATAGGCCATACTGGTAAATTAACCACAACATCTATTTGTTATTTGTTAACAAGTTCTGATAGAGGGAGAGGGAGAGGGAGAGGGAGAGGGAGAGGGAGAGGGAGAGGGAGAGGGAGAGGGAGAGGGAGAGAGAGAGAGAGAGAGAGAGAGAGAGAGAGAGAGAG
>OU015749.1:49344307-49356993 GCA_907169655.1 Acomys percivali
GAGAGAGAGAGAGAGAGAGAGAATCATTTTGTACTTATTAGTGTGCCACCCTCCCTCACCCCTCCACACACTCTGTCTCTCTGTCTCTGTCTTGTATGTGTGTTTGTGTATTTGTGTGTGTGCCCATGCACATACACAAGACATTTTGTACACCAGAGAACATTTTTTGGAATTGGTTTTTTTCTTTCATGGTATAGGCCCTCGGGATTAAATCCAGGTCACCAGGTTTTATGACAGGTGTCTGTAGTCACCAACCAATCTCAGCGGCCCAGATAATTTTCTATGTAAGTAGCCTAAGGGCAGTTTCATCTCCATCATGATAATTAAGTACAACACTTAACAAATCCTGACAACATGTTTTACCATTTACTGTAGTGGGCCTGACTGTTGGCTGTGGTCTAGGCTTCTGCAGTTCAAAGTTAAAGTGGAAAGTCATGTCCATTAATGCGCATTGCCAGAGGGATAATAGTACTAGAACAAGTAGCCTATAATCGAGACATTAAAAAAAGGGCCACAGATGTCCAGAACCTAATTTTTATAACATTGTTTTAAAACGTGGTCCAATGTGCAGGATATCATCGTGCAGTATAGGAATTAGAATTCCTATATTTATACATACAGGACATTTTTGTATCATAATATTTTTTTATGATGTTTGAGCTTTGGGACACGTTAATTACACAATACCTTCACAATGTTATCAGGCATATACAAAATTGCGCCCTACTTTGCAGATGAGTCCATATCAAAGGCTCTCCTCTAACACTGGCTGCCTACACCTTTAACCATTTGAGCACATCAGTTATACTCTGGTGTGTAAGACCTGTTTTTTTCCCCCAATGAATATCTGTGCACAGTCTGAAGCCTCAACTCTCACTATACTTCTAAAGCATAGGGTGTGAAATGTACACATATTATAAACATAACTTTTCAGTGTATATTAATGTGTCCATAATTAGTGAATAATTGAGTTTTTAGAGGATGTGTCCAGGATATCACAAAAGTAGACGCATATCGTGTAATCCTTACATTTTATTCAAGTTTTCACTGAGCACATCTTTCACTTGTACTAATATAAAATGTTTTTCATTCCATATTATTAGTCTTATTATTATGTGCTACTTTAAATCAGAGAAATTATCATGCTATACACAAGCTGTATTACAGACACTTAGACACATTTCCCTTCAGTGTTGTGGCTGTGATCTATCAGCCCTTCTGCATAGCAATTTAGAAAAGACACATTTGCTTTAAATCCAAAACTCAAAAGTGCCTTTAACAGTTATCACCCTATAAAATGCTTGATTATCACATCATCAGTAATTAAAGAGTAAGTCCCAAGTAAATACCATAAAATTTCAACCCATGTGTAATGTAATGGATTATTTTTCAATATTAATTTTATTTATCATAGAGCAAAAGTCAGTATTTTAAAGGAGGATGGATGGACTAATAATACTTCTGTTGTAATATAAATAGTATTATCAATTGGTGCTACATTATCAATTAAATGCTGTCTATTGATTGACAGTGATAATCTAGAATATAATGACATTTTAAAGGCAGTAGCTTGCTCAAAGACAGACAGTCTTACTTTGCATGACACCAGTGTAGCCACATTTTCTATTGGATGTGTAATGATACTTGTAGCAGGATGCACTAAAAAGTCATTTTATTGCTCAAGGTTTTAGATTTAGTTTTTTTTTTAACAAGAAAACATGGCTTGCTTCTGAAAAGAAAGCATCACATTGCATCTCTCTAACATATACTTAGATTTAATGGCACGATATCTAGATGGCATAGGTAAAAAAATAAAGTAATACTTCAAATTGCACATAAACACAGAGGAGCAGAATTTTGCAGGTTAAATTCATTAGCAGCAGGGAAATGTACCCCTCACTATGCATTTTAAGAGGTAAGAGCAACACAAAGATGAGGCAATAAGATTGATTGCTTTCAGCCTATATCACAACTGTTCTATGAAATATGACCTGCCACAATTCCAAATACAAAAACAGCTCAATGTAAGCAGATAAGCATGGTGCCCTCCACTTCAGGAGTAAGTATGTCAAATCAAGCATTAGTTGGGATTGTTTTCTTCCAAGAAGCTAAGTTCTATCGCTACAACAAGAATTTCACACACATAGAACAAATGACAACCTCCCCTGGTAATTTAGCTCACTGTTTTTTGAGGGTATTTTCTGAAATGATCACACAACTAAACAAGTCCATGGAAAGAGTGAGCTGCAATCATAAAAACACTTGGATTAAAATTCCCCTGACTGCTTAAAAGCAGCACACAGCAGTAGGAGCTAAGTGTACAGCAACTGAGGACCAGGGAAACGCAATAGAGAAGAGTAAAATTGCTTCATTTTCTATGAGTGAGAAGTTTAGTTGCAGGTTAATGTATGAAATTAGAATTTAAAGTACTATTGTTAATGAAGAAAAAGATACTATACTCTTAAGTGCGATTTCATGTTATTTACAAAACTCTTTTTACTTCAAGAGTTTCCTTAGCTGGTGGAGAAAACCCTCTTCTCTTGTTGCTGAGTAAGCAGATTGTGGCAGTTAGTTAAATGGAGGCTCCCACTTTGCATAGGGCTCTGCACTTGAGCAATCCAAAACAATGTGTCAATCAAGTGCTTAAAGCTAGGAAAGAATACTCAGCTGCCTTTCCATTCTGAAGGCACGTTCCGTGAGAAGGAATGGGAATGGTACAGCCTAGATTTGTTCCTTCCCACAAACAATACTGTCGAAAGTTAAAATGATATTTTAAATTGCAAAGCCGAATGTGGGAACAAATGATGCAGTGAAATCACGAGGTTCAGTACTCATGGGTGCCTTGTGTCTAAACACTATTTTATAAATTTCACATCCGATCAAGTGTACTGTAAAGATCAGAAAAAAAAAAATGAACACAGGCTCCTTTAACTTCTCCACCGTTTTGTCATCTCTAGGGCATTTTGAATTGTGCACACATATTTTGAATATAGTTCATGTAAATTCCCCAAAGTATGTAAAGTGATTTTCTTCCTGAGAACAATGTGAATGAGCTTTATACCTGAAGAGGAACGGGAAGTCATGAAATGGTTACAGAATCGGCCAAAAGTATGTCAGTTGCCTCTCTAGAGAGGGCAAAGTAACGCATCTGTGAGGCATCACAGGCCTGAAGTCAGAGGTTCTGAAGCCACACTGATCCCAATATAAAAGGGAAAAATGATGCTAAAAACAATATTGATAACAATTCTGATAATCGCCTTTAAGTAATTTTTAGTTTCTATGCTCTCTGTCCCATGTAATTCTTATATCATTTTGCTAAAATCAAATAATTAATGTGTTAAAAAACCTCCAGATTATAATATAGAACCTGTACTTGGTGTAGTGGTTGTCCCAAGTGAGTTTTGTGATAGAAAACGCAGGTGTCTATACACTAAGAAGTCAGCTACTGAAATATTAAATGCTTTCACACTTGTAATTTAATTTTGTCCGTGAAGTAGTGAAAGAAATTGGTATTTTGAAGCTAAAGCGCTGTTTTGTTTTAAAGCCACACTGAAAGCATTTACTAAATAACCAGTTGAACATCTATCTATGGCTTATCCACTTATTTTCATTTGAAAAATTTAGACAAGTGGGGTGCAGAGGTACTGAAATCTATTCTCTCTTTCCCTCTCCTTTAAAGCAGCCTTACGCTGTAAAGACTACAGACTTGTTTAGAACTTGCAGAAGTTTCCTAAAGCTAAATCGCTCAAAAGCATCCGTTTCTGATGCCAGGTCCGCGAACAGCTTTCTCCAGCTTTGACTAGCCCAGCATTACTTTATTAATCATGCATGCGTCTCGGTTCGTGTTCCCTGAAGCGATCACACACATGAAATCCAATCTCAGAAAAGGAGCCTTACCTGATGGCTGAGAGCAGACGCAGCTGCAGGAACAGCAAGGAAGGGCAACAGCGGGATGCAAGAACACAGCCTCGCTTCAAGGTGCGACTTCTCTCTCTCTGGCTCTCTCTCTTCCCTCTTCTAAATCACTGTAGCAAGCCACGAACGCGCATTTTGTCCCCTTTAATTCACCAAAGCTTCCTAGACCAGGCAGCCAGCAGACACCACTTTGTTCCTGGAAGAGGCAGTCTCTCTTCTCAGAAACGCTTGGACCCTCTCTGTGGCTCCCTCCACATTTACCCTTCAGATCAATAATGCTCTCTGGAAGAGGAGGGGTGCTGGCGAGGCTCAGCTGCAATGGCTAGCCGCGAGCCAATGGGGGCTCAGGATTCCTTCCCTGTCATCTCCCCGCCCTCAAAACAAAACACAGCGTGCCTTTGACACATCTTGGAGTTGTGAAAAGTAATTGAATCCTACATTTGAAATGCATCTTGTTTGTTCTTTTCCCCCCTAGCGTTCATTTGTAGAATGCTTTGAATGGATGGACCGGCTGAACCTTTCTCCGAAGATTCATTAGAGACAGCTGGGCAGAACGGGGCATTTTAATGATGAGAAAGTGGTACAACCTGGCTTAGACCTGACATTCTGGTTTGAAAAGGGATGAGTTGCGTGACAGATCAAAGACGAAATAATTATGCTTCAGTCTTCACTCTACCAGGGAGTTTAATTTTTTTGTGGAACAAAACAATAAACTACGTATACCTGAGATTTGACTTATTTACACTTTAAATGACCATCAGGCAATCATGGAATTTGTTGTCAACTCATGTACCAATTTCTAAGCTGATTTAACACAGTCCATATAGTATGAGGCACTAGAAAGTTTTCCGGATGCATTATGGCTTTTAAAAACTGTTGATGTTCATTTTAAGATTTTTGAGCTGGTGTGAGTTTTTTCCTAATAAATATTTGTTAGTTGTTTCTGTAATGTTATAATTAATCTTAATGTTGAATGTGTACGATTAAGTCCTTTGAAATCACTCACATAACAATGCATACTTTATTCATGGCATTCTTTCTCTGATTTTCACTATGTAGTACTCTAAACTCTGATACACGATACAATGATATGCAATTGAGTGCTCTGCCAGAATTGATAATTTTGTTATCCATATGTCAAGAATTCAGTAATTTTGAGAAAATAGTTTAGTAAAGGCCAGTAAGGATGTAAACAGACTCTGTGCCATTTATAAAATAGAATAAGAGAGGGATAAGCAGCTCGAATAACTGCACAAATAATGATGTCTTCTCAATGTCATTGTTGAATAAGAATAAAATTAATGTGTCTTTCTGAAATCTTTTGTTCCACTGAAGTAATTCAAATAAGTTGATGCATTTGGTGTATCCAAGCTTTGTATATTGTGACAAGTTAAAATAGCTTGGGGAGGCATTACGAACAAAACAATTTTGTTACCTGTCCATCATGTGAAAGAGGCATGGAGAAATGTACTATTTACAGCTCTGTCGACTGTGCTCTATAATAAAAAAAAGTTAATCTTGAGTGTATTGGGTCTTACTCATGTAGCTAGTAAGAGTTTATCAGGACAGTATATTGCTGTGTGTGTGTGTGTGTGTGTGTGTGTGTGTATGTGTGTGTGTCTAGAAATATTGTAGTCAGTCTTGTTGTCTCAATTGCTTTGGATTTGCAGTGGGAATGACCATCCTCATCTCCACGCATAAAAAACTAATTCGAATTTATGCACACTGCTTCAGCCTGGGGTGTGGGATGGAGAACATTGGAGTCTTATCTTACTGAGAATGGGAGGCAGCATGAAAAGAGATTATAAGGAGTTTACACTATGGAAATTAGAGGAATATTTGTTACTATATAGGAAGCTGTTTCTACTGACCAAATTAAAATTAATGTAAACAACAGTAAGAAAAATTTACTCTAGTACCGGGGTTAAATAATCAAAAAGTGTTTGTGGAAGAAATGATCATATATATGTCAAACAAATAAAGCTCAATAGAGATTGATTCTTTAACAACAACAAAAAATGCTCCAGAAAGTTGCTTATAAGATATTATTATCAAAAAATTATGGTATATATAAATACTTTTCTTTTCCCAAGGAAGATGTGAAATAATAGTAAACAAAGGGAAAATAATCACAAGCCTGTAGATACTTAAAACATTGTAAAATAGGTCAGATCCTTATGGTTTTCATCCAATGAGTCAATGATTTTCATTACTTTGACTTGAAAACCCATTACAATTATGTATCAGGCATTTTTATACATTATTGGCATACATAGTTGGGACCCAGGTCTACACAAATCTGTCTCAGATATTTGTAGAAGTTCCTTTTTAATATATCTTCTCATAGTCAATTTCAGAGTCCCCTCACAATTTCTTTACTTCAATAGTGATCCTGGCTGATGTCTCCTTTTTAATCTCAAAGTAGAAGGAGAAAAAAGGTCATCCTAACCATTAGATTCTCATTCCACAAACCATAACTTCGATTTGGAGGTGACTAACCTCACTTCTGCTTATATTTTCTTGGGAAAGAAAAGCACCAAAAATTTGCTAAAGCAAAAGTCTGTAATACAGAGATGTGTGACATTCTTGCAGACAGGGAACCATGGGGAAACATTCACCTCTTTTGAAAAATGACTGTCCAACAAATCTAGTCTGGTCTTAAACATAACAAAGATGAGACTTCCCACCAGGTGATCTGTATATCTTGACAGAATTATATTTTCACTTCATATTGCTATTGTGTATATTGGGTACACTTTTGCTTGTTTTTAAATTGAAGTGCTGTGAGGCAGAGAAGACCAATTGCAAGCATAAAATGCATAGAAACCATTGAAAGGTTTTCTTATTAATGGGTCAATATAGTACGGATAAGAATCAATGCTATGCATTTTAAATATTCAAACCTTTGTACTTTCAGTTCTAATATCTCCAAAGAGGATGAAACAAAGATCCATGTGCTTATAGTAAGTTAGTAAAAAGTGGCTTGACTAAGGTGGCTAAGTGACTTGAATTGATCAATCAATTTTCCTCCATATTAGCATAATCTATGCCAGAATAAAAGAATCGTCTTTCAAATATTGTATATATAAAATACACATATAAGCTTTATATGAAATATGCTAAAATGGTAATAATAGTCTGGAAAAGATCAGTGGTTTATAAGTTTCTTGAGGACTAGCATGGCTTTTCTGATACTTTGTGATGCACGTTAGACATTGTGACCCCTGCATTATTCTATGTTAAGCTGAAGACAATAAAACATCAGAGTTTCATAGATTTTCCTGTGCATTTTAAGTTTACACAGCTGAAGAAATAGTGGTATTGCTGGTTGGCTTTGGAAAGCCTGGAGTTAGCATTTCATGTGAAGAGATGATAGGCATGTCTTTTTTATAAATAAATAAATAATAGAATGACAAAAGTTCCATAAACACATAACAGTTAATAGCAGAGCCATAACTTGTTCATTCACCTCATAATCTCTTAACCACTAAGCCATGTATCCAACCTCAAGCATGTATCCTTGATACACAATTAGCAGTTTAGACACAAACTTCTCATAGTATTGTTAAATATAATTTTTGTTATTTTTCACTCTGTAGTTCTGAAAAATCTTTAACTTGTTAGCAACAAGTATTACCTTGAACTTATTAATATAAAAACAAGTCTATTTATTTTCAAGCAAATTTGGCTTATTTTATGATCCATAACAATTTTATATTTCTTTGATTCATCCCCCATACATGCCCAATTTAGATGCAGTAATAAGTTTAGATTTAATATACTAAATTTAATATACTAAAGACATTTTATACAAATTACTTATTCACATTGTAATAACCCAAATCTCCCTCTTTTGTTTTATATATATATATATATATATATATATATATATATATATATATATATGTAATTTGGTGTCATGCATCTTTTTGTTTGGTTGGTTTGCTTAATTTGGTTCTTCAAAACAGAGTTTCTCTGTGTACCCTGGACTCCCTTTGTAGACTAGGCAGGACTTGAACTCAAATAATCTGTCTACTTTTTCCTTCCAGAGTGCTGGGATTGCAGGCTTGCACCACCGCTCCTGGCTCTCACTCCCTTTTAAACTGGATTGGCATCATGTGTTTCTAACACTCTGCATTTTTGTATGATATCTGAGTAAAAGTAAATGTATTCATTGTTCTCTCTCTCCTCTCTCTCTCTCTCCATCTCTCTCTCTCTCTCTGTCTCTGTCTGTCTGTCTGTCTCTCTCTCTCTCTCTCTCTCTCTCTCTCTCTCTCTCTCTCTCTCTCTCTGTATGCATGTGTGTCTGTGTTTAGTCACATACATATAACTGAATAGGAACAATCGGAATGAAAGAAATAATGACTTGTACAGCAGCATATTTAAGAAGCAAAACTGAAAAGTGGCGGTAAGATTTTCAATACCATATGCTTTTCATAGTATTTTCCCCTCTCTTATCATTGGTGTGTGAGAGCAAACATATTTCCTGCAGAGCAAAGAGTGCTGAAAAACTGCATAAATTGTGTTTTTAACCATGTATGTCATCCCTGGCTTCAGCAATTAAGGATGACTATAAATGGAAAAAATTAAATAACTGTGAAATGGCCTCAGTCTCAAAGGGCCCCACAAACCTTGGGCAAGGATATATATATATATATATATATATAAATATATATATATATATATATATATATATATATATCAGCAGTGGGCAGTTAAAGGTCACCTCCATTTTTAGAGATTACTATGCAGTCAGCACTATGTCAGAAGTTCTAAGCAAAACCTCCAAAGCTACATTGAAAATTAATAAAATCCTGAAATAGGAAGGAGTGGGTAAGGTTTCTCCTTTATACAACAGCTCAAAAAGAAAGATTTAAAGGAGTGAAATAACAAAATCAAAATCAAGGATATCTGTTTTAGCATGACAATATATAGACTCACTATAGTTTGAGATGTCTGGGGCTCTAGACGATACAGAGCCCTTTCAAAGTTAGCATCCTTAATCAACAGCATGGAAAGATAGGCATAGTTTCTGATAAGTGGCCAAGATAATCTCATTCCATTTACAATAAATAAAAAAATAACTACAGAAAACTCTTAATACATACAGGGAATCATTGAATTACAAAATGACAATTTTCAGATTACCAAATTGTCTTTTTTTTTTCCTTTCTGCATAGATTTTATTTTATTTTATATATAGAATTCATGGGTTTCCATGGGTATCTGTGTCTGTTTCTTTTTTTTTTATTTTTATTTTATTTTTTTAATTTTTAATTAATTTATTCTTGTTACATCTCTATGGTTATCCCATCCCTTGTATCCTCCCATTCTCCCCTCCCTCCCATTTTCCCCTTATTCCCCTCCCCTATGACTGTTCCTCAGAGGGATTACCTCCCTCTGTATATGCTCATAGGGTATCAAGTCTCTTCTCAGTGACCTGCTGTCCTTCCTCTGAGTGCCACTAGGTCTCCCCCGCCAGGGGACATAGTCAAATGTGAGGCACCAGAGTACCTGAGAAAGTCAAATCCCTCTCTCCACTCAAGTGTGGAGACTGTCCTGTCCATGGGCTAGATCAGGGTAGGGGTTTAAATTTTACCACCTGTATTGTCCTTGGCTAGGGCCTTAGTTTGAGCGGGACCCCTTGGCCCAAATCTGCCTATCATAATGTTCTACTTGTAGGTTTCTAGGACCCACTGGATCCTTCCACATTGCTATTCTCCCATTGTTCTCTCATCTAGAGTCCCAATAGGATGTCCTCCCCTCTGTCCCAGTTTCCTGGGAAGGGAAGGCTTTCATGGGACATGCCCATTGGGCTAGTATGCAGATATAAGTGAGTATATAGCATTGGAGTCTTTCTGCTTCTGGGCTAACTCACTCATTATGATCATCTCTAGCTCAATCCATTTGTCCACAAATTTCGGGAATTCCTTGTTTTTAATAGCTGAGTAGTATTCCATAGTGTATATGTACCACAGTTTCTTTATCCATTCTTCTACTGAGGGACATTTAGGCTGTTTCCATGATCTGGCTATTATGAATAAGGCTGCTATGAACATGGTTGAGCAAATTTTCTTGCTGTGTGCTGGTGCATCTTCTGGGTATATTCCAAGGAGTGGAATAGCTGGGTCTTGAGGAAGCCCTATTCCCAGTTTTCTGAGATAGCACCAGATAGATTTCCAAAGTGGTTGTAGTAGTTTGCATTCCCACCAGCAATGAAGGAGTGTTCCTCTCTCCCCACATCCTCTCCAGCATGTGGTGTCGCTTGAGTTTTTGATCTTAGCCATTCTGATGGGTGTAAGATGGAATCTCAGAGTTGTTTTGATTTGCATTTCCCTGATGACTAAGGAGGTTGAGCATTTCTTTAAGTGTTTCTCAGCCATTTGATATTCTTCTGTTGAGAATTCTCTGTTTAGTTCCAAGCCCCATTTCTCAATTGGGTTATTTGGTTTGGTGGTGTTTAATTTCTTGAGTTCTTTATATATTTTGGATATTAGACCTTTGTCAGATGTAGGGTTGGTGAAGATCTTTTCAGCAATAGAAATCACATAGGTTTCATGCAGGATATCTTGATATATATTGATGAGGATAATCAAGAGCATTTGACTTAACTATAAACTGTATATAATTAAAGAAATACATGACTGTCAAAAAAGGTGAAAAGCTGAGGCAAAGGAATTCAGTAAATGTACAAGAAGATAAATAAAGAAAAAAAGGAAGAAAGCAGGAGAGAAAGAGAAATGAAATTTAGAAATATCTAATATAATTTAAAAACTAGATAAATGAACATTTAATTAACAATCCTTATTATTAATTTATTTTTTAGCTATGGTGTTTGAGTTTTCATGTTAAAATTAATTTTTTTGAACTTTGTGTTATTTTTCTACAGATACAATTATAGTATTACACATATAAAAAATAAACTACCTATAGAAAGAAGAACCACAAAAGCATCAGGAAATATAGTTACATTCATAGTGTTTTAATAAAATAACATTTGCAGCTTTACAACTGCTATTCACATAGAACTTTAAATAATCAGCTCAGTGATATTAACTTTAAATTTCCTTTTTAAAATAAATAATTATTTTATTAATTTATTAGTTGAAAATTTACATTTGTATATAATACATTGTAACAGTGCTTAGTCTCCCTGCCTAGACTTTTACTTTTCATTTTTTTCTATTATTGTAAATAGATTCTTTTGTTATATGCTACATCCTGGTTACACTTTCCCTACCCTCTACTTCTTTTAGCTTCTTCCCTTCCCCTTTTTCTTTATTTTCTTTTTATGTAGGCACTTTCCTTTCTAACTGATTTCATTGTGTCCCATACGTTTGGGTACACTATATATTAATTTTTATTGAATTCTAAGAAGTCCTCAATTTCATTTTAATTTATATCTTGAGCTATTTTTCATTCAGGCAAAAAATTTTCAGTTTCTATATGTTCTGAAGCTTTTTGTTTTTCTAGTTTTTATTATTGATATACGGTTTATTTCATGGTGGCCTGTTATGAATCAAGGAGTTATTTAAATTTCCTCATATGTGTTATAACTTGCTTTGAATTCAATATGTGGTCAGCTTTGGAGAAAGTTCTATGAGGTTCTATGTGTTAGAGTGAAAGTATTCTGTAAATATATATTAAGTATTTTTCTTATTATATCTGTTGGTTCCAGTATTACTCTGCTTAGATTTTTCTCAATGACGTGCACACTCATGAGAGTGGAATATTGGAATGTTTGATCACTCTATGAGAGTTCATAAGGGGTTGCAAGTAGTTAACTTGTCTCCTTGTCAATGAATCTTTAAAATAATAATAAAAAAATCCTTAAATGCCATGTTATGTATGTATCTGAGGTTTTGAAGACTTTATCTATTTTACCTTATCTTTCTGTAGAATCATATCTATCTGTCATACCTAGTATATTCTTGTAAAAAATAGATTACTAATTGATATGACCATGATTTGATCAAGTAACAGTTAACTTATATAACTTACTTATCCTAAACAGCTGGCAATAGCACTTTCAAACTATTGGAGTTAAACCATATATTATAATTTAATTGTATGGTTACAATACCAAATATTAGGTAGAAATATACATAATATGTGTGAATAATAATCTTAAATTTAAATTCTATACCAATGTATCTAAAATTAAACATATCTTGCATCTACTTACAAAATTCTGTACCAGTAAATTAAAAATAACCTTCTCATCAGAACAGGACAGCTTCAAAGAAAGCTTCCAATCCCAATTGCTCCAGCATTTCAGACTGTCCTACACAGGACATTCATTAAGCCTGGATTCTCTCAACATTTAGAAACTGGACAACAAATGTTAGGATTTCAAGAACTATTTTGAAGAGATATGGAGAAAGTCGGCAGCCTTGCCTGGTCCCCCATTTTAGAGGAATTTCTTTGGGTATCTTTCCACTTAATTTGATGTTGGCTATTGGCCTGCTGTATATACCCTTTATTATGTTTAGGTATGTGCTTCTATCCCCAATCTCTTCAAACTTTAAACATGAATGGGTGTTGGATTTTGTCAAATGCTTTTTCTGCATCTAAGGAGATGGTCATGTGTTTTTTATTCTTTCAGTTTGTTATATGGTGAATTACATCGATGGATTTCCATATATTAACCTATCCCTGCATGCCTGGAATGAAGCCTACTTAGTCATGGTGAATGATATATTTGTTATGTTCTTGTTTTTGGTTTGCGAGTATTTTATCGAGAATTTTTGCGTCAATGTTCATAAGAGAAA
>OU015749.1:49357003-49392999 GCA_907169655.1 Acomys percivali
TCTCTCTCTCTCTCTCTCTCTCTCTCTCTCTCTCTCTCTCTCTCTGGGGGGGGTCTTTGTGGAGTTTAGGTATCAATGTGACTGTGGCCTCACAGAATGAATTTGGTAATGTTCCATCCATTTCTATCTTTTGGAGTATCTTGAAGAGTACTGGTTTTAGCTCTTCTTTGAAGGTCTGGTAGAATTCTGTACTGAAACCATCTGACCCTGGGCTTTTTTTGGATGGGAGACCATTAACAACTCTTTCTATTTCTGTAGGAGAAATAGGACTTTTAAATTGTTTACCTGATATTGATTGAATTTTGGCAAGAGGAGTAGATCAAGAAAATTGTCCATTTCCATTAGATTTTCAAATTGTGTGGCACAAATGCCTTTAAAGTAAGATCTTATGGTTCTTTGTATTTCTTCAGTGTCTGTTGTTATGTCTCCCTTTCCATTTCTGATTTTGCTGATTTGGATAGTGTCTTTCTGCCTTTTTGTTAGTTTGGCTAACGGTTTATTTATTGTGTTGATTTTTTTCAAAGAAGCAGCTCCTGGTTTTGTTGCTTCTGTGAATTGCTCTCTTTGTTTCTAATTTATTGATTTCAGCCTTGATTTTGCTTCTTTCCAAATGTCTACTCCCCTTTGGTCTTTCTGCTTCCTGTTTTCCTATGGCTTCCAGATGTTTTGTTAAGTTGCTTATATGGAATGTTTCCTATATCTTTATAAAGGCACCTAGTGCTGTGAATTTTCCTCTTAGCACTGCTTTCAGTGTGTCCCACAGATTTGTGTATGTTGTTCTCTCATTTTCATTGAATTTCAGGAAGTCCTTAATATCTTTCTTCATTTCTTCCCTGACTCAGGTGTCATTATGTAGAGAGCTGTTTAGTTTCCATATGTGTGTAGGCGTTTTGATATTTCTGTTGTTATTGAAGTCCAGGTTTAGATCATGGCGATCTGATAGGGTATAAGATATTATTTCCATCTCCTTCAATCTGTTGAGGCTTGCTTTGTGACCAATTTTGCTTTATGATCAATTTTGGAGAAGGTTCCATGGGGTGCTCAGAAGAAGGTAAAATCATTTGTGTTTGCCTGAAAAGTTCTGTAGGTATCTGTTAGATCTTTTTGATTAGTGACTTTGGTTAGTGTCTGGTGTTCCACTGTCCCACACACCAAGTTTGGGCTATAGAGACCAGCTGCAGTCTGCAGGTGGGTCCTGGTCCGGAGTCTGGGGAGTGGGTTCAGGTCCTCAGTGGGCTCTTGGTTGAATCAGGGCCAGACCTGCTTGTGGTCTGCACTAGGCGGGACCCCACTCACCTAGTGTTCTCCAGCCACAGTTCTCCAATCTGTGGCTCCCAGTCCCTGGTCTCTGTGCAGTAGATCAGATACAGTGAGTGATAGGTGCTGCCATCTTGGAAAAACTATTATTGGTCTTATTTAGAAAGAAAATGAGTTTGGGCTGAATGATGTCTCTCTCTCTTTATCTATCATTCTTGGGTTTTGGAGATAGAGGTTGAAATGAAAAACAGGGGAATATAGAATAGGGATGATAGGACAAAAAATAGATGAGTTAATCTACTGCTCATATATACCATCACACCATGTTCTTCATGTTATTTTTACTATTTGATTATTATTATATGGTGAGTAATTTTATTCTGTTAACCCGATATCTTTTTGTGGACATGTTTTTGTTGTTGTTGTTGTTGTTTAGTTTGTTGTTCTTTTTTTCTTTAATTAAAAAAAAATTATCTTTACAAATTTTCTAAAAGAGAAATCAATGGTTTTCATGTTAAGCTTGTGATTTATGTTTTATGTTAAGCTTGTGATTTATGATTTATATTTTCCCATGCTCAAGCATCAAGAATGTATACCTGCTAATTGTTTTAATGCAAGTGCTTAATGCTATATAATTTCCTAAAGTCAGGGCTTTGTTGTAGAAGTTTTAATATATTTTTATTTTTATTTGGTTCAAGAACTTGTTGTTGATTTCAAATATATCAATTTTTACTATTTTACAAATTCTTATTTGTAGTTCCAGAGATCTAATATTGGACCATATGCATTCTAGCTGTGTTGTCAACCACTGAGTTACATCTCCACATCATTTGTTTTAAATTTCCCAATTTATTTATTCATTGCAAGGACATGTTCATTCATTCTCAATCTCTTGTAATGGCTGTAATGTTCATATTTGGGTTATGTACAGGGGTATCCATTATAGCTAGACGAGATACATTGCAGACTCTTCATTATTTTGAAATTTCTTGTTTATTTTGTATCTTAGTGTATGCTTTACTAGGAAGACTGTCCAATGTGCTCATGAAAAGAATGTATTCCTTTTAAGTTTATTGCATTTTTTGCTTTGCTTTGCATTGTCTTGTTTTATTTTTGTTTTATTTTCTTTATCCTTTGCGACAGCTGGATTATTTCATAATATATGTCATCAAGATCAGAATTTATCTCTCTGCTTAATGAGGATTTTTATTGATAAAATATTTTTTTAATTTTATTTATTCAGTGTAGTTTTAATACCTAAGTCTGTTTGCTTAATTTCTATTTTACATCATTTATTACTTAATTCTCTTGAATTATTTCTATATAAAAAAGAAATTGGTTCTTTATATATTTTGGATATTAGACCTTTGTCAGATGTTGGGTTGGTGAAGATCTTTTCCCAGTCTGTATGCTGTCACTTTGTTCTCTTGACAGTGTCTTCTGCCTTACAGAAACTTCTCAGCCTCATGAGGTCCCATTTGTTAATTGTTGACCTTAAGTCCTGGGAAACACCTACCCAGATCTAGCCAGTGGGCAGAACATTCTCCACAGTTGAGTGGAGAGTGGGATATGACTTTCTCATGTACTCTGGTGCCTCATATTTGACCATGTCCCCAGGAGGGGGAGACCTGGTGGCACTCAGAGGAAAGATAGCAGGCTACCAAGAAGAGACTTGATACCCTATGAGCATATACAGGGGGAGGAAAGTCTCCCTCAGGAACAGTCATAGGGGAGGGAAATAAGGGGGAAATGGGAGGGAGGGAAGAATGGGAGGATACAAGGGATGGGATAACCATTGAAATGTAACAAGAATAAATTAATAAAAAAATTTAAAAAAAGAAATTGAGTTCATTGGTTTGTTTAATATTTGGCTTATTTGAAAATTTTATGATTTTTGTTGTATGTTGGTAAAGATTCTATTTTTAAAAGTATATTCTGGTTTTGTTTGTTTATTTGTTTCTGTATATTTACATTAATGTAATACTGGTGACCCTCACCTTGACCAATATTTCAAAATGCCCTTTAAGGTAATGTATACTGGATATATCCTAAGGATTTTGGTTAAAGAATGTATTTCATACAGATGGTATTCATTAGCATTGTTCTCTTCTGTAGTCATCTTCAGTGATACAGGTGAGGATGTCCATGGTCTAAACTGCAAAGTTCATGATATTGAACCTACAGCTGAGGTGAAGTTTCTTTTCTTTTTAAAAAAATTTTTCTTAAATTTTTATTTTTTACATATACATTTATATTTTTACACATATATACAATAAACTACCTGCAGCAAGAACCATGAAACAACCAGGAATTATATAACTGTACATTCACAGGGTTTTGGCTATCTGTATCTGGCAATCTTGAAGAAAATGTTTTCCTATCTTGGTGCATCTAAAATTCTGAATGTTAATCATTATCTATCATATCTCATCATTACCAACTGAAAACATCTATCTAGATATAAAAACATCTTAACTCCCAAACTATATTGTAAAACCAAACTGTATGGTCTTCCATCCCATCAGAGACTTGAAAAGGAATAAGAAAGTTTATTCATGGTAGTCAAATTCATTGGAAGCACTCATTCTGTGCTAATATATATAAATATGTGTACAAGGCCTTCAAAATTATCCAGTGGATGCTTTATGGCAAGATCTTTCTTATGGGCTTTAGCAGCATGCAGATATATTAACAACTGAGATTGTCATCATTTTCTTATTGCCATGTATGGATAATATCACTCATATCATCCCTTATAGCACAGTATTGTTTGTCAGGTGGCAGCAGACAAACATTAGCCAAAAATCTGAGATATGTATCATTGGCTAAGAATTTTACGTATACTTTCATGGAACCTCTGTTTATAAAATATTCCAGAATGGTTACTCACGTTTCTATTATTATCAGATCATTTATTATTTAATTCTCTTGAATTTTCTTATAGATAGATAGATAGACAGACAGACAGACAGACAGACAGACAGATAGATAGATAGATAGATAGATAGATAGATATTGGGTTTATTGGTTTGTTTAAGTTGTTGGCTTATTTGATATTTTTATGATGTATCATTTTTGTTGTTTTGATGTCTGAGTAATGGTGGCTGGATTGGTCACTTAGCCAATTATTAGCACTCAGATTCTTGATATTTTCATGATGGACTGCCTGGGTATTTCTTAGGATGGTTAGAAAGCAAGCAAGACCACCTTCCAGTTTTCAACTGAAAAGAGTAAGTGTGTGTTTCTAGGTGGATCTAGAGGTTAAGTACTCTGAGTTAGTATAGAGATGCCTGGTTGCTTCATGGTGTTATGAATGGGAAGTAGCCCCAAATGGTCATGAACATTAGGGGCCTGGGCTGAAATCTCACTTCCTGACAAACTCCATTCATGAGGCAATACAGTGGTATATACAAGGGTAGTTTCCAAAACTAGGTTTAGCACATGGGAGGGCTGCAGATTTTTGACTTTAAAATTCCATACAGAAGTCATTTGTAATTTTGATAGACACATCCTGAAGTCTCCCTATTTAAAACTACCTAAACTAAAGCCAACCTTAACTGGAGATAAGGTTGGTCGGGACTGTGTGTTTAGATCATTTCATAAGCTTGTTGTGTGGCTTTGTTCTCCATGATGATGCTTACACATCTCTTACTTTAGTTGTCTGCCCAAAATACTTGGTTTAAATAACAGCAAAATATCTTAGCAAAATATCTATTTGAATATTCTGCTCTTTGCAGTCTATTTCTATTGTTTTAATACTAAATACTTTTTTTTATTAATTATGACCTATGGGATTATAAATAAAGTTCTTCCACTTTACAGAAATGAATTTTAGCTGTTGCTGAGGTACAACATATTGGCAAGTTAAGGAAAAAATGGCTCATTTTGTCTAGCAGTTGAAAGTTGCAGTCTGCTATGGTGAAGAAGCCATGAACAGTCTGAGTCGGTCACAAAGCATTACACATATACACTTTTCCTCTGTAAAAAGGTTTTTGACATAAGGTTTTTAAAAATTTGTTATTATTTACAGTTAATATGGTTTCTGGCTTATTCTTTTGGAACTGTATCTAGTAATTTTTGCCTAGCCTGAGATATCAAAGATTTTTCTACTATTTTTATTATAAAAGTTTTCTGTTTTAAGTATTACGGTTAGGTATGCATTCTGCTTTGTATATGTGAATAGTGCTAGGTTAATCTTTTTGCATAAGGATATTCAATTTCTTAAATAAAAAATGGTTAGAGGAAAAATTAAAAAGCTCTCCCTTCCCCAACGAATTGTTCCAGCTCCTCAGTGGAAAATCAATTGCAATAGAAAATGACAAATTCCACACACTATGGATATTGTGTCATCATCTTTTTCCTGTAAATAAGCTACATCTTTGAGGGAATGAATTAAGAAAATTAATGAGGCAGCACTGTTTTTCCTTTCATGTGCACAGCTCTTCTATCAACACCATAGCCAACACTTTCTGTCAATCTGCCTACTCAAAATTGGCAAGAAAAGTTCAGAGTTTCAAAAAGAATATGTATATGAATGTACATATATGTATGTATGTATACATACATTTGAAGTAATTAATCTTTGTTTCAATTTTTCTCAGTATTACATTTTGAAATTAAATCCATTTAGGAGTTTCTGTCTTTATTAATTATTTACATATTTTACATTTTAGGGTTTAAAAAAACAATGTATCTTTATTGCAACATTTAAGTTAATTCTGCAACTTATTTTATTTCCTCCATGTTAATCATATGTTGACACCAGGTTGAATAAAAGTTGTAGTCTACATAGTAAAAAGGAGACAGGCTACACTGGAGAATGTTTTTTAAACTATTTTTGCTAAGAGCTGTTACTTATGATGCCATGTGAGACACAGTACCCAACTTGAACTATTCCTCAGGGAATTGAAGGTGATCTTTAATATTACAGGCAAGAAAGCTGACTCTGAACTACTGTTATAGCATCTTAATGGTTCCCAGTGGGAGATAGTTAGAGAATTTATTTCTCACATGCTGATTGGGGAAAAGTCATACTTGTACCCATGTCATATATAGAAATTTTCCCCAGAATAAGCCTTTCACTGATACAGAATAATTGAGTGCTATACATAAAATGGAATAAAGAGAGAAGGAGAAATATGTTTTTCTGACTGAAATCCTAGTATCTGAAACACAAGGGAGATAAAGATTTATGTGGGAAATCAAATATAAGTATAAAAACCAATAAAATTGTGAATAACACAATAGAAAAACAAAATAAAAAGTAGAACTGAAAAGGAGATGAGTAAAGGAGAAAAGCAAGTGGAAACACAAGGAACAATGTAAGGTGAAGTAACAAATTTGGTAAATGGGAGATTTAAGTAACTTTGGCTCGATTTTGTACCGATACAGTGTTAGTGATGTGTGCTTACTCTGATTTGCTTCTTGAATGTTTAAAACATTGAAATCATAGGATGTCCTCCCCTCTGTCCCACTTTCCTTGTAAGAGAAGACTTCATGGAACATGCCCTTTGGGCTAGAGTCCAGATATAAGTGAGTATATACCATTTGAATCTTTCAGCTTCTGGGTTAATTCACTCATTATGATCATTTCTAGTTCAATCCATTTGTCCACAAATTTCAGGAATTCCTTGTTTTTAATAGCTGAGTAGTATTCCATAGTGTAAATGTACCACAGTTCCTTTATCCATTCTTCTACTGAGGGACACTTAGGCTTTTTCCATGTTCTGGATATTGTGAATAAGGCTGCTATGAACATGGTTGAACATATGTCCTTTTGGTGTGCTGGAGCATCTTCTGGGTATATTCCAAGGAGTGGAAAAATGGGTCTTGAAGAAGCCTTAGTCTCAGTTTTCTGAGATAGCACCAGATAGATTTCCAAAGTGGCTGTACTAGTTTGCATTCCCACCAGCAATGAAGGAGTGTTCCTCTCTCTCTACATTCTTGCCAGCATGTGGTATCGCTTGAATTTTTGGGAGAATAGGGAAATAGAAGGATCCAGAGGGTGCTAGACACCTACAAGAAGAACATTATGATGGGCAGATCTGGGCCCAGGGGTCCTGCTCAAACTATGGCACCAGCCAAGGACAATTAGGGAAGTAAACTTCCAACCCCAATCCCAGATCTAGCCAATGGACAGGACATTCTTCACAGTTGAGTGTAGAGTGGGCTCTGACTTTCACATGAACTGTGGTGCCCCATATTTGACCCCATCCCTTGAATGGGAAAGCCTGGTGGCACTCAGAGGAGGGATAGCAAACTACCAAGAAGAGACTTGATACCCTATGAGCATATACAGGGGGAGGACGTCCTCCTCAGTCACGGTCATAGAAGAGGGGAGTAAGCAGAAAATGAGAAGGAGGGAGGAATGGGACGAAACAAGGGATGGGATTAACAGTTGAGATGTAATATGAATAAATTAATAAAATATATTAAAAATAAAATATAAATCAATGTAAATCAAAGGGTAAATAGATGCTAATGAAAAAACATTAAAACATTAGGTCCAATGAGCAGGGAAAAAATATAAACGCAACAATTGATTTTAAAGACTTGTTATTCTTTGGTAATGTAGTATACATTACCCAACTCATAATGATAGATGTCTTAATGTGAATGTCCATAGGCACAGAGAGAGCATAGATATACTGATGGATAAATGAATAGATGGATTGACAGAGATATAGATAGATAGATAGATAGATAGATAGATAGATAGATAGATAGATAGATAAGAGAGAGATAATAGATGATAGATGGATAGATGATAGAAAGATAATACATAGGCGGAAAGATGATTGATGTGTAGATATAGATAGAAGATAGTTAGAGACTGGGATAAATAAAGGTCTCAGGGTGAAAACTGTTGCCTCAAAAGTGGAGGCATATTAGGCCTAAAATACACTGCAAATACACCGAAGAAAACAGGATTTTACTGACCTTGACTCATACATTTGAGTTTGTCACATAATAGAGAACACTTAAAGCATCAAAATTGCTCCATAAGAGATTCTGATCTATAGAAATGTAAAACATCAAGGATTTCTTGGGCTGGAGAAATGGTTCAGACAATAAAAACACTTGATATTCTTGCAGAAGACCCAGGGTCAAATTTTAGCACCTATGTCTTCTTAGTTCCTGGGACACACACACACACACACACACACACACACACACATACACACACACACACACACACATAAATATAAATAAATTCTAAGGGGGGGAAAATGATTACTGGTTTGAACCACTGAAATCTGGGATGATTTGGTAAACAACAAATGCTAAGTAAGACAAATTTAAACTTTTAAGAAACTATGACTGAATACTATGCACAACTTAATGTAAATGCTCAAGAATGTAATAGTGACTGAGGAATATAATTTTTGCTTCCTCTAGTCAACTTGGGCAGGGTTTAATATTGCTTGCATAATAACCATGCATAAATAGCAAACTACAGCACTTTGCTTTGGATATTTTATTTTCTTTCTTACTAAAAAAAAGTCATACTTTATACAAAGTTTAACTATTCATACATTATTTTGTACAGACAAAACTGGTTTTTATACAATTTCTAATGCCAAAATTGAAGAAAGTCATTTAATGTAACAATGATAATGGCTCTATGTCACATTGTCCCTTTTTCCACATTTCACACGGTAACTATACTAAGCTCAAATTGTTACTATACTTCTATTAGATCCATATGCTAATATTCATCCTTGAATGATAAACTAATATATCATTCTCTTCAGCCACCTAGAAGAAATGTATGGATTCAGAAAAAAAACTCTATTTTAAAGTAAAGAAAGCAAAAAGAATGAGCATATTGGTTTGACTAGTTTTTTAGGCATGTATAATGATATAAAAACAAATCATATTTTCATGTTTCATGAAATAGAAGTTATATTTTTCAAGTCTGATCACGTTCTACTTAGATTACAAATCACCAATAAATCAGTTTCCTTAGAATGTATTTTTCCTTCATTTCCTCATATTCTATATTCCCTCAGTAATAACTCCTTGAAAATCATTTGAAACCTTTTGAATTTCAGGATAAGTTGTACCAATCATAACAGATACAAAAAACTGTCATGGAATACAATCAATCAAGAAAGTGAATAAAAGAGAACTACAAACTAAGAATGAACAGAGAATGAATGAATGCCATTTAAAAACAATATTTTAATAAGCAATACAAATGAGTAATTTAAGCACAAATTCTTCTATACGAACCATAAAAGTGAACCGCAGTGATTTTGTTTCAATGCGTATTCATTTTTAGGTTGGATATGCTTAAGGACCTTAACTGAAAATGCATAGAGTGTTAAAACAAATAAAAAATATGTTTTTCTTCAACTCTCACTTGATGTCCTGTATTCTCTTCCAAAAGGGAACCAGTGCCATTTTATTATTTTTCATAGAAATATCTGCTTCCAATAGTTCACATTATTTTCTATTTGTCTACAAAATATTCAAGAAGCCAAACCTAGTTTTTTTTTTTTTTAAGTAGGATTTGGTGAATCAAAAATCATAAGAATTCTATGCTATGGATCTAATTGAGAGAATTAAAAAATGAGCTTCTCTATCATTCTGGACATTTATAAAATACATGTAGCAAATGTTTCATGGACCTCTACGCAATCTTTATCTGTTTTGCCAATCAGTTTTTAACTCCACAGTTAGAGAAAATGTAGAAGTAGCAAAATGAGTTTTCATATTTTCTTAATTACAAGTTGTTTTTTTTTTCCTGGCATGCCCTTAAACTATTTTAAATAGTTTACTTAATATTTTTTGCAAGAATAAAAATAGAACAAAATACTTCTTATCCTGTCATTCATAATGAAGACATTTATATTTTCTTTTCAAAAAGACTTTTGGCATTCTATTATATCAAATTTGCAAGTAAATCATTTCAGGAAATCAACTGAGTTATGTCTTAGCCCTGAAAAGGGCAGAGGCAAAGTGACACAGGATGGTCCTAGGTGTGACCCATTGCAAACTATGGACCTAAATTGTGTCAAAAAAATAAGAAAAGAAGCAAAAAGAGAGGAGGGAAGAGAAAATTATTCTAAGCCATTTCTTTATGATTTGTGAGAAGATGTTGCATCTTTGCCTATTGCCATATAATCTGTGATGCTAACAGTTGGCAGAGTCTTCTTGGACATGCAAATTGACATCTGGCTTGCCCATGTGACTCTATGTTCAGAGGAATGGAAAAGAAATTGTAAGTTGGCTCTAAACTAAAGTGTTAAGTTTTATTATACAAATTTTGTCCTTGACATTTACCCCTCAGGGTAAACAAAATAAAACATGAATTACATATAGAACTGTTTGGTCTGTTTGATATTTACCAGTTTGTAGATGCTGGAAAAAAGTTACAGTGAACATAGAGGCAAGACAAATGAACCACTTAAATATGTGTGTCTTTCATAGAAGTAACAAAATAAACAAAATTAGGCTGATGCAAAATACTGACAATATGACTTCTAAAGAGATGATTTTATGTGACAATATATAAAATTTGAACCTTTGTACGCTATCATATTTGACTATAGATGAAAATGTGTAGAATCTACATAATTTTATTAAAACAGCTATGCAAATATAAGTCTATTTGTGTTTTGTGCATATTTTTGTTATATAGTAATTGTTACTTTGCAATTCATTTAAAATCATTTTAATATGTTCTCAAGTAAAAAATACCAATATTAACTTGGAAATTATACATACTTAAATAACTTATTAATCATATAAGATGTTATTGTATATATTTTAGGTGTTTTATATATGCATAAAATTGAGTTTTCTAATATAGAAATTGAATAAAATATTCAATGTAATAGTGGACCATAAATTTTGTTTGAGACACAATATTTGATTTTCGTTATTGTGATTTACTAGGGAAATTTACATGTTTATACATTCTATTAAAAATGCTCATAATGTGGTAGAGTGCTAGAGTGCTAAATGTAATAAAATCAAAATTTTCTATGATAGATAAAAAGTTAGAGTGCTAGAAGTGAATGCATGATTTAAAATCAACATAACTTAATACTTTATTTTACGTTTCCCTGTATTTTGAAGGAAATACCATAAAACCGTCTGTATCATTATATGAAAGCATTCATACAGTCTGTTGTTTCATTCTGGATTGTATTTAAGAATACAAATATACTCCTGAATTAATGTTATTCTAAATAGGCTTGAAAAATATAAAAATGAGATTCTGCAACCTAATCAATTGGGCTATCTCCTGGCAAATCGATGGAACTAGAAAAGTTCATTCTGAGTGAGGTAACCCAGACCCAGAAAGACTTGGTATGAAGTAATTTATAAGCAGGCATTAGTCATATAGCACAGACCCAAAGAAGGTAAGTAACAAGGAGAGCCCAAGGGAAGATGCTTAAATCTCACTTAGAATAGGAAATGAAAAAGACATACGGAATAGATGGAGGGAGCAAAGTAGGTGAGAGATAAGGAGAGGAATATAATGGAGGGCAGAGAGAGGAGGAGGGTGGCTGAGAAGAAGAACTGGGAGAGAGAAGAGATATAGAGGGTATAAGTTGGACAGGGGAGGCTCCTGGGAGTCTATGGGAGTCACCTTAGCTGAGACTGCAAGTAATGGATGTCAAGAAGCCTAAAGTTGGCACCTCCTGTAGCCAGGTGTGACTCCAAAGGAGGAAAAGAGACACCAATCCACACATAAAACCTTAGATGTAAAATATGTCTCTTCTAAAGAAGTTTAGGGGCAAAAATGGAAGCTATATTGAGAGAATGGCAAACCAGGGACTGCCCTAGCCTGAGACCCACCCCTGTGTAGAGGGAAGACCACTGTCAATATTAATGATGCTCTTCTCCGCTTGCACACAGGAGTCTAGCATAACTGTCTTCAACAGGCTTCATCATCTCATGGAGACAGATGCAGAAACCAAAGGGCAAGCAATGGGCTGAGCTTAGAGACTGCTGAGGAAGAGTGAGAAGAAGGCTAGAGGGAGACCAGTGGGGTCAAGAACTCTACAGAAAGATCTATACAGTAATCTAATCTGTACTCATAGGGGTTCACAGTGACTGAACCACCAACTAAAGAGCTTTCATGGACCTTCTATACATATGTAGCAAAGGTGCAGCTTGGTCATCACGTGGAATCTCCTAACAATAGGAGTAGGGACTGTCTCTGAATCTTTACCTATATCTGGGTTACTTTCCCTAGTTGGGCTGCTTTGTCACTCTCAAGTGAGAGAGGTTGTTCTTAGTTCTGTAGTGACTTGAGATACCAGGGCAGGTTGGTACCCACTGGGGACCTCCCCTTCTCTGGGATGAGGAGGGGGGATAGGAGGAGGGCACGGAAATGAGACTGGGAGGAGAGGAAGAAGGGATCTGGGATCAGGATGAAAGTGAGAAATCAAAGAATATAGATGTCTGTTTTTTCTTCTAAGTACTTAAAATATAAGTCAATAAATACAAACTTAGTGTTACTGTCTATGGTGGTATAACTGCTAATAGTTTAGATAGACATACTGATTTATTTATATTTAAGTGACTTTGCTAGAGTAGCATGTAACTATGTAGGACAAATTAGTGGATATTCAAACTACTTGGAAAGAAAAATAATGGAGTATATACCTCAAAGCCCATAGCTTTGTCAGTTTACAATGCCCTCGACAGGCATTCAGCAACTTATTAGCTAAGTTTTAAGATATTACCCATGCTTTTGTAAGACAGACACTGATTCTTATCTCAGGAAAGTGCTTAGAGGCTGAGCAGAATAAGAAAGGAAGTTTATAACTATTGAATGAGCTTGTGGTATAATTGCCTTACCTATATTAAAACAAATATGCAGACAATTTATGTGTTTCAAATTGAATCATAGCAATCTACCTGAGATTTTGGTGATACCACAATTAATAGATATATAGATAGATGATATAGATAGATATCAAGCCTAAAACCTGGCATTATACATATATATATATATATATATATATATATATATATATATATATATATGCCAATCATAAAATCTAGCATATGGCTATTGTAGACAATAAATGTTTTATTAGCATACACTGTTTTAGCAAATATAATGCCCTAACTATTTAGTGGGAGCACAGTTAATTCACAAAAAATGAGGTGATGTTTTCCATTCACTGTTAATCATGTAAACCTCCTCCATCTATTCTGAGTTACCTCTGTCCCACAGGCAGGCTCACTCTTGCTGTCACTTCCCCCTTGAACTTCAATACACCATTTCCATTCCTTCCTATAAACTAGTTTGAGAAGCCTACAAATGTGGGCTAGGATAAGACTCTTTATTTACTCTCTTTTCAGTCTTTTCTAAGATATTCCTTAGGGGAAGATGACAAATTAATATACATGCTTGGCTATAGATTTTTTTCTGAAGCAATCCATGAGTCTAAGGCTGATTTTCAAGAGTTACTGGTGGTGAAATAATAAATTTTATGCCAAAGTATATAATGTATGGCTCTAGAATTGCAATGCGGCCAATGATAAACAGGGATTCTATATATGATGGTGAGTCACATGAATTTTACTGTTTGTAGCTTTTTGTGTTTGTCCAGATAAAGGAAGGTCAATTCTTCGACAATTCATGTGTGAACAAGTGTAAGGGCAACACCCTATACCAAAAGCTATCATAATAGAGAAAGGACAGGCTGTCCGGCCTGAGCCTGGGATCACTTGTGGTCACTACCAGCTCCTGCTGGATCTGGATACCTGTTATCCTACTCAGATCAGTTTTTTGAGAGCTCAGGTAGTAACCTACTATGAGCCCGAACTGGATCTTTTTTTTTTTTTAAACCAGTCATAAGACAATCCAGGCCCCACCTATACACCTGGAGCTGGCAAGATAGCATCCTCTGAGGGATGAAGACTTGGCCATTTCTGATCTGGAAGACCTGCCCATGGAACTCATCTCAGTGATGGTTGAGGAGGCCTTCAGCATCACACATACAAATATCCTGAGTGCAGTGTTGCCTTCCTGGCCAGTCTCATGTCTTTCTGTATGGGTCTTGATTAAGGACAGCCATTTAGAAATATAGAAGGTTGTGCTTGATGGACTGGACATACTGACTACACAAAAATTTTCCACCAGGTACAATCTCAGAGTGCTCAATTTGGGGAATGCTCACTATGACTTTTGGAGCATGTAGACTGGATACCATGAAGTTGACTGCTTACCATAGGTCATGACACAAAAATACCCAGTGGAGAGCTGTCTTAAGTCTGGGGAGAAGAATTATGTGAAGATGATAACTGACCTCAAACTCATGAACAGCAAGCTCATTAAATGAGACACATACTTGCTGCAGTGGGCCCATCAGCAAATCTGTTCCATTCATCTATGCTGTAGAAAGCACCTGATTTGTCACACACCTAACCCCACTCTCATAAACATGTTCAAATTTGGAGATCCAGACTGTTCACAGGAGCTTAAACTGAGTTGGTCATAGATAGAGCAGTCGCCTTTTCTTGAACCTTATCTGGGGCAGATGAACAATATTTACACACTCATGCTAACTGCCATGGTAAATAACCCCACTGTGTATGATTCTGAGGAGCTTGTAAAGAGAATAAGCCTATTGACTTTTGTCAACTCCTCAAGCTGTAGAATCTCTATTTAAATAATTTACACTTTCCTTATGGCCACCTGAAAGACTTCGTCAGTTGCCGGAAGAAGCCCTTGAAAACCCTGTCCATCATTTATTGTGACCTCTCACAGTCAGACTTGGATTACCTGCCCATCGCCTGCACATTTTTCAGCTCAAACATCTGCACCTGAGTGCAACCTATTTAGGTGGTTTCCTTTTTAAGCCTCTTGGGGTTCTCTGTGAGAGTGTTAGAGATACCCTGCCGACCTTGAAACTGGGGTAGTGTTGGATGGGAGACTCTCAGTTCAGTGCCCTGCTGCCTGCCCTGAGCCAATTCTCCCAGCTCACCAAAGTCAATTTCAGTGGTAAGGAATTCTCTCTGCCTGTCCTGAATTAACTCCTGCACCACATAGCCAAGTTGATCCATCTAACCCAGGAGCTGTACTCTGCCCCTCTGGAGTGCTATGATGACATGGGTGAAATACTAAGAGACAGATTTGACAAACTTTGCTATGAGCTTCTGGATATATTCAGGGCCAAAAGGAACCCCAGAGAGTCTTTATAAATAAAATCCAATCCTTTTACTTCTCTGGGTGCTTTGTCTATGACGTGGAGACCTAAGGTTGCCCTATTCTAACACCAAATGCTGTAAAGCTGATTTTGGAACTAAGAAATAAACACTTATTATTGGGAATTGATGAAATCCTGAGGGATTGTATACTGCTGACATGAGCTTTGATATGTCAAGCATCTCAATGCTTGAGATACACTGGAAAGGCAGGGTCCTCCCCTGATCCAGGAAAATGGGTGTGGCCTTTGTGTAGAAAGTGTCAACCACTGTTTCTATCTCTAGGACAATTGCAGCTTGAATCTGTTCCCCATAGGGATCTTCTACTATAATAAGCTAGCTAGCTCCCTCTCCAGATTGTATAGAATAAATGTGCTGATATTCTGGGTTGCAGGTGTGTCTCCATCAGAGCACACAGGCAAGTCATTACCAGCATTTCTGCTAAAAAAAAAAAAAAAAAAAAAAAAAAAAAAAAAGAGCAATTTGTCATTGAAAAATGGTCCTTGTTTGGCAGGGAATTCCTTTAATATTCACTTAGTGTTGGTGTCAAACCAGGAATTTCAGTGTTTCACATTAACAACAGGATTGATGTTTGTACTTAATGAATTCAGAATAGAATGTTGCCTCCTACATTTTTATATCACAAGAGTGAAGGACTTCATAATAAAAAAGTGATTATTTTGATTTCCAAAACTTGTGAGAATCTCACAATTAGTCTGAAATAATGAGTATATTATTTTTTTGCTATGGTGTGGTAAGCCCATGGTGTGGATATATTCAGGGCCAAAAGGAACCCCAGAGAGTCTTTATAAATAAAATCCAATCCTTTTACTTCTCTGGGTGCTTTGTCTATGACGTGGAGACCTAAGGTTGCCCTATTCTAACACCAAATGCTGTAAAGCTGTTTCCTGTGCCTTGTACCTGTATGGTAACTGAAATGACTGAAAAGCTGCTGGTGATAAAAAAGTTTGGCAATATCATTACTTATCAATGACATTTTTTTTGTGGTAGAATTTAGCATTGTGAAAATGCTTACCACAAGGAAATATGAGCAAAAAAGTTATTGTCATTGATCAGATATTTTTGCACTAACTTAAAGGTTGCAATTGCCTTAAATATGTGTTTTTGCTTGTTTTGAAATTTTATAACTTTTATTCAATATGTTCTTAGATAGTTTAATACACATATATGGTGCATTCTGATTATTATAACTCCTCACCTTCTTTCACCTCTTCTCACTTCTATCAACCTTTTTTACGACTCCTTTTTAAACATTGGTCAGTACACAATTTAAATGCTTACTTCCACTGAAACATGCCACAGCGTTGAAGGTATATTGTTCCACATGTTAGCATTTAAAATGAAATTCAATATTATCTTAAAATATATTGTTTCTTTATTCACAGTATGACCTTGGTACTGTGGCTGCAGTGATTAAGATTAGAGCTCTTAGCACCTGTTCAGATTTTGGAAGCCAACAGGATCTTGACATATATCAAAGAGCGCTCTGTTGCATATCCAGCTGCAAGGAAAACGGAGCTGTTTTCCAACAATATCATACGCAAGGATCTGGTGTCAGCTAAAAGGAGGTTGATATGCACACCTCATTTAGAGAACACGGAAGAGACTGTGCTCACTCAAGAAGCCATCGTCACTGTGACAGAGATTAGCCTTGGGAACTACCTGCAAAGTGTAACGGCTAACGTGATATTGTCCAATGCAGAGGAGGGGTGGGTTGCCTTTGAGTGGATAACTGTAAATTCTGAGAGCTCCATAGATAAAAGGTCATCATCAGAAAGAGTCAAAGAAGAATGGAAAGAAGGAAGTAAGGGTAGACAAAAAAGTTGAAAGGCAGGAATAGCTGAGTAGTATTCCATAGTGTATATGTACCACAGTTTCTTTATCCATTCTTCTACTGAGGGACATTTAGGCTGTTTCCATGATCTGGCTATTATGAATAAGGCTGCTATGAACATGGTTGAGCAAATTTTCTTGCTGTGTGCTGGTGCATCTTCTGGGTATATTCCAAGGAGTGGAATAGCTGGGTCTTGAGGAAGCCCTATTCCCAGTTTTCTGAGATAGCACACTTGAGTGGAGAGAGGGATTTGACTTTCTCAAGTACTCTGGTGCCTCACATTTGTCTATGTCCCCTGGCGGGGGAGACCTAGTGGCACTCAGAGGAAGGACAGCAGGTCACTGAGAAGAGACTTGATACCCTATGAGCATATACAGAGGGAGGTAATCCCTCTGAGGAACAGTCATAGGGGAGGGGAATAAGGGGAAAATGGGAGGGAGGGGAGAATGGGAGGATACAAGGGATGGGATAACCATAGAGATGTAACAAGAATAAATTAATTAAAAAAAAAAAAGAAAAGAGAAAAAAAAAGAAAGGCAGGAATAGGTGTGGTCTCTGCAAAATCTGGAAGAGGCAGAATCTGCTGGAGTCTTCTATGTACATGGTGACTGCCTAGTAGAGCATCAGGCCCAGGCATCAGCAGTGGTTTGGGTTCTTAGAAGAGGTGTGGAACACTGCTTTTCCAGGTTCTGCTTTAGGTTCTGTGCCAGAGCAGTACCGTGCTGTGTCAGTACTGCGCTGGAATAGTACTGGGATGCACGGTTTGCACTGGTTTTAAGGCTTTCGCTGCTTTCCCCAGTAGGGCTGCCAGCTTTGCTCTGATCTTAATCATTACAGCCACAGGACCAAGGAGCAGGTTTGGCATTCTGACTTATTTTTATTTCCATAAAATACTGTTGAAATTTTAATAGAAAATTTGTATGTTACCCAAATACTCGTGTTCTATAGTAAACACATTCAATAGCGATAAATACTATGTATTGTACATTATTTTGGACTACGCATCTTATTGCTTTTCGACTTAAATCAAAGTTAAAAAGTACATATGTATGCCCTGTGACTTCTCTCCCGTGGATACTAGCTAACTCCTCCACAGCCCCCTAATGTTGTCCATAACAAACAAGCTGAGGTTTGGGATTCATGTGTAGTTGATATTACTTCAGCAAAGAGATCACATTCCAGTTGATTCTAACTTTTCTGTGCCTCTTTCCTCTTTTCTTCATCCCTTTAGAATCCTAGGCAAGTGAAATACTGAGCTATGTAGGACACAGCAAGAAAGAACTGGAGATCGAAATGAAGATATTTCAAGAAAGATATATTTGTAATGATTTTAATACTTGAACTATGAAATTTCTAATTTCAGTATCTCAGTACATTTACAATCATGATGAATATTGATTTTTGTCAGCCAAATCTTCATTCTTTTGAACTGAGAGTTAAATATTTCAGCATTACCAGCCACACCAATATTCTCTTATTCATATTCACTTCACCAAAAAATTCATACCTGAATGCTGACCCTTATAAGATAACTTACAATAGCAGAATTTTTAAAGGTAGACTGTTTGGGGTCAATATGGCCCAATTCTGTCAAGCTTTTTAGCTACTGATGGCTCCTTGTTGTTCAGTAAGGTTCAGGACGCTTCATACCTGATTATTTCCCTCTGCAGTAATTTCTTCTTTCCAATGCAACGCCAACTGTTATTTCTAAACTTACTTATTACCATCTGATTCAGAAGTCTTGGACCCTTGTACTAGTTCCTGTGAATTCCAACTGCACTGCATTTTTTGTTTTGTTTTCTTTTGTCATTTGTTTTGTTTTGAGTAGTAGATAATGGAACAAGAATAACTTGGTATCCTTATGAAAGTCAGGGATACAATACTGATGATTAAAGGAACATAGATGGTGGCCAGTTCTACCTCCCATATGAAGGTCTCCTTGGCAGTTAGTCAGCTTCTCTGATATCTCTAACATCTTGGCATCTGCCATGGAAATATAGGTTTCCCTTTCAAAACTTCATGACTGCGTTCTAAACTCAAAGCCTGTTGGCCTCTGCCTCTTTGAGCATTTACACAGGAATTCCCCCTGATACATTTTACTGGACCTCAGGAATTCTCTGCAACCACAAATCCACTTTAGCACTATTTGTGTCTCTAAATGCATGGCATATTAATGACACCACCATGGTTCAACTGCCAGCCTGGAATGGACTCTTTCCTCCTGGAATCACAGCAGCAGAAAAGTTTTTTCTTGTTATTTTCAAGGAGAAAAACCTCTGTAGGCTCTATTTCAAAATTTAAAATCTTGGATTTTGCTCTGAGGGTATTCTCTGCTTTGTTCAGTGAAGAGCGAGGCACTTCTTAATGGAATTAATCTCTTTAGCAATTACGGCCATTCTTTCATCCTGTGCATTGGCTGTAACATGACACTTCCTATTGGTCTTCGTCACTGCAAATTGTGCATTTTGTATTTTCTTTCTCCCACCTGCTTTTGTTCATAGTAGACTATAAACCTTATCAATAATAAACCACACCACATTATCAATATCTCTCAACCTGGACTGACCCTTCAGTGCCCTTGGTGGAAATTCGCTAACCAACTTTTGCTTGCACTTTATTTTTCACGGTGAAAGACCTGTCTCTGCAGCTAGGGCTGGAATAATATAGAAAAATCTGGTATTAACAAGAATGAAACTAATGGAAGTTGCCTGAAAAAAAAAAACAGCTATGCAGAAAATTGACTCTTTCATAGAACTTATTATTTAGATACACATTTAGAATATTAAATGATAATAGTAACCAGGAGACAGAGGATTTTAGGAAAATTGTTCAAGAAGAAAAATTAGGGAAATTTTAGAAGCTGACAAACTGTAATGGAATCATTAGGATTTAATGTTCAGCTTCAGGAACAAGGAACTAGTACAGATGAGAAGAGATTTTGATCATACAATTAGTGGCAAGTCTTGGTACCTTTCTGAAGGCAAAGCAAGCAGTTCTTGAAATCTTGATGTTCATCTATCCTTTATAGCATTGTAATAAGGATAGAAATTGTATTAAAATAAGATTTCATGACAGAAACACAAGGAAACCATTTTGGCTTGGTGAACTGCTTGCTTTCTTGAACAGACTTGTCAGATCAGGACTTTTCTGATATTTTACAAAAACAAAGTATAGACTGCCTTTGCTTATGTAAGGGACTGCACAGTATTTTAAGAATCAAAGAAAAGTAATGGCAGTCATATTTCAAATATAAAAGAAAAATGATTTTGTGCATAAATAAAGCTTGTGAGATACCGGTTGTTGGAGTAGGTCAAACCATACCGAGATGTGCTTTTTCTCTGTCCCTCTCTGGTAATTCAAAGTAAACGGTTTCCTGCATTTGAGTCCTCTCTTTCCATTCTGTATCCACCCTTCTTCAAAGCCTGCTCTCATTCAAGGATAGGTACCAGCAAACCAGAACATGAATCTCTTCTCCTCATGTTGTGTGACAAAATTTCTCATGGGGAGACACATCACACAGGTCTGCCCATCCCAGATCAGGATCCCATGACAAACAAATATCATCAAAGTACAAACTGGTGAACCAATGGATATAATGGGCATTACTTACAGGAATACAAGTGAGGAGTTGCAGGAACAGGAATGACTCAAGACAGCTGTATTATCAAACACACGCAAGCATGATTTACAGCTCACAAAAACTGTGAACAGGGACACACTGTGCAGCATGCAGGCCATTCAAAGGGTTGGAAAGTGTCCTGTCCAGGTGCACCATTTGGTCCAGCACTCTTCCAGGCAGCTGTTCTGCCCTCTTCCTACTCTTCTGCATCCCTTGGTTTATTTATTCTGGGAGAGATGGGCCCAGTGAATCTGGAATGTTTCAGGTACTACCTGAAGCAACTTTGAGTTGCTTACCCTCCTGCTTAAAGACCTGCAGGAGGATATGGTTCAGACTCCGGGAAACCTTCTCCACAGTGCTTTAAGAATGAACCTGAAATAGAGAGATGGAGCTAATGTGAGGCTTTTACAATCTAGCCTGCTCTAAGTGACATTATACTTCCTCTAGGAAAGCCACAACATCAAAGCTTCCCGAAAATTGTTCTACATAATGGGACCCACATATTTACTGACCAAAGACTGTAAGAAATGTTTCTCATTAGAATCACAATAAAACTGATTTTAAATATGTTCTGAACCCATAATACATGGAAAGAGAAATTTCTCTGGATACTTTCTGTATTTCTTGGTCTTGTTATAACAATGGACAAACTGGTTCACTCTACTCTAAGAATGGCATGATGAATACAGCTGAATTCCTCAAATAAAATTCTTCAGATGAGGAGATCTTAGGTCTTATATGGAAATTTATTTCTGGATTTAAGTTAATTTAAACAGAACCAATATTTTTCTAAACATTTATGTTCATGCACACACACAAATGTTATTCTAAGTCTTGCTCAGAGAAAAATTTAAATGAGAAGTAGAAATTTAAGATATGCATGGCTTCTTAAGATACTAAGTAGTAAGTGGGTATGCAATCCTAAAAGGACATTCATATCAATCTCTCCAAGACTCACTGAACAACTTTGAAAGAGAAGACATAAGTTAGGAAGGCAGTATGTTGGGGAAGAATGGAGGGGGATGTAAATAGTGAATATGATCATACTAAATGTATGTATACAATTGTCAATGAATAATAATAAATTATATATACTGAATAAACCAAATGGCAAAATACACTATATGCATATTTTCAAACTTATTTGTATCTTTATGTGCTTTGCCAATCTTATTCACTGTTTTCACTATAGATATTAACTCTACATAAAACATTAGAATAAATATTTTTAATACTTACATTATGTTTGAACAATATGACATAAAATCTGTATTCTGTTGTTCTTCCAAAATCATATATTGGAGTCCTAATCCATAAATTGACTATTTGGGGGGCTACAGTAAGATCATTAAGAGAAACAAAGTTGTATGGTGAATTATTTCTCCTGTATGTAAGCCATAACATTTGACACTAGAAGCACAGAGGAACTCTGACATCTTACCCTTTCTCTCTGCATTCATTCTTAAAGAAAGACCATCTGATGACAAGGACATCCTCTGCAAACTGGAGAAAAACTTCACCAAAATCTTACCTTGCTAGTCCTCATGCTCTATAATTTCTAGACTTAAGAACTACAAATAAATAAATAAATAAATTTCCATTTTTAAGTCACTAAAGCTTGGTGGTGTTCTATGGAAAACTAAGGTAACTAAGATATATTATACGGAGTTAAAGGAAAGTGGTGACAAGACAAATGAGTTAACATAAGGACACTTGCTCAACTCTTTTCACAGCAGGTTTATATGTACTAGCCAGAAACAGGAAACAACATACATGTCCCTCAACCAGGGAATGTATAAAGATAATGTGGTGCAGTTTTTCAGAGGAATACTACACAGTTGTTAAAAATAAAGACAGCATGTAATGTTCAGACAAATGGATGGAACTAGAAAAGATCATTCTGAATCAAGTAACCCAAACATGCATGGTATGAACTCACTTATAAGTGTATATTAGCCATAGAGTACAGGCTAACCATGCTACAATCCACAGGCCCAAAGAAGCCAAGGAGGGCCCAAGGGAGAAAGTTGAATCTCACTCAGAAAAGGAAATAAAATAGACATCTGAAGTAGATTTAAAGAAGAGACTGGGTGGGAGAGGGAGTACGGTGGGGAGTTAGGGGGTAGCATGGAGATGAGGCAACAGAATTGAGAACAGAAATATTTGGGGGCATCTGATACAAGGAAGGTCCCTAGGAGTCTGTGGAGAGATCCTAACTGAGACTTCTAGCAGCATGAGCCAAGTTGGACTTCCAGTGGAGGAGGAGGGGGAAACCAACACTTCCATAAAACCTCCAACCCAATATTTGTCTCTTCTAAAAGAAGTATAGAGATAAAGATGGAACAGAGATTCAGGGAATGGCAAACCAATGACTAACCCAATTTGAGACCCAGGGCATGAGAGATATCCAACCCCTGACACTATTAATGACACTCTGCTATGCTTGTAGACAGCAGCCTAGTCTTCTGAGAGGCTTCACCCAGCAGCTGATGGAAACAGGTGCAGAGACCCACAGCCATACAATAGGCCACTTTCAAGGAGTTTTGTGGAAGAACAGGAAGAAGGCTAGAGGGAGCTGAAGAGGTCAAGGACACCACAAGAAGACTTACAGAGTCAAATAACCTGGCCCCATGGGGGCTCACAGAGACAGAACCACCAATCAAAGAGCTTGAAAGGGCTGGACCTAAACCCCCTACATGTAGGTAGCAGATACATACCTTGTTCTTCATGTGGGTTCCCTAAGTGAGTAAAGGCTTTCTGCTGCCTGCCTTTTGATCCCTCTTCCCTAGGTGGTCAGCCTTGTCTGGCCTCCGTGGGGGAGATGGGCTCATTCCTACTGTGAGAAGGTATCAGGGTGGGTTGATACCCCTTGAGGGCCTCCTCTTCTCTGAGAACGAGAGAGAAGAAAGGGAAGAGCAGATGTAAGGGCGGGACTGCGAGGGTAGGGAGGGAATGGGTCTGGGATCAGGCTGTAAAGTGATTAAATAAAAATTTAAATAGATTCCAAGGAGAAAAGGAAATAAAAAATTAAGAAAAATTTTGCAGCAGGCTTGAAGACTGACTGAGAAAGAGGACAAGGCTATTCTATGAGGTTTTAAACAAAAATGCCATGGTTGTCAAAAAGGAAAGAAACAACTTCTGTCAAAAATGTGAAGAAAATGACTGAACAGTCATATTGTGTTTCTTTGAAAGAATTTATGAACAATAAAACCAATTATCTAACTAAGGAGAGTTTTAAACAAAATTTTTGAAGTGAAGTAGCTGTCTTTTCTAGGGCATAAAACCAATTGTGAATGCTTATAGAAAACTTGGAAGCTTACTTGTCAAGCAAAGGAGAATCTGAACTTGAAGACTGGAAAACTCTTAGCGTCCCTTTACTGAAAAAAAGTACAGTATTTTTTCCTTTAGAAGGCCGCAGAAAGTACTGTTGGACATCCATTTGGAAAGAAAACTAGAGGACTGTGAACTAAAAAATTAATAACCTGCAGCCGCAGAATCCAAAAATAGAGGGACATTCACAAGTAGAATTATCATCAGTGTGGACTAAAGGGAAGGTTGGTGGTGATGTTTGGTTGCAAAATTGCTATATAGTTCAAGTATAGGAGTAAATGAATCCAGAGAGCAGTTTCTTCCCAAGTTGGCTAAGAACACTATAATCTTTCTTGCTACCAAGTGGCATCACAGGAATCTTTGTGATTGGACCACTCTGCAGAGCAGGTGATTTCTGGGGCTGTTTCTTTGAACTTCCATGGGCAGTCAATTCAAAAAACATGTTCAAAATCCGTAATTAATATCTCACATAATTTTCTTGTTCTAGATTTTAGAGTTACCTGAGAGCCACAGTCACTTTTTTCCCTCTACCTTTTTTCCTTCTGGAATGTCTCATATGCCTAACTCACAAGGCCTTTTTGCACTTTATTACTATTCTTTCACAGGTTCAGTTACACAGATGAACTTCACTGCCAGAAGAATCTGCAACTTAAGTCTCCTCTATGTCTGATTTATACACTTAGATGAGACTTTGTGCTATAAAGTTCAACATTAATACTGGAACAAATTAATACTTTGGGACTTTTGCGTAGGGGGTAAATATATCTTGAATATAAACAAATGTCTCCTGTACAGATCCATATGTCAAAACTGCACGATTTCAAGTGGCTGTATTTGAAAATAAGAATTATAAGGAAGGGCTTAAGGTTAACTGAGGTTATAGAAAGAAGATGATACATTTGCTCCCCCTTTCTTTGTGTGTGCATGTATCAAAGATCATGGCCCTATTGTTAGCATTTTGTTTCAGTCTGCCTACTTATGATGTCATTGCTTACCTGGCACGGGGGCATGACCCTGCCCGGGGCCACATAAATGTATAGACCCTCCACATGATCTCTCTCTCTCCATTCTCTCCCTTTTACTTCCCTCCCCCTGTCTCTCCCCTCCCCCCTCCCCCCGTCTCTTCCCTCCCTCTCTTACCCCTCCAATCTCTCTCTTCTTACTCTTCCTGTCTCTGTCTCTCTGGACTACCCCTCCCCCTTTCCTTCTCCCCCCATGCTCATTTAATAAGCTCCTCTACAACATAATATCTGGTACCTTTATTACCTTATATCTTACTGCCGCAATTTTTAAATATAAAATTGGTGGCCCATATCGGGAAGGCTCTTCCAGAACTGCCTGAAGTCTGGAATCCTTTCTAGCTAACTTGCTCTTACTAACACACTTTCCACAATAATTTCCTTATGTTCCAAACTTCACTCTATATCTCCATTCATTCCCATCAGAACCCATCACTGCCCTACCTTCAGACCACGATTCTAAGCTGTGGGAAATTTCTGCTGCTTCTCTCTCTCCGTGGGACCTGGAACACAAGTATCTCCCCGCCTCTGTCTGCATGGCAGCCTGCCTGCCCTCTATACTTTTGTTAAAGTACCTGTAAACCTCTCCCTCTCCTGTTTTTTCTTTTTCTTTTTCTTTTTTTTCTTTTCTTTTCTTTTTTTTCTTTTTTTTTTGATGGGAGATGCATTTATTGAGCAGTTTTTCAGAATTCTGGCATTCCTTCTCATTCTCTAAACACAAGTGTCTGTGTAAAAGTAACAAGAAACTAACTTTCTCACATGAATGATGGGCCCATGTAAGCAACCTCTTCTTCTGACACATGAACTTGCTTCCTGAGCTCCTTCCCTTCCCTTCAGAGCAGAGCTGCACCATCCAAACTCCTCACAAGTGGTAGCTCCAACACACCTAAACTCTCCATCAGCCACAGACTTCTCCGGTTACCATACACACCTTTCCTCTGATGGTACTCCAAGCCTGGGACTTTGGGTGCACTGCCTCAGATGGTCTTTGATTCAGAGGGAGGCCAATAAAGGCTTATCGCACTGGATCCATCCCGGATCCCTGCCCCACTGGCTGCATTCATTTAGCCAGCCACTTACACTGACCCGCTGCCTTATGTGTTGACTTGCAGGCCTGGTACCCCCCGCCCACCCCATCACACCCCCGCCCTCAAAACCAGGATGGAACAGTGCTGCAGCAGCTACAGCAGCTCTGTTTCCCTGTCTGTTCTGCACTCAGCCACCCTGAGTTTTTAAATCTATTGCTATTGGTTAGCCACCATGTTACAGGTACAGCCTTTCCCCTCCGCATCTGGTCACATGACCTCTAGCAACCCTCTGCTGCTCTGACTCCTCCCCCTTTCCCACCGCAGGCCCAAAGGTCCCACCTACCTACAGCCTGACTAGGTGAGGGTAAAAGCAGAGTCAACATCCTCTGCCAGGCTCCAGCAGAGCAGACAACTTGCTTTCATTAAATCTATTTTCCAACTCTCAAAAATGAAAATTGTCTCTGATTTTTTTTCTGCTCAAAAACAACAACAACAACAGAAAAGTCATATGATTGTTTATTGGGTATATCTGGTTTTATCCTGATCTAAAATGTTTTTGTTAGTAATTTATGCTTTTCCTAATTCCTAGACAAGTAAATAAATTCTGTTTCTCCTGTCATCAGCTAACTTGGATTCAACCACTCTTGACTAATGGGTTTGATATGGGTTTTAAATTATTCTATAATGTTCTACTGTATTAACATTCATTTGTTTACAATGTTAAAATCTAAATCACTGTCTTAAAAATGTTTTAGCCTAAAAATCAAAATGTTATGTTATTATCATGCAAAACTATTCCATTCTCTTTTATGGATTGTGCTTTTGGATTATGTTTGTGTTTTTAACATTCCAACTTAACAGAGATAAAACCTAAAGTCTTAGTCTTTAAGAATTAAGATAAACTATGAACAAAGTTTGTCTATTTAAATGTTCTTAAGATAGAGAAGACTGTGGTCTCTGCCATCTTAATTAAAAGGCTAAGGATGTGTCCTGAGCCCCTCATATAGGGACTGGTAAAATCTTTAAAACCTGAGAGGAGCCTTCCAGATAGGCTCAGTTACAGCAAATTATTCCCCAGGCCTTAGCCATTACCCCTGAGGAAAAATAGAGGTCTGCAATGCCCGCTCCTGCTGTGGTTCAGCCTGAGCCTGCTCTGCCAGGGACCTGTTTTAGATGCAGCCAAAGGAGACACCAGTCGCACAGCTGCTACAGTCAGAATGGGACACCAGTCCCATAGCCTAGCCTCATGGCAAATGTGGCCCGTGGATGTCAGAATGCTCACGCACAGGCTTGTTCTCTGTGCCTAGCCACTGCAGGTTCAACCAGCTCAAAAGCTTTAGACATTTCCAGCCTTCAAGCTCTTTCACCAGGTGGAGTATAGATGGCTCTTAGATTCAGCAGCCTCTCCAAAATCAAGACAATGCCACAGGTCTGTTTTAAACCCATACTCGGGTTACATAGACACATTGCCAGCTTCTATCATAGGAAACTTCAGGTACCTTCCTCTCCCTCTTGATATGCAGGAGACCAAACATTTAAATGTCAGGTCTAAATACAGTCTACCTTGTTACCGTTCTTTCAGCACAAAGTTCTTTCTCCAAGTTTCTGCTACATTGTATGTCTACTGCCTTTTCCTACAATGTGTACATGTCTAACAATGTATGTTTCACTGCAAATTACAGTGATGATACTAAATTTATCTCCCTTTATGAACATAAAAGGATTTTTGTAAGCTACAGAAAGTCCATCTCTCCGGTCAAATGAAATCCAGATAAGTACTATAAATCCAAAGCCTAAAGTTTCTCCCCTATCACCTACCTTAGAGGGTAGGATCCCTTCTCCTTTTCCTGGTTTTGGGGCTCCTCTCACCTAGTTACCTGATTGGCACCTTTCTGCACCCACCACCAGCTAAATTCCCCCTTCCTAGTCTCATAAACACCTCCATTCGTCCAAGAGACTGCTGGCACCTCTCTGGTTCACTGGGAGCGGTAGTACACAATCTCTTTGCTGACCACCAACTAGATTTGTTCCCATTGGGTGAGTTTTCTGATATAGTTTTTTTATCCACTGCTCTGCAGCAGCCACTGTCTGATCTGAAATCCAGGTGCACCACATAGCTGCATACTTAAAGCTAGCTCATCTGTTGAGCTACGGTATTGGTCATTAGTTAGTGCTGATGAGCTACTAACCAGTCTGCACATGTTTTCCTGGGTCTCTACCCATTTTGGGGGATGCCTTAACTAGTGACTGATGTCTGCACTCCATGGGAAACGTCCAGTCATCTGTTCCTCCTAACATTCCTTTGGTATGTCTTTTAGAGAATCTCAAATCCCTACACCCACATTAAGGGCTTTTAACCTTACATGCCTCTGTATCCAAAGTTGGACAGACCCAAAACTAAACTGTTTTAATTATTGCCAGCAGTTCAGTAAAATGGAAGGAAGCTCCCTATATCCACACCTTTTTTTTTTCTCTCCCAAAATTTTCATGCATCGTTAATATTGTCTCTTGCCTTTTCTCTTTGCTTTTCCAAGAGTTTCAAATGTACACCTAAAGGGGCAGGAAGTCCTCCTCAGTCACAGTCATAGAGGAAGGGAGTAAGGGGAAATGGGAGGGAGGGAGGAATGGGAGGTTACAAGGGATGAGATAACCATTGAGATGTAATAAGAATAAATTAATAAAATAAAATTAAAAAAAAAAAAGAAAAAACTGTACACCTAAAGGGAATTTTCTCCCTAACCTACTAACTTTGTCTTCTGCCCACATACATATCCCAGTATCCTGCCAAACCTTTTACATCTGGGACATCATCAAAGCAGCTACCCACAATTGCTTCTGCCCAACCTTAGAAACTGTGCCAGTTAGACTTGCATTGTTCATCCTAGCTGGACCTGTATTGCCCTTCCAGCCACAGATGTTCTCAGACCCTGGACAGCAAATCAGCAGCCCATTCTTCCAGAACCTGGCCAACATTTCAGCCTTTTAAACCCCCATTGCTGTCCTACTGTCAGCAGGAAGTAGTTAAGAAGATTACTTCACCCTTTATCCATTTGCAAAAGGTTGAAATGGTGTGCTCCAGGTACAGGACAAACAGCTCCAGGTTCTCCTAGCACTCCTCGGCAGAATTTTTCCTTCCCCGTCACCATATATAATTTGGACATTTTGTTGCTACTACTTCTCTCTCTCTCTCTCTCTCTCTCTCTCTCTCTCTCTCTCTCTCTCTCATCCCCTTACATGGCAACCAAAAGCTCCTTCCAATGAACTTGAATTTATATACTTTAACTTACCTTATATAAAAACCATCCAATGTTCCTCATTTTTTAATCATAGGAAAAGGCAGGAATGTTAGCATTCTGCTTTAGTATGCCTACTTATGATGTCATTGTTTATCTGCCATGGGGGCGTGACCCTGCCCTGGACCATATAAAATGATAGACCCTCCTCATGCTCTCTCTCTCTGTCTCTCTCTCCCCTTCTCTTTCTCTTACTTTATTTCTCTACTTCCTCTCTCTCCCCTTCTCCTCCCTCCATCTCTTACCCCTCTATTCTCGCCCTCTCTCTTCTTACTTGTTTTGTCTCTGTCTCTCTCCAGGGTACACCTCTCCCCTTTCCCTCTCCTTCATGCTCATTTAATAAACTTTATATAAACATAATAACTGGCATCTGGTACCCTCTATCATACATATATGATATAGATAGATAGATAGATAGATAGATAGATAGATAGATAGATAGATAAAATACCTATATCACCCGGGAAAATGTCTCATTAAAGTGCTTGTACTGAAAACATGATTTCAGAATTCCAAGCTTTATAGCTGTGACCTTATTAATTCCTGTTGCTGTAATGTTATTATGGCATTCTGTGTTCACCTAGCATACTTTGGTATTGAGAAGTGTGGTATGATTGGAAAAATGTAGAGGAAACACTAGTGCTGAATAATAAGTATGAGTAATAGAACAAACTGACAGATATAAAGGAAAATTGCTAGAATCACAAATAAAGCTTTATATTTCTTGTCCTTGACACCTGTAGGGAAGCTCTGAAGTACATTCCTAAATCTAGGTTGCAGTTTAGCATTATGATTCCACTTTCTCCCTTTGGAATAAATATTATGTGATAATAAAACAAGAAGCCTAGCCAAATTCATTTATTTTCAGCATTTTAACCTTAATTAGTGCATATCATTCTTATCTTTGCTATTATTATTATTGCTAATATTTTAAAATATTTTATACATTATTATTGTGTATAGATAATTTTATGTGTACAAGTAGCTTCACACAATTTTTATAGAGATTCACTGACTCTTTTGTGAAGCTGGTTCTCTGCTAAAATATTTCCTGGGATTTTAGATATAGAATGTATGATATCAGGCTAGGACAGCAAATATCTCCACTCCCTAAGCCATATCTCTGGTCCTTTATGGTATTTCTGATAAGTCTCTCTGCTATCTCTTTATTGATCTCTCTAAATCATGATTGAAAAATTCCATTAATAGTCCTATTTTCTATCATGCACAACTATATTATTAATTAAGTAAATAATATTGTTTTATAATCATTAATATTGTGTTTCTACTAAATATGTATTGATCTTTGCTTGGTTGCTGTTGCCCTGATTTTGAAGGAGATTCAGAAGATGGAAAGATCTCCCATGCTCATGGATCGGGTGACTCAACATAGTAAAAATGGACATCTTACCAAAAGCAACCTACAGATTCAATGCAATTCCCATCAAAATACCCACACAATTCTTTACTGACCTTGGAAGATCAATTCTCAACTTCATATGGAAAAACAGAAAACCCAGAATAGCTAAATTGATCCCCTATAATAAAAGATCCTCTGGAGAAATCTGCATCCCCGATCTCAAGCTGTACAAAAGAGCAACAGTAATAAAAACAGCACGGTATGGGCAAAGAAATAGGCTGGCTGATCATTGGAATCGAAGACCCAGAAAATAAACCCACACACCTATGGACACTTGATTTTTTAACAAAGAAGCCAAATACATACAATGGACAAATGATAGCATCTTCAACAAATGGTGCTGATCTAACTAGATGGCTACATGTAGAAAAAATGAAAACAGATCCATATCTATCACCCTACATAAAACTGAAGTCCAAAAGGATTAAAGACCTCAACATAAAACCAGACACACTAAATCTATTAGAAGAAAAAGTAGGGAAGAGCCTTGTGCTCATTGGCACAGGAGACAACTTCCTGAACAGAACATCAAGAGTTCAGGCCCTAAGATCAACCATCAATAAATGGGACCTTATGAAACTGAAAAGCTTTATAAGGCAAAGGGCACTGTCAACAGAACAAAACGACAGCCTCCAGACTGGGAAAAGATCTTCCCCAACCCGACATCAGACAAAGGGCTAATATATAAAGAACTGAAGAAGTTAAACACCACACAACAAATAATCCAATTAAAAATGGGGTACAGAACTAAACAGAGAATTCTCTACAGAGGAATATCGAATGGCTGAGAAACACTAAAAGAAATGCTCAACATCCTTAGTTATCAGGGAAATGCAACAGTAAACCACTCTGATATTCCATCTTACACCTATCCAGATGACTAGGATCAAAACCTCAGGTGACAGCACATGCTGGAGAGGATGTGGAGAAAGGGGAACACTCCTCAATTGCTGGTGGGAGTGAAAACTTGTACAACTACTTTGGAAATCAATCTGTTCCATCCTCAGGAAATTGGGAATAACTCTACCTCAGGACCCAGCCATATCTCTCTTGGGAATATAATGAAACGATGCTCCACCATACAATAAGGACATTTCCTCAACAATGTTCATAGTAGCTTTTATTTGTAATAGCCAGAATCTGGTAACAATCTAGATGTCCCTCAACTGAAGAATGGATAAAGGAACTGTGGTAAATCTACACAATGGAACACCATTCAGCTATTAAAAACAAGGAAATATTGAAATTGACAGGCAAGTGGAGGGAACTGGAAAAGGTCATCCTGAGTGAGCTAATCCAGACCCAGAAAGACAAGCATGGTATATACTCACTCATAATTGGATGTTAGCCACATAATACAGGATAGCTACACTACAAAACAAAGTCAGAAACATCAACCAAGGACGATGTATGTGTGGACCTAGGCCCGCTGCTTGGATGTAGTAGCACAGTCTCCTTGTGGATCTCACGTCTAGAGAACAGGGACTACTTCATTCATGCACTCTGGCTACTGAACTTAGATTACTTGCCACTGGCAAGACATCCATGCCAGGCTACAGAGGAAGAGGTTATAGTTAGCACAGATGAGACTTTATAGGCTGAGATCAGATAACAGGGTAAGAGTGCTCCCCTGTCTGAGTACTAATGGAGGGAGGGAGAGGGGGTGAGGGAGAGAGGAAGTATCAGGAGGGAATGAGGTAAGGGGCTACAGTCTGGATGTGAAGAATTTAAACTGCAGAACATGGAGGGAGAGGCGATGGAGGAGGGAGGGGGATTGGGAGGGAAAGAGGGAGGGGCTACAGTCAGGATGGGAAGAATTAAACTGCAGAACAAGCAGGTAACTTATATTGCTAATCCCACCATATGAGACTAGCTCTGAGACTGGCTGAAAGTGAAGGTCTAGGCATAGACAATGCTTCTTGTTGACTAAAGAACCCCTGTGTATTAGTATTAGATGCCACTCTTCATATGGCATGAATGATGATTTACAGCTGTCTTCTTTTCCTGCTCATACAAAGAGCGGAATCCAGCCTTAATTGTTCTGTGCATCATGCACACCTTTCATACACTTATACTTTTAGGACTGTATAATGCTTGTGAGAAATTATATGCTTTCAGGACAAAAAAACAAAAAACAAAAAACAGCTACTGACATTGGAACAGACCAGACATGACATCCTGTTTGGAGAAAGTGGTTGACAAGAAAGAGGGGGAATATGGAAATGTACAGAGAAGAAAGAACAAAAAGTAGATTAGTGAATCTACTCCTCAGTTTAATGCCTCAATAGTCACTCAGAAGATATTTTTAATTCATTGATATAGAATTTTGTATTTATGCAAAATGAGTTCTAGATACAGTGGTATATAATTCAAATGTTATTCTTCACACACATTATATATATATATATATATATATATATATTTCTACTTTAATATGAGTTATTATACCCATATAACTCAATTATATTACAAAGTTTACTTCCAATGCTTTGGAAGTATAAAAATAAGTTATACAAATTAAATGTTAGTAGATTAAATCATGTTCATGTCAATTGATAATCATTTTATTACAAGAATATACATCTTAGGTACAGCAGATAGATATGATTCTATAGAAAGACAAGGTCTTCAGAAACCCCAGAGACATGCAGAATATGGCATTTAAAAAATGTTTTTATTACTTAAAGATTCATTGACAATGAGACAGGTTAACTCCTGGCAACACCCAGCCTACCTCAAAGAAAATGATGAGCAGCGAAGGACCTCCTTATGGATATGGCTTCAAATGTGGCAAACTAGCCACTGGGGAAAAGGTCCTCATTTCTCCCACAGACAGAATTCTGCCTAAAAAAAAAAAGAGCAAGGTTGGATGAAGGCAGAGTTGACAGCCAAACTCTGCAAGACAGGGTAAGAAAGTCCTCAATAGTTCCTGCCTCACAAATATGTCTATCAGATATATTGGGCCAGACAGCTAAAGAAGATGCTCCAATGTTATAGAGAGTTTTGGGTGACTATTCAGGTTGAAAACTGTCTCTGTCATCTTCTCCTTTGGAAAGCTCCTAACCTGCACTCCCGGCATACTCAAGTTATCAAGCTTCCTCCTTCTCAAGTCTCTGAGGAAGTTGATGACCAAGTAGGCTAGTTTTACAATGAAGCTTAGTTGTTTAGGTGTTAAGATGTTTTTAGGTAAAGATAAATGTTTTAAGTTGATAATGACAATATGTGATGGAGATTGATCTATATTCAGAATTTTAGATACACCAAGATAGGAAAGACATCTTCTCCAAGGCCGTCAAATACAAATAGGCAAAATACTAAGAATGTAACATTTATATAATTCCTGATTGTGTCATGGTTCAGCTTGCCATGGGTAATCTATTATATATGTGTATAATGATATAAAAGTAATTGTACAAAATCAAAATAATTAATAAAAATAAAACACAAACAAACATACAAACAAAATACTTTGGCCTTTGCCATTACTGATTTTAAAATGTTATGACCATTTTACTTAAGTCAAAATTCAATAGAAATTCATTTTTTTCAATACTGGACACTGGTTATGATTTTGGTTGCTAATTGGGCTCATCTCACCAGAGAACATAAATCCAAATATACTAATTAAAATCAAAATTGAAATGGTATGGATCACCTCAGTGTTAAAATGCTTCTTAGGAGAAGAAAGACCCTACATTCAGTGTTCAGTATTAAAATAATAAACCTCTACTATTTATTTACATTGAGGTCCTGAGTTCAATTCCCAGCAACCACACGGTGGCTCAAAACCATATATAATGTGATCTGATGTGCACTATATACATAATAAATAAACAAATCTTTTAAAAAAAGAACTGCGTAGCTGAATTTCCTTTACACATATATTATGAAAATTGATATTTTTATTGTTTCCTTATTATGATATATTATGACCTTGCAATGTACACATATAAGACAGCTTAGCTCTAATTCTGATACAATTTATCCCTGGTTGTGCTGATGATGAATATCATGAATAATTTCTCTCTATGTGTATATGTTCATGTTTTTACTTGTTTGAAACACTAGTATGCCTGTTCAATTTTATTACATGTTTGCTATATACTCTGTGTTGTTCTGTTTTCATGTACAGTTTATAAAGTGATTGTTAAATGCTGGCATAATAATCATTAGTTTAATATAAAGGATCTATATCTAACCCTTCCTTCTTTGTACTCTAGCTCTATTCATGTTTATCTGCTCTTTGTTGGTGGGTACTTTAGGGCTTTGCTGAAGCTGAATTGCCCTTTTTGAATTGTACAAGTTTGATGATTTTCTTCCGAAAGTTACTATTTGCTATATGTTATTGTATTTTGAAATAAAGTTTTAGACTAAATTATATTTTTATTATCTAAAAATTGGATAATCTGAAAATTTTCAGAAATGTACTCCAGAAGTATAAACCGAGTATCAAAATGAGTCCAACCAGAAGATACACATGAGAAAAAAAAAACTCAAACAAGACTACATAAATACAATTTTGAGGTCTAATGGTGGAAGCCAGCTCAAATAATCAATCTGAAAATACTAATATATCTGGAGATAGGCTGAACCTCAGAAATCAAACCTGAGGACCAGCCTGTGAGTGGAATGCAATAGTGACTGAACTAAGATGCAGGAACATTTGTGTGTGTGTGTGTGTGTGTGTGTGTGTGTGTGTGTGTGTGTATTATTTACACTCAATGATTCACAAATAGGAGAAACATGTATTATTTGACTTTCTAACTCTAGCATATTGATCTTACGATGTTTATCTCCAATTGCTTATGTTTTACATAAAATGACATAATTTCCCTCATTAATATGGCTGAAATAAAATACAATTCTGTAAATAGAACCTATTTTTCTTTATCCATTCATCTGTTAATGAATACTTATGCTGACTCCACAGCTTTGTTATTGCAAATAATGCTACAATACATATGAATGTGCAGGTTTCTGTATGGTAAATGTTTAAA